>WEKX01026499.1:151065-313351 GCA_013390025.1 Pitta sordida
CCCAACTGAATAATTTTGAATAAAGTTAAGGTTTAGACACACACACACACACACAAAAGGTTTAAAATTATTTAAATGGCAGATTAAAAATTATTCCCTCCCATCTCCAAAAGTTCCCTTTGACACTGTGAGTATTTTCTGAAAATGAAAGAAAAATAACAGATCCTGGTCTGCAGGATGGTTCGTCCTCTGAGGCCACTTCTCCTCTGTTGGTGGTAAAGGCAAGAATTGGACCTTTCTGAGCATTGGGACACATCAACAAAATTAGATCAAGGCTTTTATTAATCCTCTCAGGCAGGTTTCAGGAGCAGGAGAGATGAGGATGAAGAAACTTTAGCTGCAGGTTCTGGTGCAATTTCTGTAATGGGGATAAAGGGGCAATAAATGCCAACCTCTGGTTGTCCTTTGGCAACAGCAACAAAGAGTTTCTGCATTTCCTCCATCAGGAGAAAGGTTTTTATTAAGTAAAATCTATTCATCCCATGAAACCTTTTCTTTTCCTCTAGAAACTTCTTTAATCTCCATTTCTCCAGTAATTGGATTCTTCCTACTGTTGGAGCTCTTCTTCCTGGAAAATACAATGGATATAAATTATTAATTTTTAACTGCTTGTTGTGTTATTTCTACAGGTTTCACCTCCCTATTTGATGACAAATACCTTTGTGTCATCTTCAAAACAACATCCCCAAACTCATAATTCTGTAGGTAGGCATAAAATTTTTATTCTGCTTTAATTCCTGGAGATATCCATAAACTCTCCTGAACATGTTGGCTGGTTGACAGCACTCCCAGGTGTAGCTGGAATGGTGACATCCCCCATGGATCCTCAAAACCTTTAACCCATAAACTGATTTCTTACCTGGTGCTTTCCACTGCCTGAAAATTCAGGTTATTTATGTGTGTTTTGTCATCTGTGATTCAGAGCTGAAATTCCAAACCCTTCAAATGCAACATTTAATTTAATATTACTGCTGGAAATTGCTTCCATTCTTTAAAATGTCCCCAAAAATAGAATCAAATCCTATAAATAATCCTAAAAATAATCCTATAAATAATCCTATAAATGATCCTAAAAATCCTAAAAATGGAATCAAATCCTGAGCAAGGGACATCCCAGTGCTGGATATAAAATGAGAGGGAAAATCATTTTCCCATCACCCGTCAGTGGCTTGTTGGACTCACATGTTCACAGCGATTTTCCCACTTTTCTGTGTTTGAAAGGGAATTCTGGGAGTATTTTCATCCTTTCTCCTCTGCTCCCTGGGCACACAGAGAGTGATCACTCCAATCCATGGTAGTTTTCCTTGCAGTTAAATCTGTTTTCTTTACACTCCCATGTAAAAACCCCTTATTTTTCAGTACTGCTCAGCCCAGTGCGGAAACATCCCATCTCATTTTCTTCACTGAGCCAAGGGAGATGTTTTCAACACCTCCTGCTTCGTTCTGACTTGCAGATGGGAGAGGGATAAACAAGAATTCCCAGCGTTTTCCCTGGATTTTTACTTGCAAGAACCAGGCATTGCCTGTGAAGAGTGGATCTCCTGGTTAGTGTGTTTATATTTGCATAAATAACACTTAAAAATGACTGTTTATTTAATTCCCTTCTCCTCTCATTTAACAAAACCGGAATGAATTTCAATGCGTGTCTGAATTAAAAATAAATAACTGCTCCATAATATTCAATTTAAAGTAATTATTGTTATTGTTTTGAGTAGATGGATAAACACTCGTGGATGTTGTGTAGACACTCATAAATAACAATATTAAATGAGCAATAACCTGTTTTCCTGTGGAATGTTCTGTTTGTTGGGCTGTACCTGCTGTTATAAATCATTCAGGATGTTCTTCCAGCTCCCAAGTACCTTTTGCCAGGTCAGGAGTTCAGGAATTTGGCTTTTTTTTTTGCTACAAACCTCTGGTTTACACGCTCCCCTTCGTCCCAGGTGAGCAAATGGCAGGAGGAAAAACATCATTATCTTTGGAACTGAGCTGGGTTATTTGTACAGGAGCCATGGCCTTATTGAAAAACATGAATGTTGCCAAGTGAGGGGAGTTGGGAGTCATGGAATGACATAATCAGCTGGAATAAAAAAAGGTGTTTGTGGAAATAAAAATTTCAAGATTCAAGTCCAGCTCCTTTCTTCTGCACAGCAGGAGAAGGGGAGATGACGGATGGAGTGGAAAGGAGGAGAATTGCAGGGGAATAATGTGAGGACTTGAAATGGGAGCCTGTAAAAGCAGAATATTTGAACAGGCTCAGGGAAATAAGGGGATTTTCCAGCAGAAAGTGGTGGGAAATGTGGTATTTCAGCACAGGCACTTGGAGGGAAGAGAAATGCAGTGCCCTGTTTGTGGGGGCAGAGGCTGAGGGGACATTCCCAACCAGGGACACGGGGATGTGTCTGGCAGGGGACGTGGAGCTGCTGCTCCCACAGTGGAACTCAGGGTGCCATGGGCAGGGCAATGGGGATCCCTTGTGGGGCAGGGACTGGGGTCAGCCCTGTGGTTTGGAACATGGAGAACTTGCATTAAAACACATAAATTTGTCTTTTCAGGGGAGTTTTTGCATTTGTGTTTCTCCCTTTTGCATCGTGAGCCGCTCTTCAGAAAGAGGCAAGAAATTATTACGTTGCAACGAAACAGAGGAGCTGCCATATATAAAAAAAAAACCCCTTTGGTTCCCTTTTATACCCCTAAAAATGTCAAATTTGGGGTTGATGTAGCTGTTCAAGCTGTTGTAGGGATGGTTGGAAGTTTGCAATTCCCTTTTTGCATTGCCCTGACCACAGACNTTTATATTTGCATAAATAACACTTAAAAATGACTGTTTATTTAATTCCCTTCTCCTCTCATTTAACAAAACCGGAATGAATTTCAATGCGTGTCTGAATTAAAAATAAATAACTGCTCCATAATATTCAATTTAAAGTAATTATTGTTATTGTTTTGAGTAGATGGATAAACACTCGTGGATGTTGTGTAGACACTCATAAATAACAATATTAAATGAGCAATAACCTGTTTTCCTGTGGAATGTTCTGTTTGTTGGGCTGTACCTGCTGTTATAAATCATTCAGGATGTTCTTCCAGCTCCCAAGTACCTTTTGCCAGGTCAGGAGTTCAGGAATTTGGCTTTTTTTTTTTTTTTTTGCTACAAACCTCTGGTTTACACGCTCCCCTTCGTCCCAGGTGAGCAAATGGCAGGAGGAAAAACATCATTATCTTTGGAACTGAGCTGGGTTATTTGTACAGGAGCCATGGCCTTATTGAAAAACATGAATGTTGCCAAGTGAGGGGAGTTGGGAGTCATGGAATGACATAATCAGCTGGAATAAAAAAAGGTGTTTGTGGAAATAAAAATTTCAAGATTCAAGTCCAGCTCCTTTCTTCTGCACAGCAGGAGAAGGGGAGATGACGGATGGAGTGGAAAGGAGGAGAATTGCAGGGGAATAATGTGAGGACTTGAAATGGGAGCCTGTAAAAGCAGAATATTAGAACAGGCTCAGGGAAATAAGGGGATTTTCCAGCAGAAAGTGGTGGGAAATGTGGTATTTCAGCACAGGCACTTGGAGGGAAGAGAAATGCAGTGCCCTGTTTGTGGGGGCAGAGGCTGAGGGGACATTCCCAACCAGGGACACGGGGATGTGTCTGGCAGGGGACGTGGAGCTGCTGCTCCCACAGTGGAACTCAGGGTGCCATGGGCAGGGCAATGGGAATCCCTTGTGGGGCAGGGACTGGGGTCAGCCCTGTGGTTTGGAACATGGAGAACTTGCATTAAAACACATAAATTTGTCTTTTCAGGGGAGTTTTTGCATTTGTGTTTCTCCCTTTTGCATCGTGAGCCGCTCTTCAGAAAGAGGCAAGAAATTATTACGTTGCAACGAAACAGAGGAGCTGCCATATATAAAAAAAAAACCCCTTTGGTTCCCTTTTCTACCCCTAAAAATGTCAAATTTGGGGTTGATGTAGCTGTTCAAGCTGTTGTAGGGATGGTTGGAAGTTTGCAATTCCCTTTTTGCATTGCCCTGACCACAGACTTCTCCATATTTCTATTCCTTTGTCCTTCTCAGCCTTGGCACCACGAGGATTCTGTCACACAGGAGGATTGACCTGGCTCAAGGGAGTCACTGGATATCCAGGAAAACCTCTTTCATCCTGGGGAGAAAGAAATGAAGAAGAGGATTGGGGCAGGAAGAGGCTTTGCTTGAAAGCAAAGGTGAGACTCTGCTTTGAAATAATTTAATTTACCTTTGCAATCAGGTCTTCAAATCTCATTTTGGACCAAGCAAAATAACCCAGACGATTGGGTTTTAGGTTGTATTTTAGGTATTTTCTAGTTCTTTATTTATTTTACATGATTTCAAGACCCAACATGGTAATGGAAGAAATCCCCTCAATGGCAACTTTCATTGAACATAATGTCTTTGCGTTAAATTCAATTTAGGATTTACTACACGTTCAGCATTTTGCAACTAGAATCTCATATTGTAAAAAAAACCAAACAAACCCAACTTGTCCTTTTGGTAATAACAGGTGATATTTCCCTTGTTAAGTCAAGCTTATGGTTTTTATGTTTTGCTGTAATGAATTATTCTAAAGGCCAAAAATGCTGCTTTCATGTTCCCCTTCAGTTGCTGCCTAAGGAATAAATTTACTGTTGCACAAAAAAACAAAGAAAAAGAAAAAAAAATTAACAAAGGTTTTATTTCTCAGGAGCTTGAAGAAATGAGGCAAGTCCTTGTGCCTGATTTTCGCAGATCTCAGATGATCTGGTAGCAAAATCTAAACAGGGATAACTCAGGAAACGAGCACTTGGATCCTTCCTGTTCCAAAATGCTCAGGTTGTAAAACCCAAATGACTTTTTTTAATACAATATTTTCTGTGCCAGTCTCTGACTTGATCTAAGCAAGGAAAGGGGAGGAAAGATGATCAAACAGGAGGTTCTACTGAACTTCCCATTTATTGAGAAGACACAAACACACATGAACGATATCTTGAAATCTGCACTCTATATATGACTTTTCTATAGAATTTTTCCTTCAGTTTTCCAGTTTTAATTCCAACTGCCCCTCTCAGGAGTTGATTTTAAGGTGACAGTTCATCCCCATAATTTAGGGAAAAAATTCAGAAGAGGATAAACCATGAGAAACTCATAATTTGGTAAAGATGAAAACATCAGATTTTGAAATAATAAATCCAAATTTCTCCCTTTCCCCCTCCAAATATCCCTTCCTCTTCCGTAAACAAAACCTAGCCTAGAAAAGCCTGGGGAATAACTTCAACATTGGAGTTTAACTGTACTTTTAATTAAATTTTTATTCCATGGTGGGAAAAAGCTCGTGGGCAGATTGTCATGTGAATGTTCTCACATTTCCAGTGGGATCCTTTCGAGGATTTCTCTGCTCCCTCCAGTGAGTCAGTGTGTTCCCAGTGGGATGGATGTGAGCAGGAAATGGGACGTGCCAACACAAACATCACAACCAGCCTGGGAAGTGACTCCACAACTCAACAGTTGGACCAAAACATGGATTTTACACCAAACTTCCCAGATTTTACAGCTGTCACTTCGCCACTGAAACAAAGATTCCCACCAAGAGAGGTTTAGATGGAATATTAGGAAAAATCTCCTCATGGAAAGGGTTGTAGGGGTGAAATCTCCATTCCTGGAGAGATCTCAAAGCCTTGTGGATGTGGCACTTGGGGACAAGGGTTNAAAAAGATGAAAAAATCAGGTTTCGAAAGAATAAATCCAAATTCCTCCCTTTCCCCTTCCAAATATCCCTTCCTCTTCCATAAACAAAAACTAGCCTAGAAAAGCCTGGGGAATAACTTCAACATTGGAGTTTAACTGTACTTTTAATTAAATTTTTATTCCATGGTGGGAAAAAGCTCGTGGGCTGATTGTCATGTGAATGTTCTCACATTTCCAGTGGGATCCTTTCGAGGATTTCTCTGCTCCCTCCAGTGAGTCAGTGTGTTCCCAGTGGGATGGGTGTGAGCAGGAAATGGGACGTGCCAACACAAACATCACAACCAGCCTGGGAAGTGACTCCACAACTCAACAGTTGGACCAAAACATGGATTTTACACCAAACTTCCCAGATTTTACAGCTGTCACTTTGCCGCTGAAACAAAGATTCTCACCAAAAGAGCTTTAGATGGAATATCAGGAAAAATCTCCTCATGGAAAGGGTTGTAGGGGTGAAATCTCCATTCCTGGAGAGATCCCAAAGCCTTGTGGATGTGGCACTTGGGGACAAGGGTTGACTTGTTGACCTGAGAGGGATTTTTCCAACTGAAAACATCCATTTTTTGACACATAAAGGCACTGGGGGAATGTCACTCACTGGGAAAATCTCTCTTTGTCTCTAGGGTGTTGTGGTGAGGATATAAATCAGGAAGAGGAACTGAAACGCTTTAATGATCCAAAGGACCCTTTGAAAATGTCATCCTTAATCCTACAATTAAATTTTTGGAGGTGGGAGCAAAAGCAGGTTGGACCAACCAACATTTTGAACAACTCACTTGTGGGTGATGAACAATTCTAAAAATAATCCCTTTCTAAAGTTTCTAAAGCAGTTTGTGGATAGAGAACACAGCAAAAATTGAGTTTCCTTGGTTAATTCTTTGTTTCTACCCCCGTCCAGGAGTTTCTTCCCATACATTTGAGGACTAAACTAAACCCCTGGGAACTTCAGCAACACAATGCACAGAAACAATTAATTTTTTAATGGGAAATAATAGGAGTAATGCATCATTCCTGGCTCTCCCAGTGGAAGTTTCTAGCAGTTCCATTTTCAGCCATTAATAAACAGGCTGATCATTAACATTCATTTCCAAGGAATGTGTTGGATATTACATTATTGAGTTATTATTGCATTATATTATTGAGCTGTTGTTCTCAACCCCCAGCCTGCTAAATGTGGTATTTAATTGTAAATTACTGTTTCATTGCTCCATATTTTGAAAACATAGTGCAATATTTCACAGTTTTTAGTGGCTTAGATCTTAAACTTGTTTTTTATTTCACCACTTACTTTTGGAAAGTTGCTTTTGTTAGAACCTGGGTTGCTGTTCATTGCTTCACACATGATTTCGATGAAAGAGCTAAAAATGGGAGGGTGAGAGTTTAATGCCTTTGGAAATGATGTGTAAAGCTTGGAAGAGTCACATCTCTTGTACCAGGAGCCTTCCTGCATGTTTCCAGAATGGCTTTTTATGTAGGAAACGTGAGGAATCTGGGAGGTTTTTCATTTCCAGGAACATTGTTTTTTTGTGGAATGCCAACCTGATTGTCTTTTGACTGCTGAGAGCATGATTTTAACCTGCTGAACAAATACGCTTTTAATATTTTACTACTTATATAAACATATATCACCTTATCAATGTGGGCTTTCCATTTGGGGTTATGTTAATGGAAAAGTTCAGCTTCACAGCCAGCAGGATGCTGAAAAATCCTTGGGTTTCAGACTTTGGTTCAATCTGGGGACATGTAAAACTGAGTCACAGGATGAGAACTGGGTCCCTGGAATATGAGTCTTCCAAACCAGGAATTTACTGGCAGGAGATATTAAATTTCTGAGCTTAAAAACTGGTCACGTGTATGGATAAGGGAATATAAAATTCAATCCATCACCTGAAGGCTGGGACTCTGAGCAGTGGGAAAATTCCTGTGATGGGAATGTTGTGGAGTTGGGTTTGTGGGATGAGTTTGTGGTCTTGGACCAGCTCTTGGCTCTTCAAAGGAACCTGGGTCACCAAACCAAACCTCAGCTCCGTGACTTTATCTTGTCTTTCATTCCAGCAGGGAGGATTGGATGTGGAAAGGGAATGAAACCATTGGGAAGTGGCTGGACCAGGTGAATCAGGGGAGGGACTTTAATCTTGGCCCAACACACAATGTGTGTCAGGGCCATGGAATGTTTGGGTTGGAAGGGACATCAAATCCCATCTCATTCCACCCCTGCCATGGGCAGGGACTTCTCCCGCTATCCCAGGTTGTTCCAACCTGCCCTTGGACACTTCCAGGGATCCAGGGGCAGCCACAGCTTCTCTGGGAATCTGTGCCAGGGCCTCCCCACCCTCCCAGCCAGGAATTCCTTCCCAATATGCCTCTTAACCCTGCATTCCTCCGGTTTGTAAGGTTGAGGAAGTTGACACAGTTAACGCTTAGATTTCACCCAAAGAATATTCCCAGGAGTGGAGATGCCAGGGCAGGGGTGTTGGGGCAGCAGGGGGAAGAAGGAATGATTTGTGGAGTTCAGACCTATGTGATCTTCATCCTTGTGCTTCTGCCTGAAGTGATTCCAGAGCTGAGGTCTCTGGAGGAGCAGGAGGGAATAAAGAAGGAGGGGGAGAGGAGATGGTTCAGTCATAAAAGTTGCAGGAGAGGCACGACTTGTTTTCCTCACGTGAAATTCCCTGAGTGCCCAAGTGACATCAGTTCTTGGGAGAAATCTTAGAGATGTTTCCGAAAGGGAAATTCTTCCAAGGGAAATTATGTATCTGTGAAGTGCTAAGAATAGATTTCCTCTCTGGGGATTTCTTTAACTCTGAGGTTTCTGGCTTTGATAAGTTATGTTTGAAGCTGCCGTGTCCTCACCTCCTTCCTCCATGGGAGGTTTGTTTCTTAAAACCAGGGGAGTTTGAGAACGAGATGTTGGTGTATGAGAACAAAAATGTTGGTTTTCCCTTTTTCAGGAGAGGTTGTTCCCAATATGAACTCTTAGAAGTGCCTTATTTTGATATCCTGGATATAATAAATATCCCCAGATGTTAATGACACAACAGAAACGGGCTGCTGGTGCATAGAAGTGACACTCACAGAAGCTCCTTCTCTTTCAAGAAGCCTCAATTACCTTTCTGAAACCCCTGGGACATCACAAGGATAATTCTGCCTTTCATGAAATCCTTCTTCAAGCTTCCCATGGATGGAAATCCTGTGCTGCTGAAAGGTGGCAATTAATCCTTAACCAAAGATCTATTGCTTGTCACGGGGTCCTGCTGGTCCAGTCACACAAGAACCATTTCTAGTGACTTTTTTTTTTTATGTCGTTGTCTACCCCAATCTCATAAACATTTGCTTCCAAATAGAAATTTCTCTTCCATTTTTCCATTATGGGCAGCTCTAGGAGGTGTTTTTCATTTCATAACAGCATCCCTGAGGACAAAGAGCTAATAGTGAGACTGAATTCCCTAAAGCAATTTCCCCTGCTAGCCAGACCCTCTCCTTCTTCTATTGATGCAATCAGAAGTTGGAGATGGATAAAAGCTACTTGGTTACAAGTTCATCTCCTGTCAGTGCAGGAGTTGTTCTCTGCAACTTATTTCTGGTGTTTTGACCAATCTGTTATTTTAAAGTTTATTGTATCTGTCTGTTAGGAGATGGAAGTTTCTCCTGTTATTCAGCCTGAATTTTCATCATCCTTTTTTCATCCCTTCCCCCTCCTTTTATTTGTGCTTTCTTGCAGCTTGAAATTACAGTTGCACACACCTCTAATAATTACAGGGAAGAAGTTTTCCTGGAAAGAGAACAAATTGGGGAAATTTCTTATGAAGTTTTATTTCTAAATCTGAAGAGCAGATAAATCTGGGCGTAAAACATTAAAACCTGCTGGAGGAAAGGGCAGGGCTCTGACCCTGCTGCTCCTTGGATTGCTCTGACATCATCTCTGGCTCAGCATCCTGGGACAAATTCATCTGACAACTGTTCACTTCTCGAGGGGTTCTGTAGGGTTATTTTTCTAGTTGAGTGTGATAAATATTTGCTGTCCACTGGTAGTTTTAGCAAATCTAACAATACCTTATAAAAGCAAGAGGTGGAGGAGAGTTTTAGGCAATTCCTTGTGCTCCTTCCCCTTTCATTCCCAGGGTTGGCAACTGCCAAACTCACACATAAATGGTTCTTGCTGCGTTAAAAGGGAATGCCCATGGATGCTTCTGGAAAAGGGAGTTGTTGGACCTGCCCCCAGCCCTCAGCTGAGTTCCTTTCTGAAGGAGCAGAGTTGGTCCCAAGGTGCTGATGCTCCAGTTCAGGAGGGAAAGGGAATGGACAGACCAGTTGTGTCCCACTGGGAAGCCGAGCTGTCTGCACAGACAGGAGTGCTGGGGAAACTGGGCGGCAGGGGAAGGTAGGAAGAGGTTAAAAAGCCCTGAGAGAGGGAGGGAGAAGAAATCCAAGCACAAAAAGAAAACCTTGGTCTATCTCCTTCAGTCCTTTGGTGTAGAGCTGTGGCTCTGCTTGGCCTCCCCCTTTTTTCCCCCCAGTCTATTCATAGGGATGTATTTAACACTCCTGTTTGCTTTCAAAGCCCAAAGTACATCAAGGCTAAATATAAGCATCTCTCCAGCTCTTTGTTCTCTCCTACAAAGGCTTGGAGCTAAGAGTCTTCACTCCCTTGCACCCTGAGACACTAATTACACATGTTCGATGAGGTGTGGACTGCTCCAACCAACATCACAAGGGATTTTCCTTTGATGTCTCACACCTTCCCTGGGCAGATTGAAATCACTGCCAGAGGTGCAAGACGTACCAGTGCCTCCCTGTTTATCTCAAAGCAAAGTGTTCTGATAAAAATATTGGAGTGAAACAGTGCTGTGGTGGTTCAGCCCTTGCTGTTAATATGCTGCTTTTATAAAGTTTGTGAAGGGAAGTTGATTAACTCTTCCTGTTGCTGCTCACCTCTGGCGTGGCCAGGTGCTCACGCGACGTTTGCTTAAAGGCGGTTTGAAATTTGTGGTTGAATTGTGATAAATCTTTTTATTCTCAGGGAAGAATAAAGTTTTGTACTCAAGGTAAGCTTGAAAGTTTTTTTGCTAGTTAAAAAAATTATTTTCCATAACTTTCTGCAGTGATCTCTCTGCACTCCCTGAAGGAGATTGTAGGAGTTGGGGATTTTCCTCTTCTCCTAGGAAATAAAGGACAGGACAAGGGGAAATGGCCTCAAGTTGCATCAGGTGAGGTTCAGTTTGGATATATTGGGTTGGAAAGGGAAGATCTCTTCACTGAAAGGATGGTCAGACATTGGGACAGGCTGCCCAGGGAAGAGGTGGACTCACGATCCCTGGCAGAGTTCAAAAAACGAGCAGAGATGGCCCTTTTCAGTCTGATTTAGTGGGCTGGGGGGTGGTTGGTTAAAACTTGGACTTGGTGATATCAGAGGTCTTTTCCAACCCCAATTTGATTTAATTCTATGATTTTATGGTCTGTTTATTTTGAGAATTAAATGACCACAATCATCTTGTGACAGATTTAATTCCCTCCCTCCCTCTGCTGTTGTCCTTCCCTCATTTCTTTCTGCCATTTGCTCTTTAATGTGTAATCAGGACCCCATTTTATTGATGCTTTCTCATCAAAGTAAAGGTCAGCAAGTCCAAGAACCCTGAGAGTCCAACTCCTACGTTCCTCTGAGAAGGACCTTTTATTTAAACCCTCTTAACACCCATTTGGTCTTCTGTGGAAATAATACATTATAAAGATACTCAAATATCAGATATTTCTCTTTTAAACTTCATCTGCAGCACTCTAGAATCAATAATAATAAAACATATTCAGGGAAAAGGGACAAAAATATGTGTTTTGATAAAACATTGGGGCCATCCATGTGGGATAAATTTATAGGGGATTGCGTATAAGCCTTGGAATGTGGGTTATAATCAACAGGTTTCAAAGAGATGATTGTGGCAGAGCTGCCACAGTTTCAACTTTGAGCAAGGAATACTGTAAATATCAATTGCTATTATAAAAAGCAGTAATTGGGATTTCCAGGGGTTTTACTTTCCTATTTTATCCTGCTGTTTATACCCAACCAAGAGCTGTAGCAATATAAAAATACATGGAGTCATTCAAATGCTCACTAATACACTGTTTAATTCAAAATGCTCTTAAATAGCTTCCTAAATTCTATTTCATTCTGTTATTTTTGGATTTATTGCTGCTTCAGTTCATAAAGCTGCTGGATTCCAAAATCTGAATTACAAGCCCCGTTTTATTTTGTTTTTTACTACAATAAGTTGTAGACAAGTATTCTTGATTATTTTCCTTTCATTCCTCGTCAAATAATAAAGTCACAGCTTTTTATGCTCTATTTAAATGTTGAGTGTCAGCCAAGCTCTCTCTCTCCCTGTTTGAGCCTCAATTCAAAGTGTGTTTTCTATTTAGCTGGGCCCCCCACATCATAAAACCTCCCCTCACCTGATGAACTCCAGAGATTTTTCAGGCTGGGAAATTTTTGGTCGTGCTTCCCTCAAGAATCCAGCCCTTAAGATTGGATTCTCCATTCCCCGATCTCCAGAAATGTATGGATTCCATGAGCAGATGGTGTAATTTGGAAGGTCAGGGTTCAAGGAGGTTGGAAAAATTTAAATAAATATTTACAGGTGTAATTTGGTGTGATTTTGTATAATTTAGAAGGTTGGCGTTCATGGAGCTTGGAAAATTTTAGCTGAATATTTATAGGTGTAATTTGGATGGTCAACGTTCAAGGAGCTTGGAAAATTTTAACAGAATATTTACAGGTGCAATTTAGTTTGATTTGGTGTAATTTGGTGTAATTTTTGAAGGTCACCATTCAAGGGAGGTTGGAAAAATGTAAGTAAATATTTACAGGTGTAATTTGGTATTATTTAGTTATTTTGGAAGATCAACGTTCAAGGAGCTTGGAAAACTTTAACTGAATGTTTACAGCCTCTCCAACCTCATTGACTTTTGGTTTGGGTGGATATATTTGGTTGATCTTAAGCACATTTTGCCTCTGAACGATCTCTCTTATTTTCAGTAGAAGCCCTGAAAGGACAGAATTCAGTTTTAAGTCCCAATACTTGTTGCAAACAAGACTCCTATTGATTTAAAAGGACCCTTCACCTTTCTTGGGGCTCCTTAGTGTTTGTTCTTCTGGCAACATTCAACAAAGTGAGAGTCTGTTGTGTGGTATCTCCAATTCCAGTCACAGGAGGTAAAAATAAGGCAGAGTGAGTCTGGAAATCAAAATGTGGCTGCAGTGATTCAAAGGATGAGGAGAAAATTGCAGAACTCAAAGCCACCCCTTTCCAAACTGTTACATGACTGGAAAATTCTCCCTCAGCCGTCGTCTCTCATGATAAATTTCTGAGCAATTAAAACGAAACAAATAGATTGAAAACTAAAATGCACCTCCACACATTCAATTTCTTTTATTTTTTTCTCTAATCAGCAGCAGGCTGATGTTACAAATGAAAAACTTGGATTATTGCTGTGAAAAAAATTTCTGCAGAGAAAACACGGAGTTATTCAGACTCAAGAAACGGTACTTATGTCGGGCTGGAAAATGAGAAGCCAGTCAGCAGCAGGAAGAACATCCCTGTGAGCTGGGTTATTATGCTCAGATTTGAACATTATCAAGGATTGGGATGCAAGATGTGATTTCCAAACATCTCCATAAGCCCAAGCTCTCAGGAATGGATTCAATTTTAGGAGACGCTACGAAGTTTATCTCCACACAATGACTCACCAGACCTTGTTGATCCTTCCTCTACCACTCCTTTATTATGGTTAAACACTATTACGGGTTTTATTCATAACATCTTTTTTTTTTTTTTCCCTTGTGTCTTCTATGTTAAAAATGGTCTTACTTTTAGTATCGCAGTTGGTATTTTTATTTTGTCTTGTTTCTGTGCTCTGTTTCTTAAAGAATAGCTCAACAATTTGTCATCTGGCTCATGCAGTGAAGCTGAATAGATACGAAAATACTTCTCCTTGATGGCTGTTTCTTGCAGTGCTTTTAACAATTTTTCTTGATTCTGCAGCTTTCAAGGTCAGTTGTTCCCTCCTTATGTACAGAACCAGACTTTGCAAAGCTGCTCTTAACGACGACCTGGGATTTGGGTGGATTTCTCTTTGTTTCAGCACAGGGTTGAAACAAAGAGAAATGGGCTTTATAGATGGATGAGAAATCTATTCCAAACCACGCCAAGGACAAAACCTCTCCTGTCTGGGGCTGCAGAGAAAGGGTTAAAATGCTTTTTGTGCTGATTTTTTTTGCTGTAACTGGCAGTTCCCTCCAACACTCGGCTCTCAGTGCCTGGCTCGACTCTTTCTCTTGCTTCAGTGGGTTTCATCCTCTCCCTTTCGTGTTTTGTGTTTGAAGGGAAGGTCAGGAAGTGTCTCATCTGCGTG
This sequence comes from Pitta sordida, assembly GCA_013390025.1. Classification (NCBI taxonomy): domain Eukaryota; kingdom Metazoa; phylum Chordata; class Aves; order Passeriformes; family Pittidae; genus Pitta; species Pitta sordida. The sequence continues at coordinate 165,219 of WEKX01026499.1, forward strand.
GGCTCCCAGCAGAGCAGGAAAGAGCTGCTGCGAAAGCCCCGCCTGAGCCCTGAGGGGGGATGGAGGACACTGGAAGGGAACTTCTGACAGGAACAAAGAGAGCTGGAAGGACCGAGAGGTTTCAGCCACAACCCTTTGGAAACAAGAGGTCAGCGAAAGGTTTCAAATTGTATATGGTTTTTCTGCCGGCTTTGATGGGAAGTTCCTTTAAAGCCCAGCTGGAAGAAAGGATTCAAAGTGATGGGAGGGTTTGCAAGAGCACTGATTGTTCTGCCTTATCATCAGTATTGCACACTTTGCAATATCCAGACTCTTTTACTTTGCTGCTCAGAGGTCTGTGGAGAGAGGAGGAAATTATACCCCACAATGAAAATTGACTGGGTGAGTAAAGTGCACGCAGAGAGAATTAATTATAGAACTTTACCTCCAAAGGCTTCTTCCTTCCTTCCTTCTTCCACCAAGGAAAGGCTGAGGTAACGACAGCTCCAGAAATGTTGGTCCTCGCTTGGTGGAGATCCACACTGGGCTTTGAACACAGCTCAGACAATGTGGAGAGGTGACAATTCCTCAGAGCCGGATACCCGAGGTGACTCCACAGCACACAGGGCCGAGGGGATGAGCAGCACTTGGAATCTTTGTGAGGAATTTGGTGAAGCAAACGAATGTTACTCCTCTTTCTGTTTAAAAATTCAAATCATAGAATCACGGAATGGTTTGAGTTGGAAGGGACTTAAAGATCTGGTTCCACCAGGGACACCTCCCACTGTCCCAGGCTGCTCCAACCTGGCCTTGGACACTTCCAGGGATCCAGGGGCAGCCACAGCTTCTCTGGGCACCCTGTGCCAGGGCCTGCCCACCCTCCCAGCCAGGAATTGCTTCCCAATATCCCACCTAGCCCTTCTCTCTGTCATTTGAAGCCATTCCCCCTTGTCCTGTCACATAACAAATCTGTGGACTCTCCACCAAACCCTCTGCTTTGGCAATTTCCATTTCTTTACCTTTTCTCCTTTATTTTTGTTGGCAGCACAGTTGCAAAGGGGTGATGCTCTGACATTCTGTAAAGGACAACAATCTGATTTTTTTCTGGTTCAGAATTAATTTTGGTTTCCAATGTGACCCAACAGACAAACAAATCTTACTTAAACTTGTCAGATCCACGATGAAATATTTCAGTTGATACAGAGTGACATTTTTAACTGAGAGGTTTGATTTGCAAAAATATTCTCAATTCCATGTTTTTTTTTTCCTCATGAACTTGAAGGGAATAGTTTTAGACATGTCATGGCATATCTGAGTGACCACTTGATTGCTTTACTATCTGACATAACTAAATCATGGGCCTTTACATGTTTGCGTTTTGTAAATGCAAACACAAGGCTTTAATTATTAAATTCAAACCAACAAAGCAGAACAACTGCATCCCAAAATTCTGGAGGCTGACAGGTTTCCTGGAATCAGCTGAACAAACTCCAGCTGTTTCCATGGAAAACTCAAGCATATGGAAGTTGTGGCTTCAGTCTCTCCCCCTCCTTCTGATCATTCTTTCATGTGAACAAACCCTAAATACACAGGCTGGACTTCAAAGGGATTAAGTAAAAGTTTGCATATAAATTATAGTATTTGGAGCCTGAATCTCTTGATCTTTTTAATCATCTGTGGAATAAATCTTGTTTGACATTGGTAGGTCTCATTTAGAAATATATTCCTTGAAAAGTTATATTAATATACTGATTTTGGTGTTCCTCCTTGTAAGACACTTTATTATTGCCCCATCCAAAACCTGAATTATTTTGCTGAAAAAACTTCCATACCCACTATTATTTTCTAGCTGTTTTTGTGTGAACTGTCAAATAATAATTTATATCCAAAAGGTTTTTGTATTTTTTTTCTGAAGTGTAATGACTGGGGGGAAGGGCATGAAAAATGTTGAGGTATTAGAGAGAGATGAAGTTTTATTTTTCTGGCCTCTCTACAAAATGCCGTCTAAGATTGAAATCAATGGCATGGAAGAAAAATCCAAGGCATCCAAGCAGAGAGCTTGGTGTGCTCTACAACAAATTATTCCAAGCCACTGGAAATATTCATAATGGGAATGATAACTGAGCCTTGGCTACACTGGAGCAGAGCTGGAGGTGGTGGTTGAATAAATCTGATTATATCTTAAATCCAGAAAACCATTGGAATGCTGAGCAAAGTGGGAAGATGTCATTTCATGGTGGAAGTTTTTTGGCTTTGGAGAGTTTTTGGGTAGAAGAGGAGGGAGGTTGGGATGGGAATCCTTTGCTTTCCCTGGGGTTGGTGAGTGGACCAGGACATTTTGCCCTTGGAATATGATCAAACAACTTGAGCAATGCCCTGTTTTTCAAGCTCTCAAAGGGCAACTGAATGATGTTAAAACCAGTGTGATAAATAAAACCAACAACCAAATGAACATCCTGACAGTGAAGCAAAGATTTGGCTCATTTGAGCTGACCCGGAGTCAAGCACTTTGCACTGTTAAAGCCCAGGCTGCTCTCACAGGATCAGATCCTTCTTGGAACGTGTGGAATTTCATCCTTGGAGTGGGGACACCCTTTGAAAGAGAGTTTTCAAGGGACAGAGAAAGAGATCTGCCCACAACCATTGATGTGGTGAGTTACATCCATCTCTAATTAATGATTATTCATTGTTTCTGTGTTTAATATCATTAATGTAATGCACTTATACTGTACTACTAGGAGTTTTAGCTTTTATACCATGTAGTAAAGAATCCTGATTGAGATCTTTAGTCTGATCATTTGTCAGAGTAAATAATTAATTTATATAAATACACCCAGTTTGTCACTTTTAACTGTGTGGGACAAAGTTGTACTTAAACCACTGACTAATCCTGGAGCTTGAACTGGATCCAGTCACCCCCAGGCTCCTCTTTGAGGAGGAATTTAGAAAGCCAGAGGGTCCTTTCTGCACCTCAAAGGGATTGTGGCATCCCACACATTCCATGTTTTCACCACTTTCTTCCAAAGGCCAAAGATTCAAGGCTCTGGAGTCACCATTGATGCAATTTTGATGGCTTTATGGTCTACTCTGAATTTGTAAATTTTAATTAGTAAAGTAGAATAGTTATAGACTCTTTAACAAACTTTGCCTAAACCCCACTTTCTCTCACTGATTTTTGGCCTCTGTTTTGCAAACCCTCCCGCACAGAGTCAGAAAGTTCATTGGTTATTGACAGGGAACCCATTTGATGCTTTTCCATAGCACGACTCCAATTATTCTTGATAAATAAGTCACTGGATGGCTCGAGCCCTGAATTTGTGTATCATGTCTGATGCAAAGGTACACATTCATTATTCACAAGGGTTTGATGAACAGTTTCTGAAAAAGAAAAAAAAAAGAAATTACCCCAACCATTAATGATGTATTTTGTCGGATGATTGACTAAGCTTCAGTGACAGAATTGTTTGTCCATGATTGAGTATCAAACCATAAAAAAAGGCAGTTTAATCATAGAAGTGTTGAACCCTGTTATGCACAAGAGCATTTGTTCAGACAACTAAAAATATTAATCCTAAGAAAAAACAATTATGAATCTCCAGTGGAAATAAGAGCTGTGGTAACTGTGGCTGGGCAGCTCAGGGCTGAACAGTGGCTTGGAGCTGGAATATGAAGCTGGAACTGATCAAAACCTGTCAGTGAAATTGTAAATAACCACTGAAAAGTGGTTATAAATGACATTTAGTCAAGAACTGATTGCTTTGGAAACAGTGCAAGTCAAAGGGGTTCCTAAGGCTCACCAAACTCCACATCTGCTCAGTTTTGCTCACTCAGAACCACATGAGTTTAAGTTGGCAGAAAACTTTGAAGTTCGTCTCGTTCCAACACCCTTCCATGGGCAGGGCCACCTTCCACCATCCCAGGCTTCTCCAGCCTGGCCTTGGGCACTTCCAGGGCTGGAGCATCCTGCATCGCTTTGGGCAAACCATTCCAATATTTTACCACCTTAAAGACTCATTTTTCACTTTAACCAAAGTTCCAAACCTTGTTTTTCACGTTATCCAAAGACTCGTTTTTCACTTTATCTCAAGTTCGGTGACTCAAGGCTTTGGAGTGACCATTGATGAATTTTTTGATGATTTTATGTTCTGCATTGACTTTGTAAATTTTAATTAGTGAAGTAGAACAGTTACAGCAGCGAGATCTATAACAGAGCTGAGGCTGATCAATGTCTCAGGGTGTTGGGAGGTCCATCAGCTTGGGGAAAATAAAATGTAAATCCATAAGACAGCACCAGAAATCTCGAGAAAAACTTTGTGTTATTAAGGTCTAAAATGCCCCAAACCATGTGAATGAGCAGCAGTGACCTGCTTATATAGAAAAAAACTGACTCAAACTGTTTTAATTGATTGTTCAGTCACCTGCAAAAGATGCCCCTGGCTGTGAAATGCAAATTTGCCTCAAAATATTCTTGTTCATCTAATGAGAAAAAGGTCTGGTGTATTTTAAATCACAATAGGATTGGCTGGAGAACCCTCTTTTCTGTACAATTTGAGATATATTTATATAAATATCTATTTTATAAATATATATGCTTTAAATATAAATTAGCATCTGTTTATTGACATATATTTAATAATTCCCCGTTGCTCTCCATGGCTGGAAAACTGTCTCCATGCATTTGGGAAGAGCTGAAAGTAGAGATGGGGTTTTCACCACCATTTATGTTCTACATTTCCCCCTCAAATCCCAGAATATTTGCTGCATGTTGCAGTTATTTTGTATTTTCTCCAATCATATCTAAATTTATCTCTATTATGGCATTTCTATTTCTCCCTCTGAGAGATAATCTGATATTATAATCTAATTTCACACCTAATGTTTGTCATTGTCAAGGAGACACATCCCTTTAAACTCTGCCTTAAGTTACCCTCCATTTTTTCCTGTTTCACCTCGTTCATCCACATTTCCATGTAGTTCATTTACCTATGTACTCATTAATTAGCCAAATTTTACACACATCCTTCAGTCTTGAACGACTTATCCAGAATGTTTATTTTAGCTCAGAATGGGATTTGACTATTAGTGAAGACCAAAGATTATTTTTTCAGATTTATGTCACCCTAAATCTATTAAGACAATACCTGTACTTATTTACCCAGTGTCAGTGCAAGGAGAATTATTAAAAAAGTGCAGCAATTGCTCTGCTGGGCTTGTGTTGCACTTTAGATGAAATTTGGTAATCTGAAGTGACATCCAGCTGCAAAGCAGAATTACAGCCAGAATTCCTGTGCCTTTGCAAAGGCATCATTCCTTCTTTGTCGCCCTGGTTATTGAAGAGGCACAGAAGTAACTTTGACACAAAAATCAAAGAGTGGTTGTCCGTATTTGTCTCTGAGGCCACGGATGTGTGGACACTACGAGAACTGGGGTTCTTCAGCCTGGAGAAGAGGAGGCTCAGAGGTGACCTCAGTGCTGGTGACAACTCCCTGAGGGGAGGTTGCAGTCGGGTGGGGGTGAATCTCTTCTCTCAGGCTGACGACNTACTCTTTGTACTTTTTTTCCTTATATGTACTTATATAGATATGTGTGAATAATTGTTGCTTCCTTTTTCTACACTTTTTGACTGAAAGCTCCTTTGATTTTAAAGCTACAGTAAAGTAGATAAGGAGGTTTTTTTCCCCCTTTCTACTCCAGGAAGGTTCCTGTCTTCCCTGAGAAATGTTGTTCTAACCCAGGACAAACTGATAAATCCAGGGAAGAGCCCCCCAATGTATTGAAGCCACGAATTATGAACCGTGAAGTAGTGAGGGATTGCTGTGATGTGTTTTCACATTATGCATTAATATTTCTCTCGTCTTTTTACTTCAGTTATGGAAATCCAGGCATTCTGACTTTATAGGTGCTCAGAAGGTTGTGTTGTTGTGGATCCTGGCTGTGCTCCAGCCCTTTTCCAAGGCTATTAGAGGAAATCTTTCTTATTGACTTGAGCAGAGTGGGAGCTGCCACAGGCTGGTGCTGAGCAGCCCAATTTATTGATGTCCTTCATGTTTCTGAAGTTCTGAGACCCTGGGGAAGTTTTCTGTGCAATTCTCATGTCTGGTGGTCTCGGGTTTGATTAGGGAGGTTAAACTGTTCTTTTTTTGGAGCTCTGCAAATCTTTGTTCTTGGCTGTGACCAAGTGTTTGGGGGAGTGGAGCGTGGGCACTGCCAGCCTTGGATGTGCTGCTGAAACCCCAGTCTGAGTTTTCAGGATAAAAGGAAGGAACTTCCATCAGTTAAATCTGATTTTAAATCAATTCTGTTTTGCAGGCATGAGGCAGTTTTAATATTATCTCCAATAATATCTTGCAGAAAGAGCCGGAGAGTGAATTCCGGGGCATAAAATATCTTAATTTTCCAGGCAAAGGGAACTGCCACAGATGTTGTGTCTTTGCTGGGTTTCAACACGTGTGTTTCCCTTTCCATGTTTGTTATCTGACATTCCATGTTTCTGCCAGAGCCCAGCAGCTCCTGGAGCCTTCCACAGCCTCTCCTGGCACCTTCCAAATGCTGCAGGAGCCCAAGAATTTTAGTTTGGCACAGTCCCCAAAGGGCCAAAACCATCCCCAATCCAGTGCCCACATCTCCAAACAAAGGCACTGACCATCCACTCAAATATAATCATTTTATTTTATAAAAAACCAAGTGGAAAATGCTTGGAAATCATAAATAAAACAGCACTCAGAGTGAAGTAAATTTTAAATTACTGTTCCCATTAGAGATTATTTCTTCAGTATATTTAGAAAAGGATGAATTAAATCTATCAGAGGGTGTTGGCCACAAACCTTTTCCTTGGATATCTTCATGAAAAAATGATTTAAAAAATAAATGAGAATAAGTTGTAGCTATGGTTTAGTTTTTCTGGGTTTTAGGGGGCACTGGACAATAAATAAAGAGGTTTAAGTGAATTTGAAGGTAGTTAAAGTTCAAAGATTAAGAAATTACTGAGCTACTTTTATTTACTTGCACTTTTAATTCAGATTTTTCAGCTGTTGGAGTTAAAATAGCTGCTTTAGTAGGAAGGTTTTTATCTGTCTTAGGTAAGTTCTCAGCCTCTGAGGTTTTGATCCCCTGTAAAACACTGGCTATAAATGAGAAAATACAGTCCTTTCAATTTTGAACTGGGGAGGTCACATTTTAAAAGGCTACATTAAGGTTTTGAGGGTGGAATTTGTGAAAAGAGAGATAAATAACAAAGTTGGGGAGTGCAAAGAAAAGGTTTGTACTGTTGGTGGCCAGGAAAACTCAACGTGCTCAGTCTGGAGGAAGGAAAGGCAACAGGCTGCAAATCCATAAAGTGATTTTATGGGAAGCAGAGGGACTAGTTGTTCATGACATGCTTCAGAGATCAAGGGATAAAGAGAGATAAGTCACAGAATTCCAGGATTATGATAAATCCGAATCCCAGGATGCCTTGGATTGGCCCCTTCCAACCAAACCCATTGCCCACTTTCAATACCAAGATTAGGTCAAGTTTTAAGGCACGGAAACTTAATTTTTTAGGAGCAATGGTGGCAAAATTTAAAATGTTTTGGGTTTGTACATTTAAATTAATTTTTAATGTTCTGTCTCTGTAATTAAGGAGGGCAGAAAAACATGAATTCTTCAGGGGAAAGCAAGAGGAGATCATTTGATATTTTGAAAGAGCTCAGAAGGTCAAGGAGCTTAATAAAGTAATAAAGCAGGAAAAATGTATTCCCTCTGCCCCTCCTTTATCCTTCTCTATTCTCGGAGCCTCCAAATCTTCCAGGGAAGTAAAGATGTTTTTCCTGGTTCCCTCCAGTGCTCCCATGGGAATCTATGGCCCCAGGGGATCTGCAAGTCAAGGACTGGGAGCAGCTCTGCAGGAAAACTCAGTTCCAAGTTACTTTGTGGGGATTGTGCAGCAGCATCCACATGATCTGAATTGGCTCTTGACTTTGAGGGAGTCAATTAAAGCGACTTAATTAGTGCCGTTAGTAATCATCTGCTCAAATTACAGTCACTCTTTTGTGCTATGATTTGTATATTAACTCTGTTTTAAAAATGACCCTGTGTAGACAATTTTGGTTCAACGTTTTCTTTACTTGCAGGTTGGTTTTGCACTGAAGGGTTATTTTTTAATATTTTAATGTCTGAGAATTCTCACAGCAACATAATTTTTTGGGGCAGGTCTTTATTTTTCTGGTTACTTTTGGTTTTTGGTTTGATTCCTTGTTATCACTCATGATTAAACCTTCTGAACTCGGAGAGTAATTAATCCATTTTCCTTGGCTTTTAAAATATTTTCCAATGAATTTATTAATGATGGAAGTTCCTTCCTTATAGGAAACTCATTTAATGCAGCAGACTAAACCCTTAGATTGCATTTTGAGTTTGAAATAATCTGTTCTGTCTTCGAAGGAGTTACAACAGAGGGAAACCTGATAATTCCACATGAAAGATATATTTTGGGAACCCTGTAAATTCCCACTGGAAGAGCCCTGGAGGGACAAGAGCCTCCCAACTCCCTGGGAAACTGGCCTTGCAAGGTGGGATGGGAGGAGCTTGAATCACTCCAGGAAACAAAATCCTGTAACAAAGCTTTTGGATATTGATTCCTTCAACTTCTACGAGCATCAAGAAATAGTTCCACACTTCCAGGGATTCTGTTGTTGTGTCGTGTGAATGTTTGTGTCCAGGGTGTCACCCTGAGCATCCCCTCATGGGTGGTTTTCCTGGGATTGGAGCACATGGATGGGACGTGGCTCACGTTCACTTTCTGGATTTGACTCTGCGATGACAAATCCCTTCAATTTTGACTTGCTCCTGTTTGTCAAACGAGTGGGAATCCAAAATATTGCAAGAATAATTTTTTGAACAAAGTGTTTGTTTTGACAGCATCAAAAAAGCAGAAGAGAGGAGAGAGATTATCCTGTGACAAAATATCATTTTATACCTGAGAGGCAGCGATTCCCAGAAGAGGCATTTCCAGCTCTTCACACGCCTCAAAAATTGTTCACAACAACAACAAACCTCTGCCAAACATGTGTGGGAAACTGAGGATTTTCTTCTGTAAAAATTATTCCAACTCCCAGCAACCATCCAAGGATGGGGTGGGTGGAAAGTGGCTTTGAATCACCTTTGTTTTCCTACTTTACAGGTTCCTGTTAATAATTCCTGATTTTTCCTTAAATCTGTCAGTAAAAACCAAGCATGGAATTCTCCTCAGCTGGGCAAATTCCCTTCTCAGTTGCATGGACTGATCCAGAGCGGTCAGCCTGGAAGGTAACAAGGTATTTCAGATTTATTTTGGCCTTTAAATTTGGACTTAAGTTTGTATAAACAAAACAATGAAATGTGATTTAAGTGAATATATTTGCTTGCTAAATATAGTCTTTTGTGTTCTGAGTATTTCTCAGAGTGTAAAATCCTATGGAATATGCCCCTTATATATAATTTGCTTTATCCATGTCATGTGCATAGCCTTGACCTTGTAGAAAACGTTGTTTAACAAGGATTCTACCCATGAATTGTAGGAATTGTTCCAATCCACAGAACAATGACATGTTGGAATGCTCTGTGTCATTCTGAAGCCATTCCCTGTGTCCTGTTCCCCCTCTCCATCTTCCAGAGCCTGAAGGAGCTACAGGAAGGCCAAAGTCAGGTCACCCCAAAGCTTCTCCTCTCCAGGCTGAACAATCCCAACTCTCCCAGCAGAGCTTCTCCATCCTCTGATCATCCTGGTGCCTCCTCTGGGTTCACTCCAGCAGCTCCATGTCCTTCCCATGCTGGGCCCCCAGAACAGGACACAGAGTTGTAGATGAGGGTCTCAAAACTCAATTATCAAATCTTATCAAAGATCAAATCCCATTACAAAAAACGTTTTGAAGTTTGGTTGTCCTGGGTGTCGTCAACCCACACATTCGGCCAAAGGAAAAAAAAGTGGTTTTAGGATGTAAACCCCTGCTGAAAATGAGCTCAGTTGTAGGATAATCAATTCCAGATGATACCTCATCCTAAATTACTCCCCCCTGCCTGGAAAATCAATGTTTGTGTGCTGAGAAATTGCCTCACAAGTGATGTCAGTGTGACTCTGGCCTGCTCCTTCCTCTGTGTCACCCTCACCCTGAGTGTCCTCAGGAGTGGGATAGCACCAAGTGTTCTCTGGATGAGGAAATTTCACCCAACAGAGAAAATACTCAACTTTTTTCCTAGAAATTCCCTCATCTTTGTAAACTGAGACGTCCACATCTCCTCAGCTGAAAGTTCTCCTGCCCTGGACAGTTGGAATGGACAGAATGGACAGTTCTCCTGTCCATTTGCTCTGGAAAATGGAATTATCTTTGCCTCTCTCCTTTGCAAAGTTGGTCATCAATCACAGCTTTTTCCATCTCAAATGCAGCATCTGAAGTCCCCCCCCACACACAGTCCAAATATCTTCCAAAATATGAAATATGATGCCAAGATACTTCTAGATTCAGTCAACAAATTCAGCACAGAGGATAACTCTTCCTAGATAGTAAATGTATTATATAAACAATCACCCCAAAACTTGGAAACACAAGGTATTTGAAATCTCATTTGATAGAGATGCTTTGTGCTAAAGCAATTTCTCTCCAAGAAATATGGATCTAATTTGCCAACTGTGATTTGAAGGAAGAAATATATATATATTGATTTTCTTTTTTTTTTTTTTGCCTTTTTTTTATCCTCACAGGATGGTTTTTACTCCAGAGCCTGGGAGGTGGAAAAAGGACAAAAATCCTCAGTTTTTCTCTCATTTTAATACTTCATCAAAACTCCCTGTGAGCAGAGATGTTCCATTCTTTAGATGTAAAACACTATAAATCAACAAATGGTTTATTTTTAAACCCTGTGTAATATTGTACGTGATGAACTATCTCCTAATTAACACTAAATTTGAGAGGAATTTAAATTCAGGCAAAGTGTCATCAATGCTGAGTCCTTCCTTCAGGACCATTGGGGGTTGAGTTGAATGAATGCAAGAATTAATTTGCAGCATTATAAAAACGTTATAACTTTATAACAAGGTATTAATGAAAAGGAAATGGTATTTATCATTTTTAATGCCTGTAGTTTTTATTTACGATGTTGTTATTTCTTCCTCTTGCATAAATCTATTGTTCTCTGTGTTTAGTCTAGTGCTAAAAAATTTCCAGCTCTTTCTAGAAAATCCTCCTTAAATTTTGAGTTCCCTTCCCCAAACCCTGTCTGTCAATCCAGGGAAATAAATACACTATTGCTCTCCTTGGATATTTGTTTCAACTTTGCTATATACACAAGGTTTTGTTTGAAATGAGAGTGGAATATTTGCATTTTTAATTGAAATCAAAATGTATTTTTCTGCTGTCTGAACACACCGCTCTCTGTAGCGACAGGAAAAATCCTCTTTACAGGATTTTGGAGTTGCTGAGGGAGCCAAAATCACTTTCCAACTTTGCAGTTGCAAACTCTGCATCTCTCTCTGTTACAGGACAGATAAACACAGGCTGAGGGGTTCTTTCTGTGCCACTTTAGTCACGGGATTTTTTTCCTCTATTTTGATTTCGTAGTATGATATATGAAGCCAAATCAATAATTCTCACTTTCCAGGTTAAGGGCACAGCTGAATAAATAATTCATAAGTCATTGGATCAATGTGACTCCGAAAATATCCACCAGCAGAGAACAATTTTCTCAAATACACCCATGATTTGAAATTATCACACTGTTGTCTTGGGTAAATTTTATAAGTCTTTATATTGACCAGAACTAATTTGAAATAAGCACTTGGTATTTGTGCTCTGCTACTTCTTTGTGACCTGGCAGCTCTGAGTCACCACGTCCTGCCTGGGTCTGAACGAGCACGAAAAAACCTTGAAAACAAAAACGTTCTGACTTCTGGCTGTGAGAGGAAAGAAAAGGAGATTAAAACTTGCCCAAAGTGAGCTGATTTCCACAAGAGTTTGGGGACTCTGCAGCTCTGGGTGTTTTGGAATCTTTTTGGATATTCTCCTCTCCTAAAACACGATGTTGGGGGTGCGGCATTTTTGGCTGAGGTGGGACCTTCCTGAACCTCCATTGAGTGAAGGGATGGAGAAATAATCAATTTGGCTGCTGAATATAAAATTAGAATGGCAAAGGGTTGTAATCCAAGTGCTGCTGATGGTGTTAATACCTAAATATCACAGCATCACAGTATTAGCAAGGTTGGAAGAGACCTTGGAGATCATCGAGTCTGACCTGTAACCCAACACCAACCCATTGTTTAACCATGGCACTAAGTGCCTCATCCAGCCTACTCTTTTGTCAGGTTCCATATATCACATTTATGTTCAGAATGGCTCTTTAGGGTGTCCCCAATGTCCTTTATTGGGATTTCAGAGCACAGAATCAGACAGGTTTGTTTGGAAGGGCCCTTCGAGCCCATCCAGTTCCACCCATGGGCAGGGATACCTTCCACTATCCCATGGTGCTCCAACCTGGCCTTGAACACTTCCAGGGGTGGGATGTCCACAAACTCTCTGGACATACCCACATGAAAATAATACCCAGATCACTAAGAACAGTGCACCCCTTTCCAAATGGTATATTTTTAAGTTTTATCATCTTGAGCCATAATCCATTATCCATCTGAATCTTCATTGGCCCCGTGGAAACAATGGTTCCAAACGCATTAAAATTGCTGCTCTTTCCTTTTAAACTTTCCTCCTGGAGTGGGGAATTCTCTTCTCTCAGTCCCACGGGGCTGATCTGAGGAGAATTGGAGCCCATGTGCTTCCAGGGAACAGTGGGAATGCCTTTAAAGGATGTTGGGACACGTTCAAGCTGGAGAGATTTCTTGCAAGGTAAAGTTCAGCAAAACATCTGTGCTGGTGAACGGCAGAATCCACTATCAAAACATTGTAATTCAGATATTAAATGCAAAGATGGAAGTGCAGGAAAAAGAGCCATTAATCAAAAGTGTTCCATATTCAGGCTTCGATTCCATAGTAGTTTTTTAATATATATTTTCACACATTAGTCTTGTCCGTATCAAATCTTTGGTTTTCTCCAACTGTGACAAGTAATATTTTACCTACTAAAAAAATCTGATTTTCCCAGTCCATTTTGTGGAGCACGGAATTTATTTCTATTAATTTCTGAAGTAGGTTTTCTATTCTAAATTATAATATCATAGCAATAGTTTTCTTTGTTTCTAGGGCAATTAACATCTTCTACATCCCTGAAATATTATTTATCTATCCTTTTCTCCCAAGTCTGGCTCCAGGCATGATCACACCAGGACAAGAGCACCCATGAACAGCTAATAAATATTTGGCCATGAAATCAGTCGTGTGATTCTTTCTTCATGTACAAATTTACTCCTTTATCTTCTCCCCAAACTCTTAAAACCTGCTTTTGATGCAACATTTATACATATAAAATGGGAACCAGGATGCTGCTGCACTCTGAGCACTTTTTTATCCTTCTGACCTTAATTTTCTCGTTTCGGTGTGCTCTTATCCTGTGTTTTGTCCTCAATTTGGGTGGCACATCCCTGGCTGGGGAGCTTTCCTTGTAAGAGATGTAATTCCTCATGTCCCTACTCCAGGAACAAAGCTCCAGGCACTGTGTTTATACAGATTATAAGTGATTTGTTATATATATGTCCTTATATAATGCATTCTAATAGACTTAAAGTGGGGGAGCATTTTGTAAGGTATGTGCAGGAGCTTCATCACGAAATCCTATTTGTTTTTTGGATTTCTCTCCTAATTCCTCCCAATCCCTTTGTAAATGTCTTTTTCTTCACAGGATAATGTCAAACAACTTTTCTGATTGCTGGGTCTTGTTCCTCTGAGGTAGGATTTGGCAAGTTTTTACATCTTTTCTTATTATTATTATTATTTGGATTTTTGGATACTTTGTCCCATATTTCCCAAATTCTTTCCTTAGGAATAAACTCACGGAGTTTTGTTAAGTAGGTTGGGATATAAGAGAACTAATTTTGAACTCTAGTCTTGGCTGCAGTGAAATCTTGGAGATCTCAGGCTTGGTCTAACCACAAGTTAGTTTTGCCAGGTGTTTCCAGAGGAAAAATGACCTTTACGAGCTGATTGTTGAGCTTTAAGACACCCTGATGAAACAGCAAAAAGTTCTTTAGCCAGGAGAGGTCGACAGTTTCTTACTAGTTCAGGGTTATGAAGCAAAAGCAGAATAATCTAAATAATATGTATTTCACATACCTGGACTGCAGACATTTCATGTCCTGTGATGGTGGGACTCATTCCCACAATTGTCATGATTTATTCTCGTCCTTCACATTATCTGCTGGTTCACATGTTTTTAACTTGTTCTTCAAACACCCAAATAGTTGCCAGAGCACTGAATCTTCTCTCTCTGTAACTTCACTGATATTTCAAAGGACGAAAATAACCTGCATTTCAGAGTTTATGCTTTTCCTCTTGGAAAACACGATTAAAACTCTGTTCTCCCTGTTCTGAAGGCTTAATTTATTTGTCTTTCACAGACAGATTACTTAAAGTCTCTAATATTCAAATGTAAATAATCAAATCTTAGGCCTATTTGCTGGAGATCTTAAAAGAAAATCTTTTTTTTTTCCCCTTAAATCTTTGTTTCCAATAGGGGGAAGTATCTTATGGCAAAATAAAAGGAGCATTTGCAGTTCATCTTTTGGATAAGACTATTACAAAGCTATTTGAAGCAAAAAGGCAACCTAAAAAAATGCATATTGTATTGTATTGCCTCAAGTAGAGAAGAATGAATTACAGGATTTCAGTCTTATTTATTTTCCATAACATCTTAAGAATGTTAAAGAACAAGCTGAAAAGTAGTCACTTGTTCCTTTGTTCGTGGTTTTTGTCATTGAGGCACTTGGGGTGTTTGTCTGGGTGGTTTTTTTTTTTTTTCCTCTTAAACTCTGTCAAAGTGAACATGAAAGTAGGTCACTGCAGCAGAGTGAGGGCCTCGCACAAGCCCCACAACCAGGGGGGATGGAGCCAGGGCAGGGATGGGGGGTCACAGCAGGATTTGGAGCTGGCACTGAGTTCCAGAGCTCTGGAGAAAGCTCAGCACCCGCCCCAGGACCTGCTGCCCAAGGCACGAGTTGTTCCTCGGCCACTCGTGCCCCTGCTTTGGGTGTCGGCCTCATCCAGAGCCAGGGAAGGACTGGAAGAGACACTGAGCAAGTTAGCAGATGGCACAAAACTGGGAAGAGCTGTGGAGGCCCTGGAAGGCAGAAAGACCCTTCAGGGAGACCTGGCAGGACATGAGAGCACTGGGAATCACTAGAGTCGTATCCAGTTGGATAAAATCCCAACCCTCACCAAGGTGCTGGCTCAGCATTAGGTGCCCCATGACCCTGGTGGGACGAGCTGCCTTGTGCGCTCTCTGTGGAGAATGCAGTCACATCCCTTGAAAAAAAACTCCTCCAGAAATGAAATCCTGACTGATGAAGCTCCTGTTGACCTGATCAAATGTTGCCTGGACACCCCACGACATGAGCCTTGCCCGGGCACTGCACTCACTGACCACCCACGCGGCCGTGCCACAGGATGTGCTGCAGGGGGACAGTGATGGATGGCCCTCACCGTGGTGCTCCAGCACAGTGGAAGGTGGAAGGGGAATCAGCTCCTAAACAGGTTGTTCCCATCCCAAGGCACAGAGTTCAGTTCTGAATGCACCGACTCCGCGCTCGATGGCCTTGACCGTAATCTCTCGGCAGCCTCTGGCAGCTAATCTCTCTATTGATTTGTGCTTAGAAACACCCAGAGCTATTCAATCACTAATAAAATCTGAAGAGTCCAGTTCTCAAGACATTTAAGTCATTTAGAGGCAAAGCTTGTTTATTTGCCGGTGAACAATCGAATCCTGCCTGTTGCTCAGTGAAGCCGTCGTGCAGACAAGTGAAAACTGAGCCAAAATGCAACTTCAGATTCCAGCCCTGCAACTGGAATCAATTTGGACTATTACTATCCACGCAGCTGTCTGGTTTTCTTCCTTCTTTTTCCTCTTTTCTGATCTATTTTCCCAGTTTAATGGGGGAAGAAAGAGTCCATCCATCTCTCCTGAGCCTGTTTCCCTAGCAGCAGACTCTGCTTCCATCGATCCTGCAGGACAAATCCCAGCGGGCCCAGTTTGGAAGGGAAGGCAAACTTTCTGATTGCTTTTCCCATTGCTTTCCTTATGTTCCCTTCTGTTATTTTCTCTAGGCCCAGGTGTTTTTTTGTCCACAATTCCTTGAAGAGAGGAAGCCAAGGTGAGACAAAGCAGTGGGTGCAAAGTGTGGAGGGATGGTTGGGTTTTTTTCCCTGCATCCCGTGCCAGATGCCCTGGAATCCTGCTCAGTTTGGTGTTTAGTTCTTCACAAAAGATATAAATTGCCAAAAATAAGGGCAAATCAACAGGAGAAATGAGGGTAGAAATCATGACTGGCATAGGAAGAAGGCCAAGGTATGGAAATGACAAGAATTTTCATATATTTTATTTACCTTTAAATAACACTGAATTTTTAGTAAAAATGTTTTATTTAGTTGTGAGTCCCTCAGGAAACCTGCAAAAAATAAAATCTGTAAAATTTAATTGCATAACTGATGTGCCTAAATCTCTGTCAGATAATGTCTCACTTTTCTATTTATTTAAATGATGAAAGATGGATTTTTTATGACTAAGATAATTTAATGACTTTTTCTTCTATGTTTTCTTAACAGGGATGACATTTAGACAAGGGAAAGAAAGAAATAAAAAAAAAAAAAATCAGACCAGCCATCAATAAGTGGTTTTATTGGTTAAATTTGAATGTTATTTTCAAGCAAATAATGAATTACTTTGACTAATAACTGCAGAGCCAGACATGATTCATTCCATAATTAGCTTGACAGTCACCATCAATCCTGCAGATCTGATTATAGAAAGATGTTACGTGGGAAAAGGAGACAAGATTTTGAGTTGCACCCCATGAAATATGACGTGGTTCTGAGGACTCTCCAGGCAAAGTTCTGGACCTCCAGCCAAGGTGGGGAGATGGAGCCAGGAGCCAAAGTGTGAGGAATGTCGACAGTGTGGGACAGCTTTGTTTTTGTAGAAGAGTTAAACCTGAGAAGATTTAGATGAAAATCAATCTCTCTTAGAGGAACTGAGCAGAGCAGAGCACACCCCAGCAGCTCTGGAGGGACTGAGGGAACATCACACTCCAGTTCATCACAGCTCATGGTCTGAAGACAAGAAGTTGCCTCGTAAGAGGAGCTTTAACACGTTCTGCATCGTAGAGGTGGGAGAATCCTCAAATCCTGAATCAATATGAGGAAGTTTTCCCATTTCTTTTCAGGAAAACAACTTAGCAGTGACAGGATGGGAGGAGAAATGACCTCAAGCTGTACCCAAGGAGGTTCAGGTTGGACATCAGGAGGAATTTCTTCATGGAAAGGACTGTTAAACACTAGAAGGAGCTGCCCAGGGAGGTTTGGAGTCCCCACCCCTGGAGGTGTCCAAGGAAGGACAGGCTGTGGCACTCAGTGCTCTGGGACAAGGTGGAGATTGGGCACAGCTTGGACTCCATGATCCTGGTCTTGTCCAACCTTAATGATTCTGGGATTCTGTATCCAGCAATAATGTTGAAACTTTGAGGAAAATACAGGTTTTTGGGTTATTAGCGAAATGGATTGCATCTCTTATTTTTATAATCAATTTTATTTCCTTTTATTTCAGAAAAATATGTCCACATACCTCTAGATGTAGCTAAAAATGTATTACCTCCCTCCAGTCATACTCCCAGCAGTGAGAGGAATTATTGGATTCTTCTGGGACTTCCCCCAGTAGCTTGCAAAGAGTTTATCCCATTCATGTGTGGGAGAATAAGCATTTATTTACCAACACAAAAAAGGAGTCCAAACTCTTTGGTGAGTGTTAACAGTCCCTAACACAGGAGTTAGGCAGTGCTGCTGAGACTTGCCTGGTAGGAAGCCAAATTTCATTGCTCCCTCTGCAAGAAAGAAACACACCTCTTATAACAACTGGTTCACAATCTTAACTGGGGTTTTATGCTGTGCTTCACACTTTTGCTTGTTGACAGATTTAGAGCATTTTGTGAAAGCGATAATTGGCCTGGGAATATCCCTGGCATTGCTTCCCCAGAAGGGAGCAGGGATTGGGCTGCCTGAGGTCTTTCATTAGGTGGTAGAACAGATGGAATGTGCTGTTGGCGCGGCCCTTCCAGGAGAGCTGGAATCCCATAGGGACCATTCCCACTCCCTGGCTGCACTGGAGCCTTTGGGGAGCTGTTGCAAACATTAATTTACACGAGATGGAGTGACAGGAAAAGGGAGAATGGCTTCGAGCTGACAGAGAGTATGTTTAGATGGGATATTGGGCAGGAATTCCTGGCTGGGAGGGTGGGGAGGCCCTGGCACAGGGTGCCCAGAGAAGCTGTGGCTGCCCCTGGATCCCTGAGAGTGTCAAAGGCCAGGTTGGAGCAGCCTGGGACAGTGGGACTGTCCCTGTCATGGCAAGGGTTTGGAAAAAGTTGGTCTGTAAGGTTCCTTGCAACTCAAACCATTCTGTGATTCCATGATTCCATGATAATTTTTAGTGGGAGTGTGGTGGTCTCAACGCTTGGGCACCTATGAAGGATCTTCCAGTTGCTAAATGGGCTCCAAGAGAGTTGGAAAGGTCCCTGGAAGGACAGGACAAGGGGGAATGTCTTCCCAGTGCCAGAGGGCAGGGGTGAGCGGGATATTGGGCAGGAATTCCTGGCTGGGAGGGTGGGCAGGCCCTGGCACAGGGTGCCCAGAGAAGCTGTGGCTGCCCCTGATCGCTGGAAGTGTCCAAGGCCAGGTTGGAGCCACGTGGAATAGTAGAAGCTGGTTCTGTGCTGAGCTGAGAAATCTGTGATGACCTTTGGTGCAGAGGAGAGTCCAGCAGTGACTTGGGGGGTGGGAGTGTTGAGCTTTTCCAGGATAAACCCAGAGAAGAGGAGCTGATCCATCTCCATGAGGAGGTTCCCAAATGGGGAGGGCGGTCTCCTGTCCTGCAACATTCCCCGTTCTTTGTCAGGAAAGAAGGCAGAGTTGGACAATGGGAAAGACATTCAGCTGGATTTTGGAGTTGGTTTATTTTCCTATTAGTAATTTACATTTGGTTGGTTTTATTTTTTTTCCAGACTGGCTCCTTTACCTACACGCCCCCATCCCCCCTAAAAAAAAAATCTCTTTTAATAATTTTGTAGAGAGATGCTTCACGAATTTAATGCCACGGGGTCATAGTCTGGCTATTAATATTAATGCCTTCATCCTGGATTCGGAGGTGCCTTCTAGAATAAAACTAGAAAATTCCACTTTTTGAAGAATCTTTAATAATACAGGAGGAGTAAAACATATCCCACATGAGTTATGTGCATCAAAAGCTCCACCTGAAGAATTTCTGAGGAGATTCAAAGGGAAATCACGTAAAGGTAATCTTTAGATTTATTGTTGCTTGGATGGAATCAATACTTCAGGAGCTAAAAAGCTTTATCTGTGCAATCATTGTATCTTTTCAAAGTGAAGAGAGATTGGAGAGAAGTCAGCGTTGAGAGTAAAAATAGAATTATTATGTAAAATTGTTTTGGAAAGAAAATGAAGTGTTTTTCCATCTGAGACACCCCGGTTTGTTCCGTTCTCTGATTCTCTTTCCTCTGGAAAAAAAAAAAATCTGATTTTTTCCTCGTGCCTGTTTTCATTCACGGGAGGTAATTTTAGGAAATTAATTTCCCTCATTAAGTTGTCTAACTCAATCCTAATTTCCTGAAATGATCTTAGGAAGGAGATCTTAGGGAGGCTCATCTTTAGCTGTGAAGGTATTTCAGGAGGAAACTCGGGAAGTTTATTATTTCTGTCACTTTGGAGAATTTTGTTAAGGTGTCTGATTTGAAGGATGGGCTCTGAAATCCTTAATAAACATCTCTGCCCTGGAACACTTAAATGTTTTAAGGCTGCTCTGATATTGCTCTCCCAGATGTGCTGCTGAATGAATCAAAGCTGAGTTTATACCCTCAGGTTAAGCCTTGGCTCTCACTCAGACAAAAAAAGTCCTTATTCAGGAAAATCATATCTATGAAATATAATTTGTCCTGAAGTGCTGCTGAGAACTGTAGTCCTGAAAGTAAAGTCATTAAATAATAAAACCCCAGAATTAATCCAGAAGGTCTTTTTGGTTATTTGATATTTATTTTGGAAGGAAATAAACCATGAAAAAATAAGATTTTGATCTTTTATATTGGTCTGTTAAGTTCTAATGCAATTAATTCATTGTGAAAAGTAGAGATATTTCTATGGCAGTAAAACTGAAGTAGTTAATTAAAACAAAAGTATTAATTTGTATTTTATTCAAGCCAGTAATACCACGCATTCACCAGTTGTACCACCAACCCTCCCTACTTAATATAAATACCTGATATAAATTAAATACTTCAGCTCATCAACATGAGAATATATGGAATAAAAATTAACAATTCATTACCTTATATAAAAGTTGAGGTGGTTTCTGCCATCAGAACCTCAGAAACTTTATACTCATATTTTTAAATATCCTTCAGAAATAACACAAGCATAAAATAAATACTGCTGGCTGGAAAACTCTCACAAATTTGTGTTTCCTCCCAGGGTTTTGTTGACGTGGGATCTGATCCTGAAACTTCTCCAGTGATGTTGGTTTGAAGAGGAGACTTGAACAAACATTTAAACTATTAAAATCTTCCTGAAGTCCTTCCTAAAAACTCTCCTGGTGAATATTTTCTGCTCTTGGAACTATCAACACAGAGATTAACAATTATTTTGCTGGATTTTGGAGAAAGCCATCATGAGGAGTTCTTCACAAGATGATTTTATGGAGAATCAAGGTGAATTTTCATTGTGGATTAAAAATCGGCTAAAACAGAGAGGGGAAAAGGATCCTCCCAACAACAGGTTTCAATATTAACAGGGAGATCAAAATATTTGTAGGATACCAATATTTTATAGTCGTATATATCAGATATTATGAGAGGAACTAAAAAATACAATGTAAAATGGTTGTGCCAAGGCTGACAAATACATGTGAGCATCACATTCCTTCCTTAAATCCCTAAAAATCCCACTAAAAACCAGGTTTTACATGACAACATCACACAAGAAACCTTCCCCAACCCAGATTCTCTCCCCACTGTAGGATATGGAAATGACAGATTCAAACTTCAGCTCTAAAAGTCAATATTGAGGTGGAGAAGTTGATTAACAATCTTCAATTCCACTAAATAACGACAGAGCTTCGAGAAAAACTGAGTTTTGCTGAATACACTTTTCAGCATAAGAAACGGAGCCACAAGTTGAGAGTAGGACATGAAATAAATATAAAGGAGGGGAACTGGGAATAGAAAAAAAAGGGGAAAGACAAGTTGGTGTGTTCCATAAAACATGAACGAACGGTTAGCAACGTTTGCACTTGAAAAGAAGGGTTTTGTTGAGCTTGTCCAGGTCACCTGTGTCTGTGCCCTCTGCATTTTGAGAGCTACAGAACGTAAAGGAATTCAATTTATGCATTTATTGTGGATTAGATATATCATACATATGACATAAGTGTGCATGTACACTTGTATATGGACAAGCACACCCCAAATCCGACCCGTCAAAGAGGGAAAAGACATAAAAACTGACTTTTTTTTTTGATTTTTAAAATCCCTGTCTCACTTTATTTGAACCATATTTGAAACCAAAGCTTTTATTAGTGATAACTTGTTGCTGCTTTATTGGTCGTCTTCCATCTGGGCTGAAAAACCTCAAATAAAGATCTTCTCTTGCATATTTTTTGCTTTAAGTCAAACACACAGGCCCTTTCTAATCTATTGCCTTGGTTTTGACTGCTCCATAAATAAATAAAAGATTGCCTTTAACATTTTAGCAGCTGTTAAAGCAGCAAAAAGAGATAAAAGGAAGCTAAAGGACATGCAAAGATTGAATTAAAGCCTTTCCCAGCATTTTGATGACAAAGTTTGGCCATTTTGAGGAATAAATCAATTTGCAGTCACTGTGGACACAGAGCTGAGAGTGAAGCTGAAACTGTTCCATTGGGAAATGTGGTACGAGATAAAAGGAGTCATATTTCTTCTTTTATTTAGAGACCAGGAGATATGCAAAACTTTACTGGGAAAAAAGAGAAGGGAGAAAATAATGTCTATTCTAGTTCCAAGTTCTCCCAATGGATAATCTGGATAGATTTCCCATTATTTGGGATTTAAAGTGAAACTCGTGTATCAATTACAAACATTCAGTTATATAGAAGTGGAACAAGGATTTTATTCTTAAAGGAATGGTGGGTTCATAATCAAAAATCCCATTTTAATGGTTGGACTCAATGATGTTGATCCCAGTAACACCATGAAATGTTCTTCAGCATCTCATGGAAATACTTTTTTCATTGAGGCAAGAACATTGGAAAAGACTTTTAAGGTCATTAAAATGAAACTCATGATTAGAAACCCCCAAATTCTTTTAAGAGTAAAATACAGAAGAGCAATGGAAATGGATCCTTGTTGTATTTCCAAATTACTTATTTTTTGTAAATATTTCACTTTAAATTCTAAATAATGTGACATATATTTAGGATATTAATTGGGAAATTTTGCAATGATGATATACATTCTCTTCTCCCTTCTCAATTTCTTTGTGTTTTTTTTTCCTCTCATGTTTTCCCATTTCCTTTTTATCTAAAAACCTCTAAATAATTGCAGCTATTCCACATCCATCTCAGAGTCCTTTACTGTCCTTATCAAGGTTTTATCACACAAACGAAGAGTTTAATGCCCTCTAATCATATATCAAATGGCAAACTACTGCCTCTCCTCCAGCTCTGGAGCGTTCTGTAACTGGATTCACTGGGAATTGTCCCTCCTGCAGCCTCAGCAGGATGGCAGTGGATGGAAATCCAGCATTTTCAAAGGTTGCTCTGCTTAGTCAGTGCTTTGCTCTGCCCACAAAGATTTATTTTCTGTCGCTTTATCATCATGAATCAAAGATGAAAAAGACCAAAGCCAGGAACTGCCCCAATCGATTCGTGTGGTTTTGTCTGTGAGGAGACAATAAGTGAGGGGTGGGGGTTTTTTTATTCTGCTTTATATTTCAGCTCCGTGTGTGCTGCTAATTGAAATCCATCTCCTGGGCTCTGGCTGGAGGAGTTCCAGGTGGGAGGAGGCTCCTCCAGCTTGGTACCCAAGGTAATGTCTGCTCGAATTTGTAAAAGCTTTAACCCACCTCACACAGCACATGATTGTTTTTAGAGCTCATGATCCATGGGAACACTTAAAACTGAATTTCCATGTGCTGGAACACTCTCAGAGCATTGGGAGAGACTGACTGGAGAGGTGATTAAAGGGAGCCCTGGGCGTTCCCAGCCTGGGAGCACAGGAGCTGCTAAAGCCAAGGGGAGTGTGAGGTTCTTCCATTTTATCAGACCTGAGCCCTCCTCTGATGAGCCTAATGAGCCTTGCTCATTTAACCTTGGCCATTTCTCCCTGCCCCAGCAGCACAAGGAAGGAGGGAAGGGAGGGAGGGTGTTTTCCAGTTTGGGCAGGGCTGGGGAGATGCTTTGGGAGAGAGGAGAGCAGGGACCGCTCTCCTCCCAGCCAGCAGCTCAGCTTTGTTTCTCACCTGGGGATGTATACCTGTGCTCCTTTGAAAATAACTTCTTATATATTCCTATATATTTACAAGGACAATTGAAAGATCAAGACCAAAGGCTCCTTTAAATAGTGATGCCTAGAAAAAATTAATTAGCTTTATATATATATATATTTACATCTCTGATATATAGGGTGGCTGTTTCTCTGATATAGAATCATAGAATGGTTTGGATTGGAAGGGATCTTCAAGACCATCTTATTCCACCCTCTGTCCACACCTTCCACTATCCCAGGTTGCTCCAGGCCTTGTCCAACCTGACCTTGAACCCTTCCAGGGATGGGGCACCTACAACTTCTCTGGACAATCTGCCACGTGCAGCAGAGGAACTATTTAACTCCTGGTGGTAAGAGGTATAAACCTACCGAGAAAAAAATATTCTCTGGTTCTCTAACTAAAGGCACAAAGCTTCCAAATTATACCCCCAAAAACCTGCCTGCCACCACTCCTGAAAACACATTGTGACTTCAGTTCCACAAGCATTTCCCTCCTGATGTGTACATGGAGTGTGTAAGTGACTGTCTGGGAGTAAAACTCGGAATATTTATACGTAGCCTGAAGCCCAGGAGTCACATTCAGTGAAATCATCTGCTTAACTGTGCACTGCTCCTGGTTGCCTTTGTAATTAGGAGAGATGGTAAAATACTTAAGTGCTTCTAGTGAGCTTTGTGTCAGTTATTTTAATATAAATTTGTCTCTGGCATTGTTACAGGCCAGACTTTTGTCCCTTTTGAGAGCACAGCCCCAATTTCAGCAGAGATGAGGAATAATCCCTGATGATCTCCAAGAGGAGATTTTTTTGTTTTCTGAGTTAATTGGATAAATAATGCCACTTTGAAAAATTAGAGGTTTCGAGCATTCCAAAAATATTCTGATTATATTTTTGCCTCCTCCTCCTAACTCAACCACAGCTTGACCTGACAATTGCTTGACTTGCTATGTTGTGATGTCACTTTTTTAGGCTTATTTTGTGCAGTTTGGGGGGTTTGGGATGTGTGATGCATGGCCTTTCCATGCTCCAGGAGAGGGATAGTGATTTCTCTTCCCACACCCATCCCACTGTAATTAAAAATAAAAAAATAAATTACATTTCCAATATGAGAACCATCAATACTCAAAATCCATGAATTTCCTATTCATGCTCATTGAAAGGCTTTGAGTCTTATGTGAGGCTGCACTGGTACAGTAGTAATAGGAATAACAATAATAATATTTCCATTTATTCTGGGTAATTTGAGAAATAATCCAGTCAGCATTTTGTTCTCCAAATATCCTTTTAAAGAATATGATTTGAGAAACACAATTCCCTCTTAGCAAAATACTGTTCAGAGCAAACTTGTTCTGCTCGGGTGGAGTCTTGTGGGTGTCTCAGAAATGTTACCATTCCAAGATGTTTCCGAGCTGTTCCTCAGGTGGTTTTAGTGCCTGGGAGAGGCGTGGGACACTTATTTTTAGGTTCTGTCCTTTTCTTCCCCTCCCTGCAGCTGCCCCAATATCGGTGTTTCCTTAGAAACCCTGGCTGTCAGCTGGCATCATAAAAATATGAAATGACACCGAGTTGGCATTTGAGGGAGGTGATTATTGTGCAAACAAAGTGCTTTCTGTCACAGGAAAAAAAAATCTTGGGTTTAGTCCTCTTTTTGAAAATCATATTTTCAATCAAGATTTAAGAGAGGGAGAAGCCCTTCTCTTCTTCCTTTTGCTTTTCTTGTGGAAAATGAGAATTACTCTGAGGAAGATCTCATTGCCATGCAGAGATAGAGCCTTTTTAAGTCTTGGGTTGTGCTCCTAATGCTGGATAGATTTGTTGTCAGGGGAGCTGCAGACTGGGCTTGCATAACTCTTTAGAGGTGTTTATGTAGCAGCTCTCCCAAGGGTGATGTTTTATCAAACCTTATTACAAAAGCTCTCCTCTCTGCAAGCCATCAAATTCTTATTGAGCCATTAAAATTCAGCGTTGTGCCTGGTCAAGGATAAGCAGAGGCTGTTTTTCATATTCATGTGAGTAAGATATAATACCTAGAATTTTCCAGAAGTTTTTTATAGGAGCTGTAGCTCTGAGCTGTGGTCACTCCTGGGGTCCTGCATTATGATCACAGAACCACAGAGTGGTTTGGGTTGGAAACCTTAAAGATTTCCTCATTCCATTTGTTGCCATGGGCAGGGACACCTCCCACT
Source organism: Pitta sordida (assembly GCA_013390025.1). Classification (NCBI taxonomy): domain Eukaryota; kingdom Metazoa; phylum Chordata; class Aves; order Passeriformes; family Pittidae; genus Pitta; species Pitta sordida. The sequence continues at coordinate 191,063 of WEKX01026499.1, forward strand.
ATCTCAAGATGTTCCAGTCTGGCCTTGGACACTTCCAGGGATCCAGGGGCAGCCACAGCTCCTCTGGGCACTGAGAATCCATTAGGATGAATTGGAAAGTTGTTTTCTGTTCAGATATTTTTTACTTCCTTTACTGCTTGTGTAGAAGAGCCTTGATGTACCCCTTTTCCTGTCTCCTCTGCCTTGTGTCCCCCCAAACCCCTTCTCCTGCATTGTGCCTGAACTCCTTCTCTGACCAGACTGGGAATAAGAATTGTTTCTTGTTGCTGAAATGTGCCGCTGCTGATTGTATCGAAGGCAATGGATGTCAATGGTGATTCCATGTTAATAAGTGATTTCCCCCCTGTACTTGGCCCTGGTGAGGCCTCACTTGATTAATCTTAGAGGGCTTTTCTAACTTAAATGATTCTATAACCCAAAGCTCTTTCCCTCACTCTGTTGGAGGTGAGGGAAGAAAATGAGGAGGAGACGTTCCTGAGGCAAGTCCTGGGTGAATTCCTCAGGGAGTGAACCCTCCCAGTCCCCTGAGCTGCCCTGTCCTCTCTCCTGGTCTCTGTAGGAATTTTACTCCAGACTTTGAGTTTTAAGATGGATTTGGTTTTCTGTTTGCCTGCAAATCTGCAAACTTTTTCTTTGAGGATGATGAAGACGAGCAGAAGTTAAACCCTTGGGAGTGTCAGCGCTGTTGTTCTACTGGAGGGTTTCTCTTGGGATGTGCCCAGGGAATGTGGGATGAGTATTGGAGCTCCCGCCCATATTAGCTGTGATTTCCAGTGGGATGGNGTTGGAGCTCCCACCCAGCTGGGTTTATCCCCAGGGAGCAGCTGCCATGTGCTTTCCAGGATATTAGCTGTGATTTCCAGTGGGATGGCTGGCTCAGAACTCAGGAAGCCTTTGCCCATGCCAGGCTTTTGTTATGGGGAAGGGCTGGTGCTGCTTGGCTGCCCTGGGCCCAGGCCTTGCCAAACATCAATCTGGGTGATGGGGCAGAACGGAGCTGCCAACGCCGCCTTCACGGATTTATGGCTGCAGGGAAGTGTGGGGGATTGTCTCCAAACAGCCCCAGCAGGTGTAAGGACACGCCAGGTGACCTGTGACGAGCAGGAGGGAGCACCATCCATTTAGATTTTCTGGGAAGTTTTGGAGCATTGGGCTGTGAACACTTTAGCAAGTGTTGCCTGACAATATCCAGGAAGGATTTCCAGCAGGATTCCCAGGCAATCTTTAGAGGGGAGAGGGGTTTCTGGGCACCCTGCATTGGTTTGTCAGGGGGGTGTTTGCTCAGATAACACAGCCTGTCTAGGCTTGCCTGTTTCTGAGCTTTGATTCCTTTCCATTTTGGTCACTTTGCCTCTTGGATGTTTTCCACGCAGTTTCCTCCCCAGTGACACTTGGCTACTCCCCCAGCAATTAGTGGGGACAGCCTGACTTGTCCTTGTTCCCTTCCCACCTGTGTGTAACCCCAGTGACAGTCCCTTGGACACTGCACTGGAAAAGCACCTCTTAAAGATATTCCTGCAGGATTCTCCTGATCTTTTTTTTATAAATTTTTTTTCCCTCTGATTGCTCCTCAAAATAAGCAACCAAATCAACACCCCTAAATCCTGCTCTGCCGGCTGAGCTGTTCCTTACAGAAATTGTTCTCAAATGGGAGTGATGACTCTGTTTTGATCCAGGTCTGTCCTCTTCGTGCGCTGGGAATGTCACTTAGAATTATTATTTATTATTAGTTTTATTTTAGGTAATGCAAAAATCCCAGAGCTCCCAAAACCCAGGAGAACAGACACCCCTGGCAATGATCTCTCAGTACAGGAAGGAAAGGGAAACACACTCCTTCCTCTTTTAGTTCTTTTCTAGAGAAAGACTTGAGGAAATGTCCCCGTGCTGAGCTGCTTCGAACCTCAGCCCCAAGCTAATTCCGTTCTAGAGGAGTGCTCGATGCTTTCCTTCAATCCCACAAATCAGAGTCTCTCCAGGGACATCCCAGCCCTCACAGGGACTTCCCCACATGGAATTCTTGTGCTGGAGAAGAAGATCCTGGAGGCACCTGGTCAGTGCAGTGAAAATGGACGGGATGGGGATGGGGATGCTGCAGGGTCTTGTGCGGACACGGTGATGCTGAGGAAGATCTTTCCACTCCAATGTAATACAAAACCTGACCTAAAGCAAATTGCAGCTTTAGTAGGCTCGGGATTTGCTCTTTTCTTGGCTAATTTGGACAGTGATCCTGTGGCAGCCCCGTGGTGGCTGGGAAAGAACACTTCTCCTGCTGCTTGAGCACCATGAGGCCAAGGAAGAGATTTTTATTTTCCATTTGGCTTGTTAAATTCTTCGCTCTCTTCAATTACAGACCTCAATTATTTCAGGGATGACTTCAGTGCCTGCAGCACAAATCTATGCCAGTGTTCCAAGGTCAAATCTGATGTCCTCTCTTTCTGTTTATAAAATAACTGAGCAGTAAAGGTCACTTCTGGTCTGTGGCAAAGGTCATTTTCCCATGATTAGACATTGATGGAAGAAGATACAAGGGGTGATAAAGTTATCACTTTGAAAGTGTCTCTTTTTATAGCACAAATATTCTGAACTCATAGTTTTCCTTTTTTTTTTTTTTAACTTGAATTAAAACCCACCAAGTGCAGCTATCTTTGGTTCTCTTGTTTGACATGGCTTTGCCAGTCTGTAAATTTTCTTTCAAATTAACAGACCGAGTTTTCTTATCAACCCTTAGCCAGTTGCAATTACTGTCACTCTTTTCAGCACAGTTAATAGGTTTGTGCCAACTAAACTGAAACTTTTGTCATAAATTGTGATTTTCCTGAGTGCCCTGAAGTTGCTGATATTGTTTTAAACATAAAAGCTGTTTCAGACATGGCAGGCAGAGCTAAACTTTGTTCTTTGCCTTCACAAATTGCCCTGGACTGTTCAACAAAAGCTGAGTGCATAAAGGATTAGTTTCCCCCTCATTTTTTTGTGAGGGATTATGTATTTTTTATTTATTTTTTTTAATAAAATAATTTGAAATAGAATAAACAGAAGCCAACATGCAAAAACCAGCTTGTGATTAATTTGTGGCAGAAATGTTGGGGATCAGCGTGATACCATCCAAAATAAAAGTGTTAACTTGTCACACACATCCAGGGCAAAATATAAAGTTTTCATAATTAAGAAATATGTAGGACTAAGAAGAAAATACAGATGCCAGGGAAATTAAGCTTCTCTTTCCATGTTTTCTTGGTAATATTTTTGGAAAGGATCTTACATGGGAAGGAATTCTCCCCAGAGATAAGAGTAGGTATGTTCTGGAAAGAAAGGTGGTTTCATCTCTTCTCAGATGGAAGTGTCTGCATTCACTAAGGACACTTCCCACCTCTTCCTAGTGCTGCCTGCCAATAAATATTTCGATATTTACCAGTTTGGGGCCTTTTGAGATGGTAGAAAAGGGCTGTGGGACACGGAGTTGTAACCCTGTCCAGTTTGGGATGGTCGCTCTTGTCAATGGGGCTGAGCCAGCTCTTGTCCATTTCACAGAATCACAGAATGGAATTAAAGCCCTTTTTATACAAAATAAGGAGTTTACAAAAGTGTTTCCTGGGGAAAGAGGAAGTTTGTCTTGTTTGAGAAGAGCATCCTTGCTCTGGGACATCTCCTCTTCCTCCTGCTGGTCTTTGGCAGGAGGAACATTGTGGGACAGCAGAGTTGGCAGAGGATGTTTTCTGTTGAAAATATATCGAATATTGAAAGGGATGGTACACATTTTTCCTGAGGTTTTCCAAGTTTTTTACTCCAAATGAGCTGAAGCAGCAGTGCCCAGCACCCCCAGCAGAGAGAGGGAACAGCCCCAGCACCATCTGCCCATCGTGTCCTGCCCTTGGCAGTGGCCAGGAGCAGATGCCCAAGGCCAGAATATGAGAACTGGGCAAACACAGTGAGAGAATTCCTCTGGATATCCTCTCCCAGCTTCCAGTAATCTGCTGTTTAAGGGTTTACAGGCTGGGAAGTGGCAGCTACATCTCACAGCCTCAGAGGACCTGCAAACCTTGCCTCGTTATCCCCTTGCACAATGGGATGTCATGGTTTGAACAAGCAGGACTAAATCAGGTCTTTTTCCTTTTTAATGCTGGGTTGTGCCACCTCCAAAGCATTCTTTTAACGTGATTTATGGTGATTTGGGAAAAAAACTGAGGCAGTGTTGCAGTCAGACCTACGAACTCCTCATTACTGGTGACTCTCTAAATAGTGCTACCAGTATAGAGGGCAAGAGTTTCTATAAAAATGGTTCAGATTCCTAAAAATACGTTGTTCTGGGGTTTTAAGTCACATTCAGGCCTCCAACAGAGAAATTAATTTGGTTGTCAGTGACAGAGCCTTTGCTCCCTGTGGATGTATCCACAGAACTGTTTCTTCAGGGGATAATTAAAACATACAGGGCTTGGGAGTGAGGGAGAAGGGGATGGACAGAGTGTAATAATAAATGTTCCTTTCATTACTTCCTTCTCCTCAGATCTCCTCCCTGGCTTGTCTCTTTATTTGGATTTGTTTTCCATCAGCAGGATGCAGTGTCTTCATGAATATATTTCCCCAGGTAACTCACTAGAAATAACCCGCATTTGATCCTACGGAACATTTTCATGGAAACCCAGATCCAGCTGAGTGAAGAACCTTAACACCAAAATATATGTTTATTAAAACCAAATAAACCAAAAAACAAACTCCCCGCAACAAACCCGACCCTCAGGAATAAAAGTTTCTCCTGATACTTATTTCTCCTTCCTCTTACTTTGCTCTTGGTTGCTTCTAAATGCAAAGCAAGCAGCAACACTCCTTCAATAAATTTGGGATCAGGCTCCTGCTGTCCCTGGATAACCATCCAGAATATCTGTTTCAAAAGTTTTGTGGGTTAGTTGTAGATTTGTAGCAAGGGAATTTCATAAAACCCTGCCAGATTAAGAGAGGACACTGTGAAGAGAGGGACTTCAGGTTCTCACCCACGTCTCACCAGGACTCTCAGGCAGGTCAGGATAAAGATATTAAGGAACACGGTAGGATATTGGGAGAAATATTTATTGTTAGGAAAAGTTTTTATTATTAGGAAAATTTTCTCCCATGATAAGATTGTCAGGCTTTGGGAAGGCTGCCCAAGGCAGTGGTGCATCCCCATCCCTGGAGGGAATTTCAAGTTGTGTGGATGTGGCACTTGGGGGCATGGGTTAGTGGTGGCCTCAGGACAGTGGTTAGACTCAATGATTTCTTAGTTTTCTAACGAAAATCATTCTGTTATTCTAGTCTTTGTTCTCCAAATTGCTTTGAGACCCATGGAAAGTGCTCTCCTACCTGAGTTCTGTTGGTGTTTGATGAGTCTTTGACTTAAAAAATAAGTTACAAGACTAATTTAACTGATTTAACACCATCTTCCCCTTAGTAAGCATCCATCCTCTGGAGGTTTTCTAAACCCCATGGTTAAGAATAAAATACAGGAGATGTTTTTGGAAGTCTGAGAGAGGTGGGTGGTGACAGGACACTGGAGAAGCGTTTCCATCTCACTCTGTCACTGCAATGTTTTAAAAGCCTTATTCTGCTGCCTTTTTAAATGCTGATTTTAAGCCAGGCTTTGGATGAACAATTATGAGGGGAAAAAAAAAAAGTAATCTCTCCAACTTGAAGCACGGGAATTGTCCCCTTGTGTGTCCCCTTGTATCCATCTCACGTAAAACCTCCACGAACTCCCTTCCTGCGCTGTCCATAGTCCCCAGCACCACTTTCTGTGCAAGTCTTCATCTCAATCAAATGAATTCCCAGAGTTTGCTGCACTCAGACATCTCAATCAAATATTCCCAGGTTTTTCTGCACACAGACATCAGATCACTTGGTTGGTCAGGTTGGTGCCAGCAGGTCCTCAGGGTGGATGTCCATGACACGGTCTGGTGGCTGTAGGGACTTAATTAATTATTTCTCTGCTGTTTGCATTTAGAGGTAGAAAGGGCTGGGTTTGCATTAGGTTTGCTTGGGTTTTTAGTGCCAAAATGCAACGTCAGAGGCTCCATGAAACGAAGCTGATTTGGGCTAGGAAAGCTTGGCTTGTTATCCACTGCCTTTTAATGGGAATATTCAACATGCAGATGGGCTCAGGGAGAGGTTACCTAAGGTCAAGTGAGAATTTCAATGTGGATTCATAGATTTTTAAGGCCAGATGGCACCACTATGATCATCTTGTCTGATCTCCTGCACAACACAGGCCATGCAATTGCATCCATTAATTCCCATGTCAGGCACAATGTCACAGGAACGTGTTTCCAACACATGTTACTTCTCCTCTGTCAGGCCAACATTTGAACTGGCCTTACATTGATATTAGTGCTGTTAATAACCCAGATTTACTGTAATATTAAGCAGAAATGCTTTCAAGGTCTTCACTAGAATCTTCTTGGCTTGGTTGCAACTATTTTTTTTATTTTAATTATTTTTTGTAAGATGGATAGAGCTGTTTGCAGTAGTATTTAGTAAAAACTCCAGAGGGAGGATCTGACAACCTTGCTCTGTGATGCATTGGAGTGTCAGAACAGCATATGGTGAAGGGAGGAAAGAGACAAGAGGGAAAGCCAAACCAGAGCTTTTTAGAAACATCCTGAAAAATGGGTTGGTGGCTAAATAAAGGCTTCTTAGTCCCAAAAGTACAGCAGCAACAGCAAAAAAATTGATCTGAAAATAAATCTAAAAATAAATCCCTTTCTGTTCACTTTAGGAGATTGTTTTTTTTTTTTCCCAGCAGGATTTTTCAGTTTCCTGGTGAAATCTGTGAAATTTTGTTGAAAAAACAAAGCCAGTTTTGATGGGCCAAATCCTGGCATTGCTGTGTCAGGAGTCCAGGACAAATATCCCACAAATACTCCCTGCTTTGCTCCCCCAGGACAGCCTTTGCTCCTTGGAACAGCCTTATTTGGTCTGACAGGAGCTCAGCACGTGAATAAAACATTGTGTGACGCGAGCAACGATTGCAGAACCAGATATTTTAAGTAGGAACAAATAAAACAATAAAAATGTAAGAATTGTTAATGTTAATTTTGCAGCATTAGCTGACTTGGGTTCTGCTGGGTCTGGCTTGGAACTGGGAATTGACTTTCAAGTATTCCTGCTTGAGATCAGGGTGTTGCAGAAGGAGGAACTGAAATGAGCGTTGGGAGGTGACAGGTGGGAACTGAGGGTGAATATTAGCAGGAGAATGGATGATACACAGCTCAAAAAGCCTTTTGGGGGCTCAGTTTTCAGTGCCTCTCTCTATTTCTCCTCCCTGCAGTGAGAGCTCTTGACCGTGTGGTAGAAGGTGTGGAAGGAGGAATCAGAATCCAGATCACTGTGTGTCAACCTTCTGCAGCTTCAAATTAAGAGGGGATAAAGCAGTTCCTGTTGTAGTCCTGCATCCTCTCTGAGTGTCCTTCATCCAGAATCCCAGTATCACTGAGGTTGGAAGAGCCCTCCCAGGTCATGGGGGTCATCGGCCGTACCCGATCCCCATCTTGTCCCCCAGCCCAGAGCACTCAGTGCCACAGCCAGTCCTTCCTTGGGCACCTCCAGGGATGGGGACACCAAACCTCCTTGGACAGCCCCTCCCAAGGCCTGACCACCCTTTCCATGAAGAAATTCCTCCTGAGGTACCTATAAACACACGTACAACTTCCAGCTGCACGCTGCCTTCCTTTTCACGTGCCTTTTGGGGAACAAGCACTAAAAGCAATAAATGAATGAATAAACCCCCACAAAACAAAGCAAATCCTCAAACGTTTGACATATGGAAGACACAGTTGGAGTCAGTGTGGGAAGGAATTGTTTCTCAGTGGGGATCTCCAGAGACAAAAGACAAGCCTTTCCTGACTGTGGCCAGAAGTATCTCTGTATTCCTCGCTTTCTTCCTGGTCAGAATGACTTTAATTTGCAAATCACTGAATAATCTACATCGTCTATAAGCAATCTGTGAGCAGAAAGTACGTTCCATAGGAGGTAGGGAGAAAATCTTTTGGTGTTAGTCTGCAGTATTTACAGCTCCTGACAGGATGCCTTTTAGAAATGAAGGTTCAACATGGCTTAGCACACACACGCTGTAATTTGTCTGTCATTTCTCTGAAAGTTCATTGGCATTGTCAAGTCATGTTTAACTCAGTAGGGAAATATGGATTTCATCCCTGGTGATTTCACAGAGCATTTCGATAGCCTTAAAGTTTCCTCTTAAAACCACAACCTTTCATCTCCTCACCCTTCTCGTAGGGTTTCATCACGCAAACGACCGAAAATGAATCATAAATGATTCTTTCAACCCGTGATTGTTGTCTTAAAGGATTAAATGTGCTGGAAATCCTCCCTGAAAATGTGTGTGAGGAGGTCCCTGTCAACAGAGACAAACCACAGGTACTGACAAAAATCAACTCTTTCCCTGGTAGGTGGTGGCACGTGCTGAGTGTAACAGGGGACAATTCCTGCTGTGTTGGGTCATGTCAAGAAGTATGACCAGAGTGTTTTGTCCCTCTTCTTCAGCTTGTCATTTTTATGGGAGGGCAGGAAACTCTCTTTGCAGCACTCTACCTGTTGGGTTTGGTCCATCAGCCATCCACAGAATATCTCAAGCTCACGTTGAGGAGCACAGGCCAAGCACAGACCGACGTTTACACAGATGTTGACACAGACTTCAGGTTGAGACTGAAGTCTGCAGAACACTTCATCTCACATCCTCAACCATTTAGTAAAACACATTTACAGACGACACTAACAAAAATCAAAGCTGTTAGATTAAAAGGAGTTTTATTAATTTGAGAGGTGTTCTCCAAGTTAGAGTAACATGTGGTGCTGGTCCTCCAATGCTCAAATTGAGTTATGCAAAACACAGTCTGTGTGGGTTTGGGTGAGTAAATATTCCATTGCCATGTCAAAATAAGAGTGTTTATATCAAAACATTCTTTACTGTTTGTTTTTCACTCTTCTACCCTTTTGTGGTTTTTCAAATCAGATTTCATGTGTACAGAGACAAGAAGTTCAGAGTAGGATCCTTTCACCTGCTAAGTGAAAAGGAGATTTTTATAGGCAAAACTTATTGCTGATAAGAAAATATGCATTTCTTTAGGGTAAAAATGATCAGTAAAATTCTGCTTTTAAGAATCTTGCCTTCAGCTTCAGTCAGTGTGCTCAACACAAGAGGATTGGATACACATTCTATCCCTCATAAAAAGGCAGAAGACTCATGTTCTCTTGGTTCCAGCTTGCAGACAACTTTTAATCCTCAGGAGCCAACAGGGCACATGCTGACATTGCCTTTCCAACTGCAGCTGGGTTATCAAGTTGGAGGAGGGAAAGAATGGAGATGACCTTTTCTGCTGACTGCACAAAATTGACTGTTTGCTAAACTCCAAGAGTGGGTTATTATAACGTGATTTTGGACTAGACAGGGCTGGCTGTGGAATATGGGACGTGCCAGAGTGTGTTACTGTTAAACTTCAATCTCCAGTGCTGGTTTCATCCAGAACGTGGAGTGTTTCACAGTGATGCCTCATGGAAATGTCCCCACTCCTGCTTTGACGCAGATTCGAGAGGATCCCACAGTGACACGCTGTCAAAACATCCCTGAAGTGGGACTCCAAAGGGATGTGAGGATGTGACAGGGCTGAGGACAAGCAGGAGCCACCTGAAACCTTTGCAGGGCAGAACCAGATGCCACAGGAAGAAGGTTGTAACGGGATATTTCCTCCCGGGCTTCTCCAACACCTTGGGATGTTTGTTCTTCACTTTTCCACTTCATCGTTCTGCCTTTACAAGCCCCTTCCAGAATTCAAGAGTGCAAAGACATCCAAGGAACTCATAATAATAATTCTGTAGCTGTCTTGTTAATGCCTCCATAATTAACATTTGTTCTTACAGATGGAACAACTCCCTGTAATCCAGACATAAGTATTTAATTTTAAATAGGCATCTGAATTCCAGCACTGAATGGTGTAAACTTTAATTACATTTCAGAAGTGCATTTCCCTCATAATCCCATATTTTTAATTAGACACAAAATAACATTTCTGCTCATTTTAGATAGATTTTTTCTTTGCTTTTGTCTGTTCAAACACAAAAAGTGTGAGGAGCTATAGGAAAGCCTGTTGACTTAGACAAATTAAACATGTACAGAGTAATTCATACACAGGGTTCAATTTTTTCCCTACTTCTCAATAAAGATATGATAATTTCCCAAATCAAAATCTTAAGCTTCATATTGCTATGATCCATTAACAAAAACAAATCCTAGTTTTACAGGAACACTCTTATTTAACATATTCCAAAGCTTAATCTCTCAGCTGTAATTTTGAGCTCACGTTGTTGAGTTCAGTTATTCAAGGAAATGTACATATAATTTAATTTGATGTTCACCTCTGCTGCTGAAATGCACAGACTTTACTTTCCAAGCAGGATTTACCTACTGATCTCATTTTTCCATGTAGGAGAGCTAAGCACAGAGCTGAACAAATGGAGAACTGGAGCTCGACAGTCCAATTCTGAAGGTCCATCACTGTGAGCAGAGAGAACACGTTAAACTGAGCTGCTTGAGAGGGTCCAGAGAAGGGTGACAAGGATGGTGAAAGGACTGGAGGACAAGCCCTGTGAGGAGTGACTGCAGGAGCTGGGGTTGTTCAACCTGGAGAAGAGGAGGCTCAGAGGTGACCTCAGTGCTGGTTACAACTACCTGAGGGGAGGTTGCAGTCGAGTGGGTGTGAATCTCTTCTCTCAGGCTGACGACACCAGAACAAGAGGACACGGCCTTAAACTGCGCCAGGGGAGGTTTAGGCTGGATGTTGGGAAGAGGTTTTTCCCAGAGAGAGTGATCCCTCAGTGGAATGGGCTGCCCAGGGAGGTGGTGGAGTCGCCATCCCTGGAGGTGTTGAAGGTCAGACTGGATGAGGAGCTCAGTGCCATGGTCTGGATGGTGGGAGGTTGGATGGATGGAGCGTGGTGCCCGTGGTTCCAGGGTTGTGGGGCTGATCCCTGGGTGGGAATCACTTGGGAGTTGGACTTGATGATCCTGTGGGTCCCTTCCAGCTCAGAATAACCTGTGAACCTGTGAACTGTGGGTCATGGGTTTTGTAAAGGGCGTGGAGTGATAGGACAAAGGACAGTGGATCAAAACAGAAAGAGGGTAGGGTTAGGTGGGATAATGAGAAGGAATTCCTGGCTGTGAGGGTGGGCAGGCCCTGGCACAGGGTGCCCAGAGAAGCCCCTGGATCCCTGGAAGTATCCAAGGCCAGGCTGGAGCTGCCTGGGACAGTGGGAGGTGTCCCTGCCCATGGAAGGGGTGACACTGGATGATCCTTAAAATCCCTTCCAACCCAAACCATTCCATAATCCCATGATTAACAGAGCTAAAAGTTTAGTCTAAAATGACAAATCAAGAGTTCAGATTTAAAGCAAAAATTTCTGTCATTTCTGAACATGCTCTTGACAGCTTTAACAAGTTCCAATTTTGGTGTTTCCAACTGACGGGTCCTTTTTCTCTCTATTTATTGAACATTATCTTTCTACTCTGCTCGTCATGACAATACCTGAAGTTCTGTGAAACACAGGCTTTGGTGACATTATTGACTTTAAAAAGTTCCTCTCTCCATCACATTATATTGGACTCAACTCCCAAGATAAGTTCATGGTTATATCACATGGATTTGATCTGATTTATTCCAAGAATAAATATGGGTTGGCAGGAATTATATCCTGCCATGTATCTTCAGGAATTACCTAAAGGTGTTAAAACTCCAAGCCTGAATATTTTTCAGCATTAGGCTGATGAGGATTGATGCCTTTCTGGAGGAATAACATGAGAAATATCCCCGGAATAACAAGATGTGATAAGCCAGGAGGTTCAATTTTCCTGATAATTTTTCTTAATTATCTTTTGGAGGCTTTTTTCTCTGGGCTACTTGGTTATATTGGTAGTAAAAATAATCCCCCTGACACAGCTTGGATATACCCAACAGCCAAGAAAAGTCTTTTCCATCTCTTTCTCCCCATCTCCACGGACCCTGCAAGATTCCTGCAAGGTATAATTAATTTATATTTTGTACCCCAAGGAGGAAAAGTGGAGTTTTCATCAGCCTCTATGTTCTAACACTTCAGTGCTTTGCTGTTGGGGATCTTATTAGTGTTTATTTGAATATTCCTGATAAACAAACCTGTGTTCTTTGCCCTTCATTTCCTTCTTGAATGTAACAAATGGAATGCAGGCACTAATGGTATTATATCCATATATTATTAGGATAATTCAGACCAGTAAAGGGCCCCATCTTGGTGTTCCCAGAGGTGGGTATCAACTGAAATAATAAAGTACAAAATATAACGCCGAGGAACTGGCTGTGATTTAAAAGCAAATCTCAAATCTAAGTTCCAGTTGCTGCACTTTAAATTGTTTTGTGATGTAGAATTTCTGCACAGGGCAAGAGAAGATGCACAATCCTTAGTCCAGCTCATAAATATATTTCAGAGAATATCCCAGAATATGCTGAGTTGGAAGGAACCCCCAAGGATTGTGGAGTCCAACCCTCAGCCCTCCCCAGGACCTTTTGGGGGATGAATTTCAGCTCCTTATCCAAGAGTTTCACCCTCTGTTCTCAGTGGCACAACAAAAACCTCAATTCCAGGAGCTCCTGTTTTTCTTTTTGGCATCATGTTACAATTTCAGGTAAGTTTGTAAATGATTTTAATTTTGCAGGAACTGAAATGGTGTCTTTTTCCAAAATAGTGACTATCGGTACAATTTTCATCCAGACATTTTTAGTCCTTTAATTCCCTTCTAATTTAGCATTCTGTTTTATTGTCCAGTTCTAAACTGAGCCGCCAAAAAGTCAGATTTTAGTGCCTAGGGAAGGTGCAGAGAGAAAGAAAAAGAAGCCACATTTCTATGCTCTTTTATCTCTTTAATTTAGCAGAACTCAGTCTGGCCCAGGACTTACACAGGGAGAAAATCCACATATAAAACAGCTGGGCCAGGTTTTAAATCCAGGGAAAAGTTGGACTCGATGATCCTGTGGGTCCCTTCCAACTCAGAATAACCTGTGAAAATATTCCTGTTCCTCTGAGGGAGATGATGCTCAGCACAGGCAGCTCCATCTTCTTTAAGAACTATCTGGAAGTTCTGTTTTTTTAATGAATTCTGACCTTCTTGCCCTTTCCCAGTCATGTTTGTAAACGACACCTTCATGTCCCTAAATCTTGGAAAAATTCCCCTTTAAGGGGCCATCTGAACTCATTTGCATCAGTCTGATGTTTGCTTTTCAGAATGAAATATGATATTTACTTCCTTTCTCTTCTGAATTCCAGGGAACTTTGTTGTTGTTGTTTGTAATTAATAATGCTTGGCATGTTTTGCTGCACGTTTTACTGCACATATTTATAGAACTTAATTTAGTTCAACATCACATATATATTTTAAATCCCAAAGTCATGATTCTTCTTTTTTTTTTTTTTATTTTCCCCCCTACTTCTCACATGCATTTGGTGAGAGAAACATTTCCAAAATTCCCATCTGCTCCGTATGTAAATCCGGTTAATTATACCCTGATTGACAGGGCTATAAAAGGACATTTTTGGGAGATGATGGGTTTCGAGGCCCGTTGCACAAAAATGAACGTGTGGAGTCATTCTGCAGTTTTCCCATGGAAACTCTACGTAGGAGTCAGGGAGATACAAATCCACACGCCAAGATGTGCTCTGACTGTCACCCTGATGGTGCCACAGAGGGGTTGGGGGTGTTTCCATGTGTTTAGCCCTGCTGGAGTAAATACGTGTGTAGGGAGGGATCAATAATTCCACGAGGATGATGTGGCTTCGGCAGGAGAGACAGCAGTGCCGCCCGGCTGAGCAAGTTATAGATATATATATATAAATCTCTATATTCCTCATGGCTCTGCTGTTGGCTTGAGTGAGAGCTGGAGGGGTCCCAGAGAGCTGTGGATGGGCATTTATGGGATCCCAGAATCCCAGAATCCCTCATGGAGTCCAAGCTCTGCCTGATCCCCACCTTGTCCAGCCCTTCTTTGGGCACCTCCAGGGATGGGCACTCCAAACCTGTCTGAGCAGCCCCTTCCAATGTAACAACCCCTTCCCTTCCATGGAGAAATTCCTGCTGATGTCCAACCTGACCCTCCCCTGGCACAGCCCAAGGCCGTTCCCTCTCCTCCTGTCCCTTGTTCTCTGGGAGCAGAGCCCGATCCCAACCTGGCTCCCCGCTCCTGTCAGGGACTGGAGAGAATTCCAGGTGCCCCCTGAGGCTCCTTTTCTCCAGGCTGAGCCCCCCCCAGCTCCCTCAGCCCCTTCCCAGTTCCATTCCCTTCCCTGGACACTCTCCAACCCCTCCATGTCCTTGTTCTGAGGGACCCAAAAGTGTCCCCAGGGCTGGAGGTGCCTCCCCATCCCCAGCACAGAGGGACAAGCCCTTCCCAGCTCCTGCTGGGCACTGGTTTGGATCCAACCCCGGTGCCATCAGCTTTCCTGCCCACCTGGGTGCACTCTGGCTCATGCCCAGCCCTTGCCAACCAGCACCCCCAGGTCCTTTCCCCTTGGGATGCTCAAAGTAGAGGAGCTCAATTTCCCACCTCGGGAATTCCTGGAGCTCGACTGAGAGCGTTCAAACAGCAGGAAGAATTTTGTCTTTTGAGAGAAATCTTGAATTCTCACCCAAAACGTTGTCAGGTGCTTTGTTTTTCTTAAAAAATAGGTGTATTTCTTGGTACTTGGGGAATGGTTGGCCTTTATTCCCACATTTATTCATTCCCATGGTCAGGGATGATGGATTTAGCAGCTGAGCACCTTGGATGCTCTGCAAGCCAGTCCTGAGAGCTGCAAAAATAAATTCTGGGCCTTAAATGCTGAATTTTGTCCTAAATATAACCATGATTCAAGATGAGCTGCCCAGTTTCTCGTTAATAAATCCCACACTTTTAAAAATGATGCATTTTATGCTTCTTTGTCCTTTCTGTTCCTTGTTTTTCCTGGGGTTTTTTTCTTTAATTTTTACCTACTTAGACAACTCTCACTCTAGGAAAGCAAGAGGAGAGCTTGGATTTAAAAACTACAAATATAAATAAATATTAAAGATATATCAATATATATAAAATATAAATATTTGAGCAGGGATATTTATGGCCACTCATTTCCCCCTGACCCTTATTATTCTTATTATTGCTCAGGGCAATAACAGGAACATGTTTCTAAACAATGTAACTTCTGGGGGAACGAGACTTTAATTTTAGTTTGCCTTTCTTATAACCAGGGGTCCAAAAATATTTGGTTTTATTTTGGTTTTTTTTTTCCTTGTTGCATTTAATTTCCATCAGAACGCTTAATAACGACTGCTTAGTCACCAGGAGGCTAAATTTCTTTAAATCAATACCTAATTAGTTTCCTTAATTTATTACCTTTCACTTCAGAAATCTGAGGTATTTAAGAAATTAAGTTTCTGCACTGAGACCCTCCTGGTTGCCTTTTGTTTCTGCTCGGCTGAATTTTGCACGGAATTGATCATTTTTAGGCCCAGATATCCCATTGATTTCTTTAGCCAGTGTATTTTTGAGGAATGAAATAATGACATTTTGAGGTGGAAGATTTTCATGTTAACTTGCTTTTTTTTTTCCCAGAAGGTGGATAAAATTAAAGGGTATGAACCACGATTTTATTAAGCTACAGCGCAACTCAAAGAAACTCAAAATTTCTCTTATTTCTACCTTGAAATTGCTTGGATTACAAGGAAAAAAAGTGGCTTCTCTGCAAAGGAATATTTGGGAAGCTTAGAAATCCCTGTTCATAGGCAAAGAAGAATATTTTAGGAACTTTTCACTGTGGTGGGAACAAGGAAATCCATCATAGGAAAGGAAATGCACTTGTAATACTGAATTTTATACAAAATATTTGATCCAAAATTTTTCATTTTTAGACCATTTAATGACCTGAAGTCTTCTACCATTTTGTTGTTTGTTTTTTTTTTAACAAGAAAGACCTGAATAGTGAATATGAGAAAAATGGGGGGATTCCACCTTCAATAAAAGTGTATGAAAAATCAGAATTTGGACAATATGGACAATATTTTTCCTGTGTTCTTTGTCACCATCAAACCAACAGCCTCCAATACCCACAAGAAAAGGTGATTCTCTTCATGGGGGTGTTTATGAATCCTAATTCTTCCAGTAGTTTTGTGGGGGTTTTTTTTAATATATGAAAAATTGAGGCACCATTTTGGGAGGAACAAAAGAGTTTGTACACGGCTGCCAGGCTTCTTTCTTTATATAAATTTATTTTATTTTTACATGGACATGCCCATAAATCCTTGACACTGAAAATACCCTGGAAGCAACAGAATTTACAGGAAATCCAAGAATCCCTGTGTCTATCAAAAAACTTACTCTGAAAATCACATTTCCACTGCATGACGCCAACGGTTTGAGTTTTGGGTTGATTTAAAACTTTTTTAACTTTTGATGTTGAAAACTGAAGGTTAACGGTTGGACTGGATGATCTTGGAGGCCTTTTTCAGCTCAAATAATTCTGTGATTCCATGATTTTATCGTGGCTCACATATAATTCCCAGAAAAGTTGTGGACAACTCATCCCCGGAAGTGTCCCAAGGCCAGGTTGGAGTAACCTGGGACAGTGGGAGGTGTCCCTGCCCGTGGAATGAGATGATCTTTGAGATCCTTTCCAGTCCAGACCATTCCATGATTCTGTGATAACAGTTAGCACATTTATTTTCAGGAACTTTCCCGAAATGAGGTCACCATGGAAATGGTACATGATGGAGGATGAAAATCACTGGATTTACGTCTCACCCTTGACAGGAAAAGTGGCTGGTTGTGGTTAATTGGTTCTTTTAGGACAAAGTCTGCCTTGGACTCAACACCCCCGAAGGTATTTCTGGTTATTACAACCTGCAATTGCACTTTCTAGTACTTGGAAATCCCGTTCACACAGAGATGTAATTTGTAACAAATTCTGTGTTGACTCATTTTACTCCTATTCACCTTATTTAGCCTTTGAATTAAATAAAACCCCCACATAAAAATAACCCACTTGCGGAACATTTCTGGGTACTTATTTGCCATTTATATCAGCGTAAAAATAACTGGATTTTTCTGGTGATTTCTTTTTCCTCAAAGATTTGAGATGAGCTAAAAGTTGCCTCAGAGATGACATTTCAAAGATACTCCCCAATAAATACAATTATTGTGGCCATTTCCCCGACTTTCTGAGCTCATTGTTAGAAACAACAGCCCCATAATTGGGGCTGTCGATGACATTAATGAAGCAATGCCACATGAAGCTTGGATTTTGTCATCTTTTCTGCATATGAATAGTCTGAAGTTCAATCTAATGATTAAGAGCCACTCGAAGTCTTTTGGTCGTGTTTTGTGTGGGCCTTTCAACTCCCTTTGACTTACAAGTGGCTGGACTGTTGTGAATCCTAAAAAAAGGGAGATAAATGGCTAAAACATAAAGGAGTAGTTGGAGTCTCACTCCTGTTATCAAAACTCTGGGCACACAACGGGCAACACTTGAAGAACTGGAGGGAAAAGCGTCGGGATTTCCAACGAGCCAGAGCTCTTTAAAATGCGAATTCCAGAGCTCTTTAAAATGTGAATTTTCGTGATACAAACGTACCCTCGCCAAATGTTGGTGCCACGGCTTTTGCAGGCTCCATCCTCAGTTTTTTTTGGGGTGTTTGGTGCAGAGAACAACCCAACACCTGCAGCCCCAGATGCACCCTGTGCTCACAGCCCCGAATTTTGTGGCTCATCCAGAACCGACGAGGTGGGGCCGTGCAGGGTGGGATGACCTTGGGGAGCATGAGGAGCTCACACAGGTACTCGCTGTTGCTCACAGGAATAAAACAAAGAAAAAAGAGAAATATCTGCTGCTGATCAATTCCACACATCGTAATTTCGTATTATTTTTAATCTTTACTGTCTAGACAAGGAAGTTTGGAAGTGTGGTTTAATGTAGCAGAAGCTTGTCTCACGAAGATAATTTTAACAAGGCCGTGCAACAGTGACTCAAATCTACTGTAAACAACATTTTTTTTAGCCTAATCTGCCTCAAGAGAAACGGCAGATTCACCTCCAGCACTGATGAATGAACCCAGTCCAACCTCACTTTATTTTCTACAAGAAAATTTTTCTGTAAGAAAAATATACTGAGTATTCCATATCTAAATACAACTCAGTGATGTGTCCCTTCCAATTTGAGGTGATTCAGGAAACAAGGGCTGCAGGTGAATATTGAATTTTAAAAATTATGTTGCCACTAGATAGGACTTTTAAACAACCCCACACCTATTTTCTGTATGAAATAAAGAAGATTGGCCAAATTGTTTTCAGAGTGGGGACATAAAGTTGAATCTTATGTTGTTCTTTAATATGGAAAATGTTAAAACATCGCATTTGATTGAAAAAAAATCCATTATTTCGAAGTTGATCTCCTTCCTAAATATGTGTTCCCCAAAATACTTCTGAAATCCCTCTTTTCATCCTGATTTTGAGGTGAGAAAATATATATTAGAGCTGCCCAATAGGCTGGAAAAATCTATTTTTGAATCAGCTTTGTACAAAACATCTGCAAAATAAGAGCTCAAGCAGTTCTGAGATTTCATTGCCCACCTGGAGGATAAAGCCCAGCTGTTCCAGGGTTCAGAGCCACGAGGAATATCAGAATTATAAGACACTGATGGGACATCTCAGATGGCACAATAAACTCACTTGTATCTTATCTCTATGCTTAGCAAAGAGATTTGCTATGAAAATAATGGTTAAAATTAATGTTAAGACAGAAAGAAGGAATATATTCCTGTTGTATCTTCTCTCCATGCTTAGCGAAGAGATTTGCTATGAAAATAATGGTTAAAATTCACATTAAGACAGAGAAGAAGGAAATATATTCCTGTTTCCTGCACAGGTTCTCCCCCTTTCAGCTTTATTTTCATTTGTAGCCCTGCGAGCTGAGCATAAAATGCGACTTTGGAGATTTTATGGGTAGTTTGAAGAGTTGTAAAAAAAAAAATCATTCAAGGCAGCCAAGAATTGGACCTTCCCTGTTCTGTTCTGTTTGGTTTTATGTGGCACCTCTTGCTCTAAACCAAAGGCACAGAGGAGCCTAAACAGGAAAATAAAAAGGCTGCCATGCTCTGCTAAACCTCGTTACCCAAACCAGGAGAATTTTAATGCCTTGAAAGTTTGATCCATTGGGGCCCCCATGGGAGGAAAACGTTGGATTCGTAGCAGATTTCTTTTCCCCTGAATTTCTGCATTTCAATCAGGTTTGCTCTAATAACTGTCAGGTGACCTGATTAAAACCTGCCTCTGTTCTCGTTGATTTAAATCAACTTGGCTGCCACACAGGCAGCAGAAATTCAGTCTAGTTTAGCTGCCCATCTGCTGCACTAAATTCATTTATTTTGGAGAACTTTGCTTTAATTCAATTACCAGGACCATGTTTCGTGGCAGGTGGAGGAGAGAAATCTGAATTTCGGGTTCCTCTGTGGGATACGGTGTGGGCAAGTGAGGAGTGAGAGGAGGGCTTGGGTAACACAAAGAGAATAAGAAAGGATTTCCCTGAAAGCTTTAATTACAGTTTCAAAGCTGCAAACAAGGCTTTAGAAAAAGGAAATATTTAAAAGAATCGTATTGTGACCTTGCAAATTGCTGCTGGTGTTACACACAGCGCTAAATCACGATGGAAATTACCTAAATACTGTAACTCGTTAACATTTTCAGCTTGTGACTCAGAAATTACCATGAAAACAGTGAATATTTCAGGCCTGAACGAGGTCTTTACACGTTGCCTGCCTTGGGGTTGTAGATCTGAAGGAGGAGGCAGCAGAGACAGCTCAGGTCTGGCTCTTGTCACATTTGTCACCTGCTGGGAGGAGCTGCCCTGGAGCTGCCCAAACCCACCCAGTGTGTGTGGGCCCCCAAAACATGGAGACATTGGTTGAAAGTCCCAACGGGCTCCTGGTTTGCTCTTGGTCCCACAAGAGCAGTTATGGCTCTTCTGAAAAACAACAGTGTTTGGGTCAAGGAGAAAAGTAGAATTGAAATGAATGATGCTGGGGAGGGTCAGGTTGGACATCAGGAGCAATTTCTCCATGGAAAGGGTTGTTTAAACACTGGAAGGGGTTCCCAGGGAGGTTTGGAGTCCCCAGCCCTGGAGGTGTCCAAGGAAGGGCCGGATGTGTCCCTCAGTGCTCTGGGCTGGGGGACAAGGTGGGGTTTGGTCACAGCTTTACCAGACTGGGTATAAACTTGATTATTGCTTATCATTTTTTATAATTGTTTTCAGATTTTGATAGTTTTTTTTACTCTTGCTTTTAACCCTAATTTGGGAGGAAAAACGTGCACCACAATAAATCCATTTCTTGCCCTTCTCTACACAAACTACAGATTCATTTCACTATAAACTGGGTTACCTTCCACTGAAAGGTCAAATAAAAATGGTCTTTTATTAATGGCCTGACATTCTGTGAACATTCTGGCTGTTTTATTTTGTAGGGGGATTGAAGTGATGGTGTGGGAGTGGACAAGAGGGGACAGGGAGCCTCTTCCAGATATATTTTCAACCCCCTTTGCTTCATTAAGGCAATGCCACCACAATTAAAGGTAGAGTCAGTGCCTGCTTAAGGCCCTGTAATCAAAATTAATGGTTTTCATCCCTCAAACCCGTTGGATAGTTAATCAGCACATGTATAGTTAAATAAATGTGGTCAGCAAAGATTTACAGCCTTACCAAAATAAAAAGGAAAAAGAGGAGAAAGAGGTAAAAAGGGAAGAATATTAATAATGTTTCATTTTTGCTCCTCCTTCAGGAAAAAACCCCATAAATGCATCACTGGCCTATGGACACAGTGGGATTTGGTTCACTTGGTTTCATGTTTCTGATCAAATGGTTCATACTCTGACAGACAGAGGTTGTGAAATACATTCAGTTGTTTCCACCCCTCACTTAGATTTAGTCAAGTTTTAAATAGTTTCGTCCCGGATTTTGATCCCTCGTCATTCCCTGTTTTCCTTGTGCTCTTGTGTGCTCCGTTATAGCTGATGGGGGAGCAAACATAGAAGCTGTAGACATTTTTAAAAGATCATTAATTATTTGTTTTAACCAGAAAAACAATGAAAAATCTGAATAAAACTTTGGGTTGGAAGGGACCTTAAAGCATTAATTAATACCTCCCACTGTCCCAGGCTGCTCCAACCTGGCCTTGGACACTCCCAGGGATGGGACAACCTTTTCCTTTCTGCCAATCTACAGGATCTTTCCACGCTCCTTGGGCCAGTCCACCCCTATTTCACTTTACATGCGAAAGCAACGTTGGTATTTCAAGGAAATTCTAATAAAAGGGAGATTTTCTAAGGGCTAAAAGCAATCTTGCATTTGCAAAGTATTCACAAGCTTCCATTAAATATTTTCTCTTTCTAATTGCAAATGTCAGCTCAGAATGGCTCTGTTTTTACTGCAGTTAGGAGCATATTAAGTTTTTTTTCCCCCCTGGGGGAAGAAATAAATTTTCCCCTCCAATCGAATGAAATATAGAGCATTTAAATAATTTCCTTCACAAACACATTTTTCAGTCCTGCCTATGAATGAAAACAGATTTCTTCTTTTTTGCTTGATTCTTAGGGTGTTTTTTTTTTTTTTTTCTTCTACAATTTGGAGCTTATAATTTTAAAATATAAATGAAGCTGTTTCTCGGTGCAATTGTGAAATTCCACATTTCTGACTAATCTCTCTCCATTCTCCAGAAGGGGGGAATATAGAACTGTGATCTGTATTCCAAGGATTTGTGACTGACTGATGTAATTGCAGCTCTCCAAGTCCTATTGTGATTGCAGGAGGGCAGATATACTTTTATTTCTGTTAATTTTTTTTGGAGCAATGCCTCCTGAGGAAGCAAGAAACGAATAATTTCTTGTCACCAGCCAGCTGTAATTATATGTATTTATATTTAACCTTTCCAGATACCACTCATTAACATTCCCTTGGCACAGGCACAGTTTATATTTTGATATACTCCTTTTGAGTCAAGGTTAGGGTGACTGTGGTAATCTTTGACTTGCTAATGTTCCCTCTCATCAAAGAGCCCGGGTGACATCAGAACATAAACTTGGGAGAACAAGGCCTGAACTATGGATTTCACTTTATTCTGCTAAACAATCTCATTAAATTAGTCATAGTAGTACTAATTTATCACAATAACATCAAGAAAAGCCATTCACAGTTCAAGCCTTAATGCCATGGCTGTGATGTTTGGAGTAACTTCAGTTGAAGGAACCTCTGGAGAACATCTGGCCCAACCAGGGCTGGCATCGAAGTTGAATTTAACTTCAAAATTGGACTTAACTTCAGAGCTGCTCAGGGCACATGAAGTTTAACCTTGTCCAGGTAAAGGGTGAAGCCCCTGGGGTCCCCAAGGGACAGGAGGAGACACCACTCAGCCACATTTCTGCTCCATCCTGTGCTCCTCAGGGACATCACTTTGCTCCCCAAGGAGGAAAAGGTGCAGCTGGAAATCCTCCAGCTGAATTCTCCACCTTTCCCATCTTCTCCTCAGGCATCCATTCAAAATGAAATTGTCAGAGAAAATTTTAGGTGGCAATCAAAATAAATCTATTTCCATGGCTGTGACTATTCTAATTATGGCCTAATTAGAAGTAAAGCAAGGGAGATACTTTGAGAGCAGCTTCTCAGAAGGGAGGGATCTTATTGGTTTGATTTTTTCAGTTCTTCTCCAACTCCCTTCCGCGTTATTTGAAGCTGGAAAGAAAAGAAAAAGAGTTTAGGAGAAGAGAAGTGATTTAAGGGCCTGCTGGCACATATTTCTGACCATTGTAAGGTTTTTTTAATGTTATCAAGATGGATTCCTTCAATGAACTGGGTATAATTAACAGTCCACCACCTATAGGACTTTTGGAACTGTCCTTTCTCATGGATTTCTTGGTCAGGTTTCCTTTGGTTTGAAAATTAAGGCTTTAATAATAGTTGGTAAGATTTCCTTTCATAGCTTTCATCATTTGAGAAGTTTGGGTCAGACATTGCATGGAAATTGGAGGGTTTTTCTGAGCAAAATTATTGTGTGATATAAACCATAAATGTTCCAGGCCAGTCTTTTTTAATTCTGGAGGGTTCATGTTTAAAGAAATGTTTTGCTGTCAGCAGACAAACACTGAAATAATTGCTCTCTGGGGGATGAAAAACACCAGTTAAAATGCAGACACACACCCAGTTCTTCATTTTTAGAGCCTACTAAAAGTCAGATCCACTGGGGACTGGAGATTGATCAGGGAATCGGAGGAGGTCAGACAACAAACATTTGCTCATTGCTCTGTCTACAGAAACCAAGTTTTTAGGTGACAACCATTCAATGCAAGAAAATATTATGATTTACCCTAAATTTATGATGTTCGTTATGCTGAGAAGATTGCAATGGAGGAATAGAACGGGACCGATTCATGGAGGGTCCCTGCCTACAGTTGGAGGGCTGAATTTTAATCACAGAATATTCCAAGTTGGAAAGGATTCACAAGGATCATCGAGCCCAGCTCTGGAATAAATGGCCCATCCAGAAGGTTGGACCCTTGGCATTATAAACATCCGGTTTTAACCCACTGAGCTCATCTCAGGCTCGTTTTATCTATGAGAAAATGTCACCTCCAAAGCCTTCACAGGGCCCACATCTGCCTGTGCCACAGCCCTGCCCAGATGGATTGGGTGATTAAAGGGCTTTGGCACAGCTGAGGTTGCCAAAGTAGTAACGAGAATGATGCAAAACTGCAAGAAAAGAGATGACAAACAGCTGGGGAGTGCTGGGCCCAACCAGCCCTGGGGGTCTGTGAGGGCATGAGGGATGGGACACATCATTGGGCCCAGCTGGGCTCAGGGTGGGTTTGGGGTTAGGCTTAGATTTAAAAGGGAGGAGGAAGGGAAGAGTAACTTTTGCTTTCACAGAATCGTTTAGGTGGTTAAGGAGCTCTAAAATCAAGTCCAACTCTTTTTCTAGTGCTTTCCCTAAACTGTGTCCTCAAGTGCCACATCAACTTCTGGAGAAGGTGGGAAAGGTGTCCTTGTTCTCGGTGTTCACAGTGATTAAGGTAATACTTTTAATGCATTTTTTTCATTTTCTGTCACTGAAACCCTGGAAAAACATCAGCTTTGGCAATGCATTCGCGGTTATTTAAGGTGTTAAACAAGCAGAATTTGTTTTCAATGGTGATTTTGCTCGTCTCCTCAGAAGAGCTGTTTGTTAGATGCTCTGGCTAATGAAGTGTCCTTTGCTAGTTAATTTGTCAGATGCAATGTATTATTCTATAGAAAAACGTAATGTTGAAAGTTTGGCTTTGGTGTAAAATTTGGAGTGAGTGGTTTTAGACAAAGCTGTGAAAAGTAGGAAAAATTGGTGAGTGTGGGGTCGGCCTGAACTTGCTGGGGTTATGACTTTTGGTCCTGGATTCAGTGGTGCAGGAGGGGATTTGTGGTCTGACAGCTTGTGATGTTGGAGCATGAGAATCTCTTTGTGCAAGGTTTTTTTAGGGTGTTTCAGGCCAGGGCTTGACCTCCCTGTCCCTACAGTAGCTGAGGAGGTTTCTCATGTGAGAAAAAGGCTGTGTTTTCATTCCTTGATCCCAAATATTTTGAAAAATCAGGTGCTTTGTGGGAAGGTGACTTTTAGTGGAAGTCAGCAGTAACAGGAGAGGTTTGCTGTGCCCTGGGATGCCTTTAAGGGCTTGAATTTTGTGACCAGGTGTCAACATGTGGGGAAGAGAAAATATACACCTGATGGTTCCTGGAGCCCTTATCTTGGTGATATAATGTTGATAATCTGTAATTTTGATTGATTTTTATTTTAAATCCCATCCAAAATGTAGCCAATGCAATCGATTTGTGAGAGCTTGAAGTGAATAGCCAAAACTTCTCCCCTGTGCTCCCTGCACTTGGTAGTTCCAGGAATGTTAATTAGATGTTAACTGATGTGGGAGCTCATCTTTTCCTGGTTTTTGGTAATTTTCTCTGGAGATGTGGGTATTAATAAGCCTCTGCTGGGTGTTGGTTACTATGACACTATTAATAATGACAGTCTGTTTCTATGGACATGCAGAATTTATGGGTAAAAATTGGGCAAAGACAAAATAAACCCTGTATTTTCTCTTCATTACAATGTAAATGAAAGCTGTGATTAGTAGCTCATTAAAACTTTATGGATCTATTCCTTTACTGCTTTGAAGGTGTTGGAGTCCGTGTGGTTTAAGAAATGTTACCCAGCTCTGAAAATCCAGTTTGTCTCCTCAGACTCATCCAAGGGCGTAACTCCAAACCATATGAAAGAGGCAGTTTTTGCTGATAAACAAGAAAATCCATAGTTTAACCTGCTGCTGAAGACTAACCCGGGCTGTTAGCAGGGTTTTTTGGAGGTGGGGTGTGTTGCAGTCACACATCTGCTCCCTTTGGAATACTGCAATTTTCGGCAATAAATGCCAAGTGCTGGGTGTGATTTCAGGGAATTGCCCAACCTGTGGGAATTCAAATGCATTTCTCCCTGTACCTGCACCATTTTCATGTCCTCCAGGAGACTTGTTTTCCCACTTGGTCCCTCTCCCAGCACTCTCCAGGAGCGCTGTTGTTACTGGTGGTGTGTTGGTTGTGGGTGAGGCACAAAACCTGCGGTGTTTAGTCGTGTTTTGTCATCAAATTTCACAGAAATCATTGCCAGGAGTTTAGTTTTGGTTTCCTGTTTTTTCCCCCTGCATTTGCCACACATTTTTATTCCCCCAGTGCTTTGCCTGGAGGAGATGCTTCGCATCCCTTTATTTACTGAGACAACGACCAAATATTTCCTCGGATGCTCGAGCGTTGCCTTTGGACTCCTCTTGTCAAGAATAAAGGCGGGAAGGTTTCGGAGGGATGCGAGGCTGTGCGCTCCCTGCTCCCATCCATCACTAGATGGCACAAGGAGTGTAGGAATGTGCTCCTGCCTCGGAGGGAGCCCGGAGAGGCTGAGCCCTGCCAAGAGCAGAGTTAATTTGTGGAGAGTCGGGAGTCACCGAGCAGTGACAGGCAGTTCACTCGCAGGGAACTTGGGTGAAAGGGACAAAAGCTGAGCAGACAATTAACTCAGAGGAGCCGTCTGTGGCACATGCTGAGTGTGCAGATGACAGACATCAGGCTGGCAGCTCTCAGCAGGGCCCATGACACAGGGAATGTTTGCTGGTAAAACGTGAAAAAAATCCGAGATTTAAATTTTTTTTAAAAAAATATATTGTATGTTTTTGATGTAGATTCTACAGGTTCGTAACAACTGTCAAACAGCAGCAAAATTCAATTTTTGTGCAGTATTTCAAATACCTGTGATCAAACTTGGTCCTTGAACCACAGCCAAGAGGCATCATTTCTATAGACATTACTTATATACAGTCATTATATCACTTATATTGATATCATTTATATTATAAATGAAAAAAAACCCTTATAACCAGTCTGAAAATGAGTAGTTAGGGAATATTGATCTGTGTGCCAGGGAATGTTGGCCTTTGCAGCTGAAGAGATTGATTTGTGATCTCAATTCTCCTCAGCTATAAAGGAGTGGGGATGTTATTCCAAGGAATGTGACAAGGTTTTGTCCAAAGCCTGCAATCCCTCTAATGTGATTCAAAGGCGATAATAAGTCTTTGATGGAGGCCCTACTTCACTGATATTTTATATCTTCCCTCTGCTGGATACTACGGAGGCAATTTAATGACAATCCTAAATGTAAATATAATGGGGAGATCAATGGACTGCAGAAGACTTTTTGAGTTTTGACTGTTTCTTTGCACAGTTGTAATGAAAATAGTGTGATTTCCTCACTTTCAGATGACATGAAGAGCTCAAAAAAGGCATCATAGATTGTCTGTATTGTAGGCAGCTGGGCCAGGAATATCTTGGAAAAATACAGCCACAAAATGTGTGGAACTTCCAATAGTCTTGGGTGGTTTTATCACCTTTGAAAACCCCAGCACTGGAGTTAGAGAATGAGCAAAGCCCCAGATTAACTTAAATGCAACAAAATCCAGATTGATTTTAGCTCTTTATACATCACAAACCTATTTGTATGAACATGATGCTCCTCTGAAGCTTTTAAGAGAGTCAGTTAATGAAAAGCCCCTGGAAAAGAGGGCAATACAGCTTTGATAGGAGGGCAAAGTGATGAGAACACCAGAAACTCCTTTTTGGAGAGAGCTGAAAGAACGTCTTTAAATGACATTTCAGAGGAGTCTGAGACCTGAGCAGTTACTGTGCTGAACTAGATTTTTAAAAATGTTGCAATAGATATTGGTCTCTGCTTTAATTTTAGTTCTTCTATCAATGTTCCTACACTGGAATACTGTCCCTGTGCCAGTGATCTCGACTGGGTGAGCACCCAACTTCGGTCCATTAAAGAAATCTTGATTTTTTTAATTAAAAGCCTAATTTTAAACAAGGATCAAGATCCATTCTTATCCAATAAGAGTTTTGAATATTAAACATAACAAAGACTCTGTGTTGGCACACCAACTCCTGTTCCTGCACCAGAACTGATGACTGAGAGTTCCTTAAATGGAAGGAGAGACTTCATTACATTCCAGGCAGCTCCAAAGTCCTCCTCAACTGGGTGCACTGGAAAACTCCAGCTGCCATCAATCACTTTATTGCTTTCATCTTCCACAGCTGATTTTGAAATGTTAACATCTAATCTGGTTATCAAGCTACTGCTTCCTCTGCTTATGAAACCCCTCAAGTGAGGTCCGGCGTGTTTGTTTAATCAGGGGTTTTATAAGTGGGCATTGATGTGACAATCTGGAGTCTGGTTGAGGTTTTCACTGGTTATTTTCCTTTGACATTGAGCTCAGAATGTGTTTAAATCAATATTGTGCTGTTTTACTTTCAGGTTCGTAATCCTGAGGGGATTTGAAGGTGGGATGGGGGAAGGAAATAACAAAAAAGGATGTTAATTATAATTTTAATTTGTTCAGCAGAGCTTTGGGGAACACCAACTTTCAATCCCAGTATTCCAGAAGCAGTATATGTCACTACAAACATGGCTGCTGCATCATGCTGTGATTAGTCAGTTATTACACTGAAAAACTACAATAAAAAGAGTTTCATTGAATATCTTTCTAAGCCTTCCTCCATAAGATGTGCATCCCAAGAGGAAGGGAGACTCCATGTATCCATCACAACACAGTGTTGGCTGTTCATCTGCAAAACCTCTGAAAAATCCAAATTGATGGGTTTTTTTCAGAGGTACCTGTTCTACACTGTGGTGAAATGTGTGGGAAAAGCACTGCACGTGGATTTTGGGAGGGCTGGGATACTTTGGTTATGGGTGTAATTTATTTAATGCATCTCATGTGACACATTTGCATTAAATTTACATCTCTCTACACCAGTGATGCAGTTTGGGTGGTGGGAGATTTTGTGCAGAGCATAAAGGGCTGTTCTGGGGGTAAAAATGCAGGATATATGAGTTTATCTGTGCATTCTCTTCTGGAAGGAAGGATGTTCTACGGTCACAGGGATCATTCCTTGAGCTCTCAGTCAGTGCTTGCTCTTAAATCCTAAGGAGTTGTCACCATCAAGTGAGATCCCAGCAACTGTAAAATATTTCAGCAGGAAGTTCTGGTATAGATAAATTTTAATAGGTTATGAGATGGTAGATCAGATTTTGGTTGAGGTTTGTAATGCAGACAAAACTTTGCTCTTGAAAAATGGTGTGTATATTTAAAAAGGAAGAGTAAAAGGAAAAATTATTGGTTTTTTAACTGAAATGAGGGAGGAAAACCAGCAGCATCTAACCCTGTCCTCCTTCAGCCCATGGCAGGGGATGGCAGGTGGGCAGGGAAGTGAAATAAGTCGAGTTTGGAGTGGGAGAAGCAGTTGGAAGTTCGCTCCAAACCTTTCCCTGCTTTGACTTTCCATCTGCTTAAAATCCAGTCGAGTGAAAGGCACGTGGCAATAAAATGAGGCTGAGAAAGTCCTGCTGGGACAGGAGACAGTCCCTGTGACCTTCCTTGAACCAGCTCCTGCTACATCATCCAAAACTTTACTCCAGCAGCCACTTCCCAGCCTCTCTATGAGGAGCAGCGAGTCCTTGCAGCAATCCCACTCTGGAGCTGTGTGAGATTATGGGATGTGGGAGATCGACACTGAGGCAGTTTATAGTGAAGTCCATTTATTTGAGTGACTCTGCTGTAGATTGCAACTAATAATTATTTCTCAATAGCAAACCCCAGTTCTGTTCTTTGCTTTAAACTTAAACATTCCCCAATGAATCAAATGAAGTAATGTAACATAATTTATATCCTTATTTGAAGCTGTATCATCTAGTCCATAATTCCTCTGAGCAGCTCTTTTATTGAGAAGTATTGCTGCTATCAATGCCACTTTTATGTTGGAATCTTTTTATACAAGCTCACAATGCAAAGCTGGAAAGAAAAATGTATTCTTTCGTTCAGTTGCTCATCCCTGTAAACCCCCAAGACAAACAGCTGAAATTCCTGAGGGTGAGGCAGAAACATTTATCACTCCAAATTCTGCTGCATAAAGCCCAGGAGATCAGGCTGGTTTCTGAATGCTGAAAGACAACTGACATTATACTTGAGGAATAAAAGAGGGGAAGGGTGGAATTTACTTGAGAGAGCGGAAAAACCAGGGTGAAAAACATCGTGTTACAGAAATAGAGGAGAGATGAGCTTTGTGTTGGATTACTCCTTTTAAAATCCTGGGTGAGCTGAAACAATTCTTAAGAAATGGGTTAGGCCCTGTTACTTTTTATTTAATAACCCTCAGTGCAGCAGCAGCTCTGACACTGCAGCTCACACACGGCGACCTCAAGGCAATGATATTTTTTCACTCCTCTTTCCTAGACGGGAGAATTAAAGGTAGGAAAGGTGAAGGTGGGTGGCAGCCGGTGTCAGAAAGGGAGCCCTGAGGCTTTTTGGGTGCTGTAATTAGGGCAGGTCACTACATTGTGTCACTAATAATTGAGTTCACTCTGGAATAATTGCTGGAGTGGTGGATCCTGTTGCACACGTGGGTTCCCAGTGTCTGGATGTTTGGATACATGGATGGGATATTTTTACACTGGGACAAATGTTCATCTCAAATGTGAAACAATAAGAAATACCTGATTTAACCTAAACAACCCCAGAAATCCCTAAGAAAAGGTGTGTGTGTGTCCTTGTGAAGGGAGTGGTGAACTGTGATAGAGCTGAGGAGAATAACTCAAATCTCCAGATCCCAGAATTCAAGTGGAAAATATCAACTGCATTCGATGGCAAGACAGTCTGACTGTTCACGACTCTTGGCACACTTGATCACTGCTGAGACTTTAACTTTTTAAGTCTAATTAATCTTTAAATACATGCCTACATCTTGAGGATAGGAGAGAGGCTCTTTACAGAGGGCTTGAGACAGAATTTTATTGAACACTTTGGTTTTGAACTCATATGGGTGTTCCTGAATTTTTTTCTCTCCACTAAGCCCACTCTTCAGGTGCATCTGTCTGGCTGCAGAGCCCCAAGGTCTCTAAATTTAAAGTGTATTAACCCAAACCACAGCACTGAAATAATGTCTCTCCTGTTTGAGTTAATTGCAAGCTCCCACAGCTGATTGTTGGATTTTAAAGCTAACCCTAATTCTTGAATTTTAAGGCTGTTCTTTGCCCTCCTTGAGATGCAGTTGTTGCACTTGGGGAAGATTTTTTTAGAAACTGCTTTTGTTTCACAATGCAAGTTGTGAATTATTAAATGCTTTGCCCATCCTGCACCAGTGGACCTTCCTTTGATGTGGTTAAACACCTGAGAGGGGAGCCCTGGGGTTTTCCTCACTGTGGGGAAGAAAATGTGCATTATTTCTTCAGGTAAAAAAAACCCAAAACCACCATGTTTGAAATGTGTTCAGTGAGGAAAGTGTCCAAGGTTACTGCAGCCCTGGGGCGACAGTAATGTATTCTCCACAAGCTACACAAGTTTGACATTGTGGGCTTTTGAAACAAAAAGCTGCTGCAAACAGAGCCTTGCACAGCTCTCAGCAGTGGGCAACTCTTCCCAAGATCTCGGAGATAGTGGGAACTTCAGGAATTAATTCATCCAAATTAACAGCACACATCTTGAGTGCTGTGTCCAGTTCTGGGCTCCCCAGTTTCAGAAGGATGTTGAGCTGCTGGAGAGGGTCCAGNATTTTCTTCTGAGAAAGTTGGGAGAAGGTTTTTCCGGGGTGGGGTTTGGTGGTATTGTTCACATGGAAGGTGATTTTGGTCTGAGAAGGTTTTTAGGGCTGGGTTTTGGCCCTGGTAACCCTGAGGGTGCAGAGTGGGTTGTGCTTATTTTTGGTGAGGCCAATGGGTTGACCCTGCTCAACAGTCTGGTCCTGGCTTGTCTTTCCTGCATAGGATCAATACAGTGATAACTGATTTTTACCTCAAATCCCTTCTTTGATCTCTCTGGACAAATCAATCCCTAACCATGAAAGGCTGTGCTATTGTAAATAATATTTAAAAATATGGAACTGAATAGTCTAATAATAAATGTTTAATATTCAATAATTGTAGTGGAGGGACATGGTGTTACTCCATTCAAGGTAGATAAATGAAGTGC
Organism: Pitta sordida; assembly: GCA_013390025.1. Lineage (NCBI taxonomy): Eukaryota > Metazoa > Chordata > Aves > Passeriformes > Pittidae > Pitta > Pitta sordida. The sequence continues at coordinate 222,712 of WEKX01026499.1, forward strand.
TAGATCTTTAATTGTAATCTTTAATTCCAAATTCAACTTGAGGTTGATTACTCAGAGCTGCAGGAATAAATCGTGGAATGATGTGCATGTTCAGGAAAATACTCAGATGAAATCTGGGATTTTACAAGGAAGAACATTAAATTTAGTTATTCTGGATATTCTTGAAAGCATTTCTTGTGTTTGGGGTTGAGTTTGAGTTTTGGGGGTTTTTATTTGTGTGAGTTTGTGGAATTTCTCTTGGTGGCTTTGCTTTGTTGGGGATTTTTGTACATTTGAATAAATGGTGAGGGTTTTTTGCCATGAACTGGTTTTGAGTCATTTGAAAGAGCTGACTGCCAGTCCCTGGAGCATTTCTCCCACAGCCAATTGTAAATGGAAACTGCAGTCCAGAAATGTGATTTAAAACCTCTGACACTGAGTGATTTTTCCCCCCAAGCATGGCCTGAAAAGTGCAGAACTAAACCCCCCCTCAAGATGGATGATGGAGAGGTTGAAATACACCTTCCATAACCATCAAACCCCAAAACTCTGATTTTGTGCTGTGAAAAATAATACATTTACAGGTGAGTTTTTTGCAGTGGTGAATCCTACAGGTACATGGAAGCTCGTGGTTGTCTTACAGAGACTTTTTAACTCCACACTTGTCCAGAGCACTGTGTGCAGTGTTGAGATTCCATCCAAAAACTCTGTGAATATAGCAGAATACTTAAACAAATCAGCTCTTTTCCAATTCTCCAGTAGATCTACAATTTTTATATCTATATTTGAATTTGATAATTTTCTATAGATTTCTCTCCATTTAATTGCTGTTACCAGTGTGGAAAAATCCCGAGGGGAGGATTTACGAAGTGGAGTTTGGCGAGGGATGTCACCTCTTGCAGGATGTGTTTTGTTGTGTTGTCGGCAAACAGCGTTATTTTGACAGTGGAAAAATGGAGATAACCATGATTTAAAGAACAGGAGGAATTCCTGACAGGAGCGGGGATGTGTCCTTGCTGAGAGCCTGCACGGAGCACTTGATCATGGCTATTGATTCAGCCCATCAAAATGTGTTGTAGTAAATGTAATTTATGCTCTGACCTTCAGACAGCTCTCAGCTGGAATGGAAAAACACGGGACAGATACTTACAGATGGGTCCACTTATCACTTGCTCCAAGGAAATGCAGGATGGATGATTGAATTCAAGCAGCCGTGCAGTCTGGAGGGTGAGGTGGAGGCAGGAAGGACTTTGCAGTGGAAAAAACACATGGAATTATCAGTTCTCTGGGCAGCGCTGAGGGTAAAATTCAGCCAGAAAAGTCCTCAGCTCCCAGAAAGGAAACAGCTCTTCCCTGCTCCCCTTTGATTTTATTTTCATCATAAATGTGAGGTCTCTTTAATTTTTGTTTATGCCAATTCTGGGTCTGGGAATTGTATAGTCACTTGTAGATGGGTGTGATGTACTTGGGAATGTGGAATTGGGGATGGGAGTTTCTATCTATTACAAGGGTTAAGGAGATAATTAAAGAAGCAGAAAAATGGAAAACATAAGGAGAGGGATAATCATCACTGTAAATACAAAAAAGGAAGAGGAATCTTATTTCCTACCAGGTACCGAAAAGTAACCTGTTAGTGAACCTTTGAGCAGGATGACCTAAAAGATGAGGGGGGGGCAAGTTTTATGAAGAGTCTTGACATTTAATTTAGTTATAATTAAGCATGAAAATGTATAATAAATGAGTCAATTCCATGTTGGAGTGCATAGAGGTGAGTGCCAACAAGGTTGAATGTACACGGAATAATTGTACAGTGATAGATGTAAATCAATGTCCATGTGTCAGTTTTCCAGCTGATACCCTGATATATCAGTCAGTAAGTATTTAGGATGGCTGAGTTTTGGAGGACTGAATTTAGGATGGCTGTGTGTGTTTGAGGATGGCCAACTGCAAATGACGTACACTAGACCCACTTTGTATTTGGTTAAAACCCCTCGTATTCTTTGCTGGCAATCTGATCACAAAAAGTTAAGGAATCTTACAAAAGAGGTTATAGAAATGGTTTATTTCCATGACCTTTTTTCTACTTCTAAGCCAAACTCCCTGGATCATGAATTCAGTCACAGACTAATGGAACAATCTTCATTGAACCAGGAAGTGGTTTGGGCTTGAAGGGACCTTAAAGCTCATCTCAATCCACCCCCTTGCCCGAAGGACCCCACCAAAACAACCACCTCCAAACCCCACCCAGGTTCATGGGATGCAGAAATGCAAATCCAGTCTCATGGCAATAACAGCAAGTGGCACATCAATTGTGTGCCCTGACAAGCTAACGAGAACAGGGAAAGGTACAATCTCATTACCAACTTAATCTTCTGGCACTTCTTGGATGCACTACAAGTGATTCTATCAATCTAGAAACAAAAGGATTATTTTGGGGCCAATTATTCAAGCTCCAATGCACTCGACACATGAGGTGGGTTGATGTACAAACCCACGGCTCCGCAGCCATCGCGGGCGGACGGGGCTGCGTTGGCAATGTGTAATTTGTTTCTTTAATGAGATGATTTGTCATGAGAGTGCTCAGAGCCTTCTGCCAGACGTGTGTTTGTGCCTCTGCTGCTGTACAGAGAGTGTTCTGTCTGTGCTGACTCACGTGGTACAACAACCAGCTTTAGATCACACAATATCTTGAGTTGGAAGGGGCTCACAGGCATCATCCAGTTCAACTCCTGTCCCCAGAGGATCATCCCAACCCTCCTGCAGCTCTGGCAGCCTTGGGGCTGTGTCTGCTGCCCTGGGGAGCCTGGGCACTGCCCAACCACCCTCTGGGGGAACAACAACCTTGTCCTGAGATCCAACCTGCCCCTGCCTTGACCCAACTCCAGCCATTCCCTGCCTCCTGTCCCTGTCCCCCCAGAGCAGAGATCAGGGCCTGTCCCTCCCCAGGAATTGTCACTGCAATGAGGTGACAACTCCCCTCGGGTTCCTCTTCTCCACATGAACACACCAAGTGCCCTCAGGTCAGGTGGAACTGCTTGTGACCATCTCACACTGCAGCTGCTCCTCAGGTTTTAAACTTCCCTTCTGTCAGACCTTTAGTTTTTTACCTTCAACAGGAACTAAGCCAGATCTGCTAAGCTGCTGTGAGCCCAGGGAGAGCTAACATTGACTGAGGGTGTTTGCTCTAGGACTGCTTTAAAATACCTGCTCTTAAAATCCTGAGCCAAGTTAAGATCCTTGAACAGCTTGTTAAAACTTTAGTTCTCAGAGACTCCGGTCAAGAATAACAGTCCCTCTGACACCTGAGCAGTCAATAACTTGCCTCAGACCTGCCTGAGGGAGGTGTAACAGCCCAGAATACTTTGGTATTCCTGCAGTAGCATGAGTGAGCACGAGGAGCCAGCCCCATCTGTGTCCCTCTGTGCCACTGGAAGTGAGGGGAGATGCAGAGTCCCAAGGGAAGCCCCAATATTGTGCTTTACTTGGCAGAGGTTTTGTCTTAACTGGTTTCATGGAATGGTTTGGGATGGAGGGTACCTTAAAGATCATCCAGTTCCACACCCTGCCATGGACAGGGACACCTTCCACTGTCCCAGGCTGCTCCAACCTGTCCTTGGACACTCCCAGGGATCCAGGGGCAGCCACAGCTTCTCTGGGCACCCTGTGCCAGGGCCTCCCCACTCTGAGGGAAGGATTTCTTCCTGATAGCAAATCTAATCTTGTACAAAATGTAGGAAGGTTTGAGTTGCCTCATGTGGTTTATTCTTCTATTAGCAAAGACAGAGTTGTGGGGAAAATGGAATTTATTCCTTTGTAAGGATGAAGGATCAGAGGCACCAGCTACAAGTTGCTTCAGAGAAAAATCTGTGCAGCTAGAAGAGGAAGAAAAGGGAAAAGAAAAGGAAAGGAATATTAAACATTGAAATGAATTGCCCTGAGAAGTGTAGGACTGTCCCTTTCTGGAAATGTTCCACACTTGGCTGAGCATGGACCTGGGTGAGATGATCTACAGCAGTGCCTTCAGCAGGAGGGTGGTCAAATCGATTCCCCCAGGTCCCTTCAGTTGAGTTTTTCCTGCAGCCTCCCAGTTCTTTCCTCTGGGGACACCCAGCGGAATATTTTGCAGCTTTTCTCTCCTCCTACCCCTCTTCACAGTCAAATGTTCTTGGGAGCCTCAGGGTAACAGCAGTTCTGAGTTGGTTGTGAGGCTGTTTTCTGTGCATTAAAATGTTTAAGAAATTTAAAAGTCCACAGTTTTCTAAAAACAGACACCCTTAGGCTTCTGCTTGAGGAGCTGGAGACAAGAATCCTGTTTCAAAGCTGCTTCAGCTGCATGATTTCTATCATCAGAAAAGGATTCTGCTCTTGTGTGTCTGGCGCCTCTGGTGGATCTGAGCAGTCGAGAGCCTTCAGCCTTTGTTGGATTTGGAACAGGCAAAGTAAAAAATGTTGTTTTGTGGGGTTTATGTATGAGCTTGTCATGTCTGGCAATGCAAGAGTTGGTATTAATTGAGATATTTTACTTCCTCTGGTTTTTGTAGGAATATAGATGCTCTTTTCAGTTGTTGCAGTTAAAATCCTCTTGTTGGCTTTTTTTTCCCTCCCATAAATGACATGGGTAATCAGTGCTGTGTGTTGGAATTACTCTGGAATTAAGTTTCAAGTGGAACAGCGTGGGAGCTATTTCATTATCTCTGAATTTATTTGAGAATTAGAAAACAACGTTTTCAAATTTCATTTTCTCGTGTAGCTTCTTGAGACAGCACTTGTGTGTGACAGGCCAAGATACAGCAGGAGCTGGTTTAATGTATTAATTGGAGGCAGCAGGAGTCGAAAGGTTCTGCATTTGTCCAGGAATACACAGATATTTGCATCCCTTACCCAGAACAAATGGATGGCAGCTCTTAGTCCTGCTTTCTCAAAGGAGCTCAGGAAGTTATTTTTCTCTTTGTACATCCCAAGCTTCAAAGGAAATAATTTTTTTCTGCAGTGACTCTGTAGTTTCATAACCCTCAGGAAGAAATATTGATTATGTGGTACCTCAAGCTCAGTGACTGTCCTTTCTTACTCAGGCTCCTTGGAGTTATCTTGACTCTTCCCTGCTGTTGTGTCCTAAGTTTGTCAATTCTTCTGAAGTAATATTTCTGAAATAGTCTTTTCTAAACAAATGGGCAGCATCTTATCTGCGATCTTGGCTGTTGTGACTTCATTCAGGGCCCGTCTTTATCTCTGACTTCCTTCCAGTCCTCCTGGAAGCTGCTGAGGTCGTTGCTGTTGTCTCTGGCGCTGACAGCCCCATCAATTTTGTATCCCTTCAGTGGTCCCCTTTCTTCCTACCGCATAAAGATAAACCTTTCTTTTTAGTTCTGGAGAGTTTTTCTCTCTGGTGTTGGCTCTTATCACGTTGTCCTCTTGCTGTCAGCACCAAGTGCTTTAGTGCTCTCTCTTAATGGGGATGTTTCCAGATGCTCAGCACAGGCTCCTGTGTTTGTCACTCCTTTGTCTCAAGCTTCCTGTCCAAGGTGAGCTCAGGCAGCTGCCCGCCTTTCCAGGCAGAGGATGGGGGCTGGGGAAGTGCAGATTCCCATGTGCAAAAGTGTGGAAAACGCTGGAAAACTTGGTGGTGGTGGTGCCTGTGCCCTCCCTGCTGGGAGGGTGATGATTTCTTCTGCCCTGCAGAAAGCTGGACAATTAAGCCAACTTAACTAAACTGATTTTGTGAATTTGATCTTCCTACCCCTAGTTTTCTGCTGGCTTGGTTGCAGCATTTTTATACATGACCCTGAATTGTCTATTTGCTGTTGTGTTATTGAAAATTCCTTCAACTTCTTGTCTTGCTTACTCCAAAAAATCTATTCATTCCACTCAGCCATTGGGTTTCTCTTTGTTACTTGAGAATGATCCCAGCTCTTGTGACTGATACAGAGCTTGAAAACTTAAGCCTTAAAAAGAGCTGAACCTTTTTGGATGCGAGAGCTGCTGCCTTTGTGACTCCCTCCCTCTGAGGGCAACGCAACCCTCTCCCTGGGGGAGAATCCACCCCTGAATTTTACTGCTCACACTAAAGGCACCCCATGTTCTCCCCAGCTCAGCACAATCTTCTCTACAGCCTGGAGAACGTATTCAGTCAACATGAGCTGGCTTTGGACAAAATCCCTGTTTCCTAAGCTCCTTCTGAGGATAAATAGCTTGTAAAGCTGAGCAACGCCGAAGTGAGCGAATCTGGTTTGTTCAAATAACCCCACCACTCTGAAAAACGAACGTGGCATAAAATGAGATGGAGTCATTGCAAGATAATTAACACCACTTGAATATTCAGGTGTGCAAAGATGCATTTGATCCTGTTCCTATAAAAAGCTGGTTGTATTATGGTAATGAGAGCCTTCTGGGGTGCATTGTTGTTACAGGAAAACTCCTTTTGAATTCAGCACAGGAAAGATTCTCTTCCTTTGATCGGAAGAAATGTCAATTACGTTCATATTTGTGCTCTGAGATGATATAAACAAGCCCAGTCCTTTCACCAGTGCGTGGTTAACACAAAAAAGTAATTAAAGTACTTGAATAGCATTTGTCATAAAGCATACGTTGAGACTAACAACGGAGTGCAGAATCCTACCCAGCTTCTCGTTATTCTCTGGGTTAATAAATGACGCTTTTACATGTGCTTGATAGCTGTGCACAAACTCAAAACACTTTGCTCCCTGGTAATGTTGCATATTCTTCCTTTTCTGCCTTGTCTAAGAGGAGAAAGGCATCTCTGGAATCTAACTAGTGGGGAAATCTTCTAAAACATCCAGGGATTTCAGAGGGGCTTCTTGTGACAATATCACAAACTGTCTTGTTACTGAACAAGGAGGAAATTGAGCAGAAAGGTCAACTGGACTGTTAGACCCTTTTCAATTAGAAACTTGAATTCTAAATATCAAGCATGTGTCCTGAGTTATGTCATGTAGCTTCCTTGAAGAGGAAGATGTAGGAATATTCTTGGCCTGTGTGCAGTAGGTGGGAATTCTGTGATGCTGCGTTAGGGAAACTGAGGTACGTGTGTTTCTGGTTTTTCATCAGCTAAAGATAAACAGTTCATATCTGTCCACACTGGTATGGAATGAACTCCCAAGAGCTCTTTGAAACCACCCCCTGAAGGACTGAAAACTTTTCCAGCTCCTCATGCTGCCCCATAGTGATGCTCATGTGTGGTTTAAGAATTATGAATACTGTGTGTGAGGAGCAACTGCTCAATTAGGGAAGAGGGAGGCCCACGTGGGTCTCTGTTCCTCAATCCCACCACAAGGGAATGGGTACAGGAAAGGTGGTCTTGGATTTTTTTGCTGGTAATGTTGGTGCACAAAGTTTTATTTGGACAAGGCTCATGGTGGGATCATTGGGACCATCCTGTGCAGGGTCAGGAGTTGGACTCTGGTCTTTGGTGGTCCCTTCCAANCTCCCACCACAAGCGAATGGGTGCAGGAAAGGTGGGCTTGGATTTTTTTTGCTGGTAATGTTGGTGTCCAAAGGTTTATTTGGACAAGGCTCATGGTGTGGTCATTGGGACCATCCTGTGCAGGGTCAGGAGTTGGACTCTGGTCTTTGGTGGTCCCTTCCAACTGGAGGTATTTGATGATTCCATGAATCAGTGTCTGTCATAGCAGAGAAAGTGGTTAACATGGGGTTCCTTGCCAGAGGAGCTACAGCAGAAACCAGAGGGCAGCAAATGATACTGAGCTGGTAGGTACCAGACACGTGGAAGTTAATCCATAGTGTGGTGACTATACTGTGTAAATTACTATGGAAAATCCTTTCTAAAAAGGAGAAATTAAAATACCAGTAGTCAACCACTTGTGGAGCAGTTTGCAATTCAGATGATGAACATACACTGACTAAAATTTTGTCTCTGGAAAAAAGTTCAACAGCAAGAAAACAGGGAAAATATTCACTTTTCTCCCCTGCAAAGCATAAGACATGAGTTCCATGCCAGCGAGCCACTTTGCTAAACAACTTCTCAAGGCACAGCAATATGCAGGGATTTTTTGCAATGCTTTATTAAGCATTAAATATTATTTATTTATGCAAGTACATGGACAGAACTGGTTAACAGGGCTCTGGTGGGAAGGATCCATGGGGAGAAAACGGGACTCTGTTGTCATTCAAAGGCAATTGTTTCAGTGCTGTGCAACACAGGGTTTGCACAGTGCATCTATCTCGGCAAGCAGACACTGCTTTGTGTCACTGGCCAAAATTTTCATGGTCTGCTTCAGCAGACAGAGTTGCAGAATAATAAACAAGATTTTTTTTTTTGTGTATGTGTGACTGCAGCAAATAGTTGTTGACGGTAACTGCTGTATTTCTTTCAGAAGTCCTGCCAACTTTAATTAACTCAGGTTTATTCTGAAACGCTGCGGGTTTTAGGGACTTGTTTGCAGTCTATTTGCATTGTAATATACAAACCACAACATGGTTGTCCTCGTGTCTTCCTGACTGCAAAACCTGCTGCCTGGCGTTGCAGAAGTGCATTTGAACCCTGGCCATCGTCTCTGCTCCATTGAGCTTCTGCTTTTTGATGCCACGTTTGGGGACACTCGCTGGGTTTGAACAGTTGGGGAGAAGGGACCTTTGCCAGGCTGCCTGTGCCTGTCAGACTGAACAGCCATCAAGCTTTCAATTTTTCATTTCAGATGTGCTGGGTTTACACATTTGATAGTCTTTCCACATCACCTTCCCTCTGTGCCCTTCTGTCTGTGGACACTTGGTGTGTCTGACTCGAGGACTGAGCTCCAACCTCCTTGAGGCAGAAGTTGCCTCTGGCTGTCTCTGTGCTGAGGGCAGGGGGTGGATCTTGGGGGTGTGAGCTCTGCTGTGACTCCTCAAGAGCCCTATAAACACATTTCCATGCTTTTGGCAGGCTTTGCATAAAACTCCAGAGCAAATTCTTTCAGTATTTCACTATTCATCACTTTTACCTGCAGATCTGGGATGGCCAGTGAGGTTTGGCCAGGGGTGCTGCTGCTGTACCTCCTCCTCCTGTTCAAGCCTCCACTCACTGAAAATTGAAGTAACTTGCTGAGAGTTAAGTTTCGGGTTAATGAAACAGAGCAAAGCACGTTGGCACTGGCAGCACACCTGGCCAAAATGGCAGTTCCCACTCTGGCTGGGACAGAGATTGATGCTTTTGTGCTCCAGAGGAAAAAAGCTCTTGCAGTGCTGGGGGGAGAAGGGAAAACAGGGATAATGGCAATGGAGGATAAATAAGTGCTGTTACAAAGTTCATTAGACGGTTGTGCCAAATTTGTTTGGAGAGGATTTGTTTTGGTTTTTTTGTCAAGGGAAGGGAAAAACAAAAGTTCTTCGTGTTGCTGCCATAAATGCATTGTGTAGTTTTTATTGTGGTAAAATTGGTTTCTAATGCTGATAGATTTTTCTCATCCCTTCAGCTTCCAGTGCCATCTTATTACTGAAAACCATAACTATCTTTAAGAAAATGTTTTCATAACAGACCAGTGTCTAAAAAAGCAGAGGGAAAGCCATCCTGTGGTGTCACCACCTCTCCATGGGAGTGAGGGCCATGTTTACTTTTTTCCTGCACTCACATCCTGGTGAGAAGATTTATCTCATGCCTTGTTCAAGTCTTTATCCCTCAGCTGACCTCCTGGGAAGAGCAGGGCCGCCCTGTGCAGTGGGAGATGTGCTGGAATAGCCCTGGAAAGGTGACCTTCAGCCTCAGCTTTAGTGCAGAGCTCTCCCTCATTTTTCCTCACTCTGGGTCAAGTGAACCACTTATCCCAGGCTGCAGAGCCCCAGGGCTCATCCTGCTGCTCTCAGAACAGCAGGAATATGGGATGGGAACAGGTATGTCCATGATTTTCAAAACAAATGCTTCTTGTCCAGGAAGACCAGAGCCAGACCAGCAAATTAACCTGCTTGTGCTCCAGTTTAAAATATAACTTAGGTCTAACCCTGTGTCATAAGAGTTTTGAGTTACTGCCAGGTATCAACTACTAATATTATTTTCTCTAATGGGGCCCTTTGTGCTGCTCTGAAGGACCAATAGAAGTAGAATCATTGCCTGGAGGGTTTAAAATTTCAGCTATTTCTTTCTCAAGAGTTCAGTGAGGTTTTTCTTGGAAAGAGCCCTGCCCCAGGGGTTCTCTCCTCTGGATAAGCAGGCACAAGACTCCTTCTGACATTAATGGATGCTGTGGCTGCGTGAGGACCCCATAATACATTCCCTAGAACAAAGCCAGGCCTCCGGAATATGAAATGCAATGGGAAAATGATAAACTCACTGAAGGCTGGATTCTGATCTCGCCCAACATTGGTTTTAAAGTGACAAGAAATCGGGGTTCCCTATGGATTCACTCTTTGTGTCAGAAGTGGGCTGTTTCCTGGATTTCTTTCTTTCCTGTAGTTGTTCTCCCTCACTCTGTGCCAAGACTGAGCAGGTCCTTCTGGTTCATCACTCAGACATGAGCAGGGGTCGGGCTGCTGTCACCTCCAGAGCTTTGCTGTCCCCTTCTGCCAGGGCCCCATCCATCAAGGGAACAGGTTGGAGGAAAACACAGGAGCTGTCTGAGCTGCCAACCCGACATAAATCACTGCTGAACAGCACCAGCTTCACTCCCATTTTTTCTGCCTCATTACTGACTCGGAGCTTGCCATCCTTTTGCATGGCATGGGAAGAGTTTGGCATCAGTGCTGTGGGTTTCTGTGCCAAAGGGACTGGAAAGGGTCACTTGGTGTGTTCAGGTGGAGAAGAGGAACCTGAGGGGAGTTGTCGCCTCAGTGCAGTGACAATTCCTGGGGAGGAGCAGGCCCTGATCTCTGCTCTGGGGGGACCAGGGACAGGAGGCAGGGAATGGCTGGGGTTGGGTCAGGGCAGGGGCAGGTTGGATCTCGGGGAATGGCTGGGGTTGGGTCAAGGCAGGGGCAGGTTGGATCTCAGGACAAGGTTGTTGTTCCCCCAGAGGGTGGTTGGGCAGTGCCCAGGCTCCCCAGGGCAGTAGGCACAGCCCCAAGGCTGCCACAGCTGGGATCTGGATCTGTTCAGACCATGGGAGAGAATGTCTTGTGGCACCCAGTCAATCTTGTGCTTGGTGGTCTAACAGGACATGGTCAGGAATTCAGAACTGGGAGATGCTCATCCACAGGCACTTGGAAAAAAATGGAAGTCACGTTTTTGTAGTATTTTTGTGTGCTTTTTTTTTTAACTAATTACTTCCTAGTCATAAGTACTTCAGTGAGTTTGAGCCACACCTGGGAAAGTACATGAGTGCTCTACTTTTCCCTGGAAAAGTAACACCAATGTTTCTGTTTTGGTAGAAACCTGAAAACTCAGGATTTTTTCTTCTGGGATAAAACTGGGAGGTCCTGATTTGTAGTTTTTTTCATGACTGCCATGCATAATCAAGGGAGCAGGGAACCCTTCCCTTCTTTCAAAAAATAAAAAGGCAGAAAAAAAGACTGTTCTCTTTGAGTTTTGAAAATATATTGTGTATGATGAACCATGTTAAGTAAAGATACCAATGCGTCCCAAGTTGAATTTCTCTGGCTTGACAAACGTGTGGATCTTTCTTGAAGTTGTTTTGCTTCAAGGAACACTCAGTGACTCCGGACAGGATGGAATGAAATGATGAATAGTTTTGTAAATGTCCCCAATCGTGCTGCACAAACATGCAAAGGCTCTTGGGTTGCCATGGTGGAAGATAAAACAGGAGTTCCTTGGAACCTGTGGAATGTGTGCAGTGGGGGAGCAAAACTTCTGTCAAAAAAGACAAAGTTAATTGCTAGTAATTTTTTTTCCCCAAAAAATATTTTGTTTCTAATCTTGACTTCTAGACACCCAACTTAAAAACAAGCAAGCTTTGATCCTTTTTCATGTTTTTATTTCCTTTATGGGGTTCATGTTGCTCGTCCCTTTTTTACACATCAAGAAATTGAACTCATGGTTAATACGACACCTTAAATTTCCTTCCTTTTTATTCTTCCTTTCCATAGCACAACTTGGGACCCCACTTTGCCCCAAACCTTCACTTTAATCATGTTCAGAGAACAACCTTTCTATTATTCAAGCAATCTTGGCAGAATAAAAAATGGAAATTGCGTCTTGTCCTTAATGGCTCCATTTCCCGTGGAGGCTGTTGGAGAGATAAACATGCCAGGCTTCACTTCCCACTTTCTAAAGCAAGACTTCCAGGTGTGTCAGGATTACCCACGGAGCATTAGGAGATTTAATATGTTTCTGCTGTCAAGATAGGAAGTCCCAGTAATGCAGGCATTTGATGTAATGCGCTGCACCTAATCGAGGTCGTTATAATGCATGTTTTGAAAGGAGTGTTATTGATGAGCTGCCTCTCCACAGAACCCAGATTGCCTTTTCAGTGAGCTTTCTGCTCATAAGTTGTTTTCTCAGTGGGAAATAAATTGTTTTCACTGTGGGGAATGTTAGTTGTTTACTAATAAGTTGTTTTCTTGGTGGGAATAGATTTTGAATATTAAGATGGAAGACGGGGCTTTGCTTTGTGCTGGGGAAGGAAGTAAAAGAGGCCTGAAGTCCTTGAGATATTGAGACTTTTAAAACAAGACTTGTGGTGTTTAAGATTAGACTGGATGAGGCAATTAGTGTCATGGTTTAGACAATGGGTTGGTGTTGGGTTACATTTTGGGCTCGATGGTCTCCAAGGTCTCTTCCAACCTTGCAACTACTGTGAGACTGTGATGTTCTGTGTCAGTCTTGCACCTCATCTGCTTTGCAGAGGACACAGGGAATCGTAATTTAACAGGAAATCGGAACAGGAATTGAGTTGTGGTCAAGTAGTGGAGGATGGATTTCACTGGTACTTGTGCTCCTCTGCTTCTTTCCCAGGGAAATTCTCTGGGGGTGACCCACAATACTGGGAGAGCCGAGCAGTGCAGCTGAAGGTGTGTGTGTCTAATTCCTTCCCAAAAACCCTCCCGGATTCATTAAAACCCAGCTTTATACACCCAACCACAGAGTTGGGAACTGCCAGAAATCAGGAAAAGATAGAAATAAACCCAGAAAAACCCAGAGACATGGGATATAATGTGTAGTCCCTGCACCTGGAAATAGAAGCTCCATTGAGATGCTGATACTCTGCTAATTAAAGAAATGGGCAATATTTTATTTTTATTATTTTCTAGCTATTATTTCATTTTTTAGAGCTCATTTACTCTCTCCTTGTATGACAATTTCCTGGTGGCTTTTAGAGCTTCCCAGCTTTCCATGTCAAATCTGAAGACAATTACTGTCATTGGAAGGATGTAAATGGCAAGAGTGTTGCTCAGACAACAATGAAGCAGCTATTTAGGGTTTTTAAAATATACTTTCATTTTTTCATCATTTCACTTAACAATATATAAATTTATGCTTTAAGTCTCTTTTATTTTGTGCTTCCTTGACAAACAAAATGGGCAAAGATAATGGAAAAAACCCCACAACTTGTGTTATGTGAAGAGAAATGTTAAATCCTTAAATAATGAAGTGGAAACAGAATTTCAGGGTTCCTCCTTTAGAGATTTTCACAGGAATATAGAAGCTGAAAATATATTAGAAATTCTTATTTTCTTGTCAATAGAAATGAAACATTGAATGACCAGTCTGGAAATACCTTTGTCCTATTTTGTTCTGTAAAAAAAAAAAGAGAAATAATGCAATTTAAATTAATTTTGCATAAAGTGGTAAGACAAAGTCATCAGAGGTTATTACACTGTGTTTTTTTTCCCCAGGAGGTTCTTGTGCTGGGTCTGTGCCTGCTCACAAGGAGGACAATGACATCCTGGGTGTTATTTCATCCATTTAGTAATTGTTCTGATATTGCTGTTAAATTTATTTATCAAACAGGCCCGAGGCAGAGGAGCTCGTTGGGAGCTACGCAGTCTTGATGTGCAAAGGTTTCCCAGGAAGAGATTTCAAATCCTGTGGGGATCATGGGCTCGCTGGGCTCTGCCAAAACGAGATCTGTGGGTGTGATCTTACCCATTTATAGTCCTGTAGATGTGGCCAAGGTGATGGAATTAGCTCAGGAATATCTGTAATGGCTCATCAGAGACCTAGAGACCTTTGAGTTGAAAGATTGTTCACTTCATTAAGAAATCAAAGTAAGTAAAAGTTAACCACTAAATAATCACTTATTTCTGAAGACAATTTGCCATGAAATTAAGTCTAATGTTGAGGGAAGGGCTCTTCCACTTGAACTCCCATAAAAGCTCATTTGAGGGACATTTTTCCTCCCACAGTGAGCAGCGCAGGTTCAGTTTTAGCCATGTGACATTTCCAGCCCATAATATCACCTGGGTGCCCTGCACAATCCTGCCAATCATCTTCCCTCTTGATCTTTGGGGATAAATTGGGAAGCTGCTCTTTTCCCTGTGCCGTGTTTAATGTGGAACGGAGATGAGGGAGTTGAAAAGGTTCCTCCAGAAGGTGAGGAACATTCCTTGGAAATTCCAGTTGATTTTCTTTAGTGGAGGACTTGGGGTGACCCATTTGAGGCGAATTCTGTGTCCCAGCAGTGATCATGAGAAAGGAGACAATTTAGGATCCCGTGTTTCTGTAGGCCATGATAAATTGGTAGCAAGTTCTTGGTGAGGTTTGACTTGAGCATGGCCCCATGTGTCCTTTTTAGGGGTGGTAATTCCAATGATGTTCCTAAATTTCTTGTGGACCTCAAGATTTCAATGCCTTTCAATAAGAAGACAGATGTAGATACTTATATTTCTAGTTTATATATATAATTATTTTGGTATCTTTCCATATTGATTTTTAAGCTTCAGATGGAAATTTCCCCTTTTCTGAACTTTAGACAGTGAGGCCAAGAAATCCTCATGTCTTCAAGGTTTCTCTCTGGATTATTCCACTGGAGCTTTGATCTCAAACACTGAAGTTGTTTCATGTTTCTTTCTGGAGTGGTTTCTACTGTTTAAAATTTGAAAGTTGCATCAGAATCAGCTTTAAAATTGAAGATTTTCTTCATCATCAACACCCCCACTTCCTTCTGCTGGTAGAAACCCAGCCCAGGAGCAGTCTGTGTTTTAAATCTAGGAATAAAACTAAATAATACAAAGAAAAGGTGAAGTTATTGATCACAAATTATTATTTAATAACTCTAGTAAAGATACTGAATAGATTAGTAACATTGCTGGAAAATTTGATGTAATTCTGGGTTTTGTTTACACCAGTTTCTGTGCCCCTGGTTCCTCGATGTTGCAGAGAAAACAACTTTTTTGAGCTTGGTCCTTACCTCCAAAACATTAACTGAGACTGATCTCTGTTATTCTGGGATGTTATTTGAAATTTAATTACATGGTGATTGTCTAAATTAGTAAATATGTATTTTTGGAGTGAAAGTGTGAGGAAGAACCCACTGGAATTTAATTGTTACCCTAGTATTAATTATTGTCATTTTTCTTGATATAATTTTGAAATTTCCTTCTACACTCAACTCACATTTTCTCTTCAACTCCAGGCAAATTTTTCATGTAATAAACTTCACTGGTGAGTAGGATTTAACCTGAGCTTTAGCAAAACTGAAGCACATCACCCAACAGCCCATAAAAATGCTGGAATGGGAGTATTTACGGAATTCTGACACTGAGCTCTTGATTGTAGAGATTTTTTTGGGGAGTAGAAAAGGTTTCTGGAGAGATCTTTTACAGTGAGGGCACTGAGTTATTTGCTGCTTCTTCATGGCTTTTTTTGGTCTGTTTTCTCCAAGGGAAATCATAATAAAGGATGAGACAGAAAATAGGATGGTGTCTGGTGGTTATGGATGTGCTCCTATAAATAGTGGGACTTCTGGGAGCCTTTTGGATGTCTCTGTGAAATCAATCTTGTGATAATTATTCTACTCTGAAGAAACTGGAACATCAGCTTGGTCTTTTTGTAATCGATAAATATAATAAAAAAAATGGCCATTACAAAGTGCTCAGCCTCTTCCATAAGTGCATAAACACAAGTGAAACGGTGATTTAGGATTAAAGTTGATCTGATCCCAAGAGCTTCTCCCTGGGTAGATCCTCCTGTGGATCTACCACCAGGAATGGAAGAAATCACAGATTTTTCTTCATAATTCAAGCGTCAGCCCTGTCTCCCTGAGACACAAACTCTTAATAATTTGTGTTCCTTTTGGAGAGAAATGGAGGGAAAGTTTAATTGTTTTCCTATCTACTTTACCTCATTTTACCAGTGGAATTGCACCTTTAAGCACCTATTTTGCTAAATATTACCTTAGTAAATTATTTTAGGAAGGTACTCTTTATCATCTTAAGTTGTGTCTCATGTGGATTTTTATGCCAAAAAAATTATTAAAGCAGGAAGAGCTTTTTTAGTAAAAAACTCCCAATAACTGCAGATTAAATTTAGATCCATAAGCTCAACAGCTTTCATTTTATTTGGACCCTCCACTCCCTCCTTGAATTCCCCTCAGGATGCTCTCAAAAGCTTGAATTCAAATCCTCTCCAGTTTTTGCATCAGTGCTTTTTATCTAGTTTAATTAGTCAAAATGATAATATTAAGAGGAACTTAGCACAGACCAACCAAAATATAATTTTAAATGAATTTTTAATTTTCTGCCTTTGTGTTACTTTCAGTTTTGAAAGTGACCTTGAGAAAAATAAAGAAATAAAGTCAAACCTGAATCTTCTGGGACAAACCAAAGGCCACATAGACTCGAGTAGAGTGAGGGCTTCAGTAGAAAACTTAAAAATTACTTTTTTAACACTTTCCTGAGTACTAAAATAAGAATATTTGAGTCCAGCTCTATCTATAGACAAGTTATTTATAAGTCCCAGCAAGAAAATGATCTGCCACGAGCAGTTATTAAAAACTTCCTGGTTAAATCCAACTCGTAACCTTTTGCTTAAAACCAGAGAGAGGTGAATTATTATTTTAGGTTTCAACTGGGTCATTTTCAACCATGAATAAAACATTTGCCCTGCACAAGTCGTTCATCCCTGAGCCCTTCTTGAAGGGTTGCAGGAATGACCAGCCAAGGGGAAGATGTTCCTGAAGATTTCCGTGGTGATGGGATGTGGGGACTGTCAAAGAAACCTAATTAAAAGTAATTAAAAAATAGCTGATTTTGAGCGGCATTTTGGGGTAACTGCTATAAATGTAAGTGGGTATTGACTTAACAGAATTCAAGGAGGAATAATTTCTGATTAGAAAATCCAAGGCTGCTTGTTTTGGTGGGTGTTATTGAGGGGAATAAATCAGCAAGTGAAGTTTGTGACATGAAAAAATCTCTTGTTTTTCATCAAACAATACAATGGTAGAGTTGTTGTCTGTGTTCAAATTAGTGGGGATATACCTAATTCACCCAATTATTAAGGTTTAAAAAGAAGAAAACCTACCACAGGCTGGTTTGGGTTGGATGTGTGGGATACTGGGACCTGCTCCCCATCCTTAGGTATTTTAAATATATATTTGGGAACAACAGAATGGCTTAACTGGGCAAAATAAATCACATTTCAAATTACATTTACAATTGCAGCCCGAAATCTTAATTCCAGCCCCTCCTTCTAAGCCCAGGTTTTGGACACTTCCATTATTTGGGATGTCACCTGGTACATTTTTGGGTTTTTTATAGGTATTGCTCTGGCAAACCTGGAAAGCTGGAGTCCACAGCGGCCAATTAACACCAATTAGCAGCTGTTAAAGTATAATTGCTCCGTGTTAGTATCACCTAATGTTATTTTGAATGCTAATTAGGCCCAATTTACTTTCCCTAAGCTCCAGATATGTTTCCAAACATAGTATTTGTCCCCATGCCAGTTGCAGTGTAGATGGAGTTGGAAATTCCTCGTTCAAGGATCCATCTCTCCACATGGATGTTTTGGGAATGGAGAGGAAATCCTGGTTTCACTGTAGGATTGGAAAGGGAAGATGAGTGTAGTTGGTTTGGACTATTTCCAATTGATTTTGGGGTGAAATCACATGGAAAAGGGACTCTTCCTTTCTCAAAAAATTGCCAAACCAAAACATGGCCCTTGAGCAGCTCCATGTCCGGAGCAGAATGAACTGGGGATGTTTTTGAGGAAGGAAAGCAGAGCTGGAGTCATTAACTGAGGGCACAGGGAAATCAGAGGTTTTCCTTTGTGCCTTTAGAGCTCTGGAAATAATTCAGAGAAATGTGAATAAAATACATGTGCTTAGTTTTGCCTCTTTCTCTCTTAAAAACAAAGAATTGCCAAATAATGTGGAAAACAGAAACACTTCATTGGCACTAATGAATTTTTGACAGAGAGAGGGAAATACATTTTTTCTCAATCATGCTGTCGCAAGTTTATATCAACCATCTAAATATTCATTTAACCATGGATACAATTAACCAAAATATCAAGAGATGAATAGAGTATCATAATTTAATTTCTTTAATAAGTTTAATAAGTCTTTTTTTTCATTCTGACCAAACAAAAGGGGTTGTTGTCCCAGTCCTCAAACTCCGCTGTGGTTGGACAAGTGGTTTTTGTTGTCCTTGGTGTGAGGGAGAAAAATCTTCAGTGGGTAAAATGAACTTGGAGCAAAGAATGCCTTGGGTGTGTAATTTCGTAAAACAAAATACCCTGTGGTGAAATGGCTTTTGAGGATTCTTTGTCATCCTTGAGGCATCATTTTTGATATATGGGAATATTTGCTTTTAATGTTCATATTTTCAGAGCTCAGTCTTAGCTCTCAGTTTTGCTTCTACTCCTCTCCTCACTAATATTGAGACTGGAAGGATTTCTCAGGACCTTATGTTTATGAAATGCAGTTCAAATCTGAATCTTTCATCAAAAATAACGTTGTTTTGCCTTATCCTTCTTTCTCTCCTTCTGCTGGACTTACAGGTGAGGCGGTTTCTTGCCTAGTAAAGTCTAGAATAAAAATTGTAGCTTGTTTATTTTTAGAGAAAATCCCCATTAAGCCCACTGTGATATCTGCTCATATCTCTAAAGTGAAAAGTGAACTAGGATGGAATTGATTTTTAATTTTGCAGCAAACAGCACCATAAAATAAATGTGCACTGGAGAAGGGTAGAGTGTCTATGTGAAAATACCCAGATGTGTGTAGTGGCTTCCAGCAAAATATATATATTTAACTAAATAAAAATATTCCCAGACTTGAGCAAAGATCACTGACCAAGGCTGAGGTGACAAGAGGTGGGGCAGTGTTAGAACATCCAGTGATTGTAACAAAGACAAAAACTTGGTGAAATTGCCCCTGTTTTTAGATCTCTGAATATAAAACCACCTTCTGTTTGCTGGGGTAGCCTTGTTGAATTTGCTTGATACTTGTAGAAATCAGGTTTTTTGAAAATGATGCTAATAAGTGAATGGATGTTTTTAGGTCATGAGACTTATACAAATAAAAATATCCTTTAAGATCAAAATTTCCTGTTCTGCCCCTGCCAGCACCTGTTTTTCTGGTGTTAGTTAATCAAAGGGTGACACCTCTGACAGAAAACTAACGAGGCCATTCCACAGCAAGGAAAAGCCAAAGTGAATTCAGCTCAGAATTCAGAAATGCAGCCGCTTGAAAGGTTCGTGCTCTCCTCCAGGGCCCCCTGCCTGCTTCCCAAAATGCCAGTGGCAGCTCCATTTGTCACCCAGGCAAACGGGCAGGATGGTGAACTCCTCACAGGCTCAGGGGAAGGAGCGGGATGATGGATGGTGGGTGGCCTGAAGCTGAAGGGTCACATCCTGCCACGTGCTCAGGGCGTGTGACACTGCTGCCTTCAGCTCCTCAGGGTCACATTCCCAGAGAAATCCTGCCCGTGTTGTGGATGGCAGTGGTGCTGTTTAAGGGTTGGACTCGATGATCCTTGTGGGTCCCTTCCAACCCAGAATATTCTGTGGTTCTGTGTGTGATGGAGGTCACCAGCCGAGTTAACGGGAGGCAAATCTCACCTGTAAGGAAAGAAGATGGATGTGGAAAGTGCAGATGTCGGATCTCTTCCCTATTTGTTTTTCTTTGGGCAAAAAGAGGGATTTTGGAGCTTTCTTAAAATCCAAAATGATTGGTTTGACTTCTCAGTTTGTTCAGTGTGTGATACATGTGGGTTCCTATTCCCTCCCTGACATTGTCACCGTGATGAAAGGTCACCTGAGGGGTGTAGGGAGACTTCTGTCAATCCCTCACTCAAACTGGTGGTAAAGCAAATATTATATCTCAAAGCAATTTAATAAGGTCACAATAATAAATTATGTAGCAGCAAGATTGTTTCCAATGCATAAGATGTTGAAAGCAAATACAATCTGGAATCTTCATAGAATGTGTTGAGTTGGAAGGGACCCATCAGGATCACCAAGTCCAACTCCTGGCCTTGCACAGGACACCAAGAATGACACTTTCTCCCTGAGAGTGTTGTCCAAATGCTTTTTAAGGGGTTTAAACCACATCCCAATGTTTTGATCCCTCCAAATCTATTGAAAAGAGGAGTTGGCACTGTAGAAGAACTTGGTTTTAACACTGTTGACTCAAATAAGTTCTATTCCAAAGCTAAGTTAGTAAGAACACAGTTCCTTGCAGTGCTGGGTGGAAATCACAGAATCACAGAATATTATGAGTTGGAAGGGACCCACAAGGATCATCTAGTAAATAAAAGGTTTCTGCTGAGCTTTCTCCACTTTAGTTGTCAAATGCCCGTTGGAGCTGGGGAAGGACAGGAAGGAGCATGAAGGGAACCTTTGGTTCAAACTGGAGACAAGAAGTCCAAATAAATTGTATTCCTGTTGAACAAGATCAGAACAAGCAGCCAAACAATGACATCAGGTTGATATAAGAGAGATAGCAGTCCCAATTCTCCCCAAATTCTGGGCTGCAATAGATCCCAGTAGGGCACAAACCAACCAATTCCAAGCCCAGAGCTGATCCATGATTGGGACAATTGAGTAAATTGCCGTGGTTTTCCAGCCTTGAAATCCCAAGGGATGGAGAGAGAAGTCCAGTTCAATGTTGCAAACCCAGAGAGGTGGCCCTGCATGTTCTTGGGATGGCTGGCAGTGCTGTTTTGCTGGAATTGCTTAAAACACGGGAACTGATGAAAGTGGATTTTCAGAGACTCGAATTGTTGTAAAGCCACAGAACTTTGATTCTTTGCCAAAGAGTAGCTGCAGTTTGAGTGTTATTGGTAAAAATAACAGGAGAAAATGTTGTTTCAGGTTGTGGCCTCATCTGTTCACTGAAGTATCAGACAAGGTATTTTCCTTTGGGTGGAAAAACAGCATTTTCAATGGAATGGGATAAAACTTTCAGAAGCTGTGCCTGACACAACCTTCATGGAATGCTGTCTGTACATTGATAACCTCAGTGATGCAACCTGTATTTTATACTTCTGATAATATGAGAATATGAATATTAAACCAACCCTACACTCTGCCCTTTGCCTTGACAGATGTCTTGTCCAGGATTAAATGAATTACTGAATGTCTTTCCTGTCTGGCAGTTGGGAATTTTAGGCTTCAGAGGTAAATAGGGTTTGCAGCAATCCAATAATAAGCTTAACAAGGCTGAGGCGCAACAGAGCTGAAAAGTGAAAAATCAAGAGGCTGGGCCATTAATACCTTCTTGAAAAATGAATCAGTTCAGGAGGATGTGGAATCCAAAGGGTGGCCCTGCAGAGGGGTTTGTGTCAGGTCCAAACTCGGCACGTGTCCTCAGGCATGAAATATTTATGGAGTTATAGGTTTGTGTTAAATATTTGGGGTTACAGGTCTTTGGAGGATATCCTGAATTACCTGAAGGGGTGGATGTCCTCAACGAGCCCCTCCAAACTTGGCAATGAGAGAAACACTGTGATAGCCTGGCATGCCTTGGATTGAGGAAGGTTTTCCTGTGTTTTGGTTGTGTGTCACTGACTCCAAACACCCAGGAGAGGTTCAGAAGGCTGAGGTTGGTTATTTCAAGCCTTGTCCACGAAGATGTCAGTGTTGGGGACAGTGGTTTCAGTGGGGACAAGAGGAACAGCAGAATTTGAGGTCTCTGGTGGCTTTGGGCACCAGACAAGAGGCTGCAGGAGCTCTGGAGAGAGAGGCCAGAGATTTGTGGTTGCTTCAGAGAAGGAAAATCCTGGGGAGGGTTCAAAGCTTAATGATGAATGAGGAAAGACTTGGCAATGAGAGAAACACTGTGATAATGTCATTAATTGAAACCCAAAAGGAAGAGAACCAAAGTCGTGTTGCTGAGAGACTCCAAAGCATTTTGCAGGAAGTGGTGAAATTCTGATGCCCATCTGCAAACGGAGCTGCTGGTATTTTGTTTTCCTGTCATCTGTCTGCATCATAATTCACTTTCCTGAGGGCTGAAATGCATATGTTTCATTATGATCTTGCATTTTAATATGGTGGCAGCTCAGATAGACATTGAGACCTTTTCCCAGTAAACATCTGGAAGATTCCATGGGTGTTACTGAATAAAACATTAACATCTGGGCTAGGGTGATACTTTTGGATATTAAAACTTAACTGCTTTGACATATCTAGATTTCTTTGTTTTAAAGTGCAGACCTGACTATAAGGAACAGAGAAAAGAGGATTTCTGGAAATCTTCACCTCCTTTGAAGGATCCAAGCAGTTAATTCCTTTTACAAGTGGAAGATTTTGTATTGAATTTGAGGTTTACCTCTTTTAGCTGAAAGAGGAAGTTGTATTTCCTTTTCTTGATGCACAACGACACGTTCTGTGCTATTTTAAAAACATAAAGGAAAACACCTTGTACCCATTGAAATATTGTTGTTCGTTGTGAGAACATCTCCATGTGCTGCAATGTGAAAATTCAACATTTTACATCCCCACATCCTCTATTCTCAGGCTGTATCAGATGTGAGTAGTCAAGCTGTGTGTTTGGGGAGGGAATTTCACCCACCAGGCAAAATATGTAAATACGCTGAGGCATTATTTTTCATCTGATCTAAAGATTATTTCCATGTACAACTTAATAGATCTGTGTGTTCTGCTGACTGCCACATAGTTCAGATATATATTTTTAAAAAAGATATCTCCTGCTTCCAGAGCTTGTTTCTTTGTCTATTTATTTTTGGCATCATCTTCCTGCTGCCCAGAATTTTTGGGGTTTTATTGGGTTGTGCATTGACTCAAAAACAATGCAAATTTGAATAAAAACCAAGGTTTTGAAGGCTTAGTAGTAGATGAGCTGCTTTTATGTGAATGAAATTTCTCTTTTTACTGTGTTTTGGGGGCTTTGTTGTGTTGGATTTTTTTATTCCAGGCAACAATAAAAATGGGAAAATCATTGTAGCCATTCCTAAGGATGAGAGGAGCTGATGCTGGAGCTGCAGGTGTTGGTACCTGAGAATAGGAAACCTGGGGCATGTGGGAGTCTGGAACCCTTCAAGTTGTCCAAAATACACAGGGCTGGTGTGTCTAACAGCAATTCCAGGATTCCTGCTGCCTTCAGGAGTGGGACTTGGTATCCTGCTGAATTTAGGATGGAACCAGGCAATGGAATAAACCCATTCCTAGATTTTGTTTCCAGCTCTGGTGCTGCCTGGGAACCAACAGCTTTTAAGGGTCTCACTTCCTATTTTGCCTTCTGTCTCCCACTGCTTTAAATCCATCCTGATGCTCAGTGCAGCTTTCCAAAGAGGTGAGAGGTTTTAGTGATGGATCCATTAATTTAATGACTGGTCTGGGCTCATCCTGCTCCATTCAGACTGAGCAAATATGATTAAGACTTTTAGCATTGACTTCAGGAGAAATTGATTTATTGGGTCTTTACCTGCAAAAGTTCTCAGCCCTTCCCTGCCCTGTTTCTGTTTCAGGGTTTTTTTGTACAGATTCCTCTTCCTCAATATTTGTCGCTTCACCAATGTCTTCTTTTAATATTTTCCCATTACTTTCATGGATTCACCACCCTCACCAGGGATTATCTCCTTCTGGGAAAGCTTCCTGTCCTGTACAAGATGTGCAAAAAATAAATTTCTTAGTTTGGACAGGAATTTCAAAGGGAGCTGGATGTGGTTTGACAAACGTTTTGTGTTCAAGAGCTTGACTTCAAGGGGCAGATATTTCCTGAAAAGCAAGAAGTGAATTGTGCACCATGGGATGGACACTTTGCCCTGATCCTGCCCATCTCCTGATGGGAGAACTGGGCCTGGAGTGTGGAACTATTTGCTCATAGTTGGGCATAAACTGAAATAACTTAGTTCCTTGATCAAGCCGAAACCCCCCATCTTTGTCTTTAAAAAAGCAGATTAAGAAATGCCCATTGCATTAACATTAAATTAACAAATTACATGTCTTTGAAGTGTAAGGGATGACCAATAAACGTTCAATGAAAAAGCAATGAGCAGCTTCTGTGGTGATGCAGGTAAATGATGCAGATAAATGGTAATTCCCTTGCCCATAAATTAATAGGTGGTGTTTCCCCTCCATTTCAAGCTTTGCTTGGAGAGCCAAGACTTACAAATCAGACCCAGTTGATACCACTGCCAGTTCTCATAACAGACCTTTGTCTTCTGCCTCTTCACAGATCAGTAGCAATTTATCATCCACTTAATTGCACGAGAAAAATTCTGTTCCGTGTCGAGTGAACGAGGGAAGCAGATTCTTCCCTTTGATCCTGAGGATATGAGCTGCAGTTGGGAATTTCCTCTGCCTTCTCCTGCCTGGAAGCCAGGCCATACCTAATGACTTGCTTTAAATGGATTCTGCTTAAACAAAGGAGAAATTAAATCAGAAAGACCATGTAAGGATGAATCACAATTTAAGTTAAAATCTGCTTGGTTACTTGCAGTGATATCAAACCAAAATGCATTCCTATCTATTTTTTTGGCTTAGAACACTTTCCTTGGGAATAATTCCATCCTTGAAGCTTTGCACTTGTTTCACTCTGCAATTTTCAAGGCAGATGTCCCTTGAGGAAAAGCTGCTGCTGAGCTCCATGCTCTGGGAATTTTCGAAATCCAAGGTTATCAAATGCTTGTTAGAAAGTTCACGAGCAAGTGCCAAAAAACCAAGGAAGCAGCTTTTCTGGGAGGTAGAACAGGGATGTGAGATTGGGGATGGGATTCCAGGGGGAAAACAAAGCCACAAGGGTTGGTGGTCCCAGCTTGAGGTCACACTGAAGCTGAAGGAGACAGGACACATCTGTGGGTTCTTGGTGTCCCTGGAAACATCTGGATGCTTCCTCTCACTCCCCAGATGTGCTGAGTGAGGTCTGGGAGTGTTTCCTCCATGGGTACAAACCAGTTGTGCTGGAGCAGCCACCTCTATTCCCCCACCCTCCTCAGACATTTTTAGTGCCACCATTTGTCCCTTAGCTCTGCTTCCACACATCTGAACTTTATTGTGTGTTCACTGACGGAGAAATTGTACAGATACATCGACGAACCCATTCCTGAAAATCCTATTTCTGTGCTTCCCAAACTCCTGCTGGAATTCCTGTGCTGTGATGTGTTGCCGGTAAAGGAGCTGGATATGTTTTCTGAGTTCTGGTTGGGTGTGTTCAATGACTCCTCTCTTTTAGAGAACATGTTAGAGGTGCCTGAATTCTGGTAGCATTAACCATGGGAGATTGGAAACTGTGATTTTCCAAGGAGATCAAACCCCACAGCAGTCCATGTGCAACTGCTGGAAAACTTGTCTTGTTTAGTTCAAGTTGGAAGTGCAAAGAGTGGCCATGAGGCAGCTCATAAACACAGGAGGTATCAGGGAAATAAAAACCCTGAAGCAGTGAAGGATGTGGAACTGCAGCTCCAGGTGGGAAACCAGGAGGTTTGAGGTTGGAAAGATGGACAGGAGCTTGAGTGTCCCCACCACTGTGTTTTGCAGGTGTTGTGTAAAGGGAATGGATTTTTTCCCTGCTCTGGTGTTTAAGGCAGGCAATGTCTCCTTGGAGAATGGGAAAGGAGATGCAAATACAAAGTGCAATAATGGAAACAAATTGAATCAGGCCAGTACAACATTAACCTGCTGCTGTATGGGAATTCTATAGTTTCTGTTACAGGAAATAAAAATCTGGTTTTCTACTGGCATTTAACTTTTTTAAATTGTGAGTTTATTCAGTAGCAGACGGACAGGAAAGCTTTGCCTCTGTCTCTCAGTTAACACTGGCCTTCAGTGTATAATAACACACAACCCCCCCTTATTTATGTGTTTGGTTATTATGTGTTAGAACATGTCCAGGGAAGGAGCTGAAGCAGCTGAGGGAGCTGGGGAGGCTCATCCTGGAGAAAATGAGGTTCAGGAATGGAATTCACTCCTTCCCCTGACAGGAGGGGGGAGCTGGAAGGGGTCAGGACAGGATGAGAGGAAATAGTCTCAAGTCTCACAACCAACTCTTAACACTGAATATTAGAGAATTTCTTGACAAGAAGGATGCTCAAGCATTGGAAAAGGTTTTCCGGAGCAGTGTGAAGTCACCACCCCTGGAAGTGTTAAAAAAATTGAGCAGATGTGGCACTTGCAATGTGGTTTGGTGGGTGGAGTGGGATTTGCCCCAAGGTTGGAGATCTCCAACCCCAGAGAACTTTTCGAGCCTCAGTGGCTGTGTGATTCTGTGCCCTCTGTGGGTGAGGACCCTTCAGACACCCCGTGGCCTTTGCTGCCTCCCTATAATTCCCTTAAAATTGTCTCCAAAGTGAATATTCCCTTCCATAACAGGCACTTCATCCTTTCCCTTCCCACTGATACAAAGTCTGTGCATATCCAATGAAATATGAAAGGTCCCATGTCTTATTCATGGCTGCTCAAAGTTACTCACATCTTGCAATCCACCTCTGCAAATGCCCAACTCCACAATTTATGTGACAAGTAATGACACGGAAACATCTTGGAAAGTTAAGTATTTGTGTTAATTATTGAAGAGAGACATTTCAAGTGACAGACTGAATGAACACTCTGTGGAAAGCCACAGGGTCTTCCGTGGATGAAAAGGAGATGTAGGGAGCTCAGTGAAATATTGAAATATAGAAGTTATAATTTAGCTCCTATTTCAATAGAGTGGACTCTGGTGAAAGTTGATGTTATTTTTTTAAACCCAATTTGTTGCAGAAGACACTTTGTATACCAGCATCCTGTCTGTGGATAGTTCCTTCTGCTTCAGGTTTTTCCTGATGTTTTCCCAGTGCTGGAATGGACTGACTGGGTTTGCTGACAGAGGGATGTGTGGGAAGGAAATTAGGAGAAAATCAGCATCAAGACCTAAATCATGCTTATGGTTTGGGTTTTGGACTATAAATATAAATATTGGTGGTGTTTGGGTTCTTGTTCCAGCCGCTTCCATCACCCTCTGAGGGAGAATCCTCATGGAAACACAGAACTGAGCAAATCTCCCAGATTTTCTTTCTCACGTTTTAATCAGTTTGTGCAACTAGAAAGGAAGATTTTGTTCCAAAGTTCTTATCAGCTGCTATTAAAATCCTTTAGAAATAATTGTATCTATTTATCTGTTTAAGTTTCAGACCTTTCATATTCCAGCAGGCTCAGCTGTGCTGCAATGTTCCCAGAAATCATAAAAAAAATCCAAGGAGGGAGATCTTATACGGCAAAAATTCAACCTCTTTCAGCTCCTTTTTTCCAACTCACCTGCAAATTTCCTCTTTTACACCCTGGCAGCTGCTCCCCAACGTGATCTGTGGCATCTTCCATGTCACCCTGACACATTTCAAAGACCAACTTGTGTTGTTCAAGGATGGAAACATCCCCTGGACATGAGAACTCTTCCAGGTTTTTGTAGGAATACAATAATTCTGGGAATATATGAAGCTGCCATAGGGAATGGGATTTTCAAAGTGATATTTTTTTCTTGCTCCAGTGCTCTGAATGAGTCTGTTCCCCTAATTTGATTTGTTCTGGGCTCGTTGTAGCTGAAAGCTTTGATTCTCCACCACGTGTCGTCTCATTGTAGAAATGTTAAGGCCATGGCAAGTAATTTTCTGCTTTAATTTAAAAATATCACTCCTTTTATCTGCTGCTTCGTGTTCGGGGATAAACATCAACATCACCATCAGGACCCTTCCCAAGGCAGGTTTGCAGGTGAGAATAATATTTGAACTCCCTAGAATTTAGACGGAAAATTTATTGAAGGGTGATATTTGGCAAAATTTGCTTGAATATACTTTGAGTTTTCTGTTTCATCAGGTTTTGGTGCTCAATGAAAGCAACAAAATTACTCCCATATTCAATTTTATGTTGAAATTCATCATCAAGTTTTTCCAGAACATTAAAAACAAATCAATATTTTTAATTGTCCAAGAAGCAGGTCACCAATTCATTTTATATATATATATATTATATATATAAACCAACTACTTGGAGTGACAGCCTTTGTGTGGCAGTTCTCTATAAAAACCAACCTGGTAATTTGACTTGCTGTGATATTTAGGGTTTTCTGAAGAGTTAAACAGGGTCCCTTGATATTTTTCTTTGAACGAAAGTGTATTTCTTCATTCTCAAATGGCATTGCTCTGTTTTTATGACTATAATGCACTTTTTTAGTCATTGTCTCTCTTTAACAGAGTGAACAAAGGCAGATGTTGGGTTTCCTGGGGATCCAGTGATGATATTTTATTGTAAATATGTATGTAGAGAAAATAAGAATGCACAAAACAACGTGCTTGCAACTTCCCTGGCACAATCCAAGAGAAAACACTGATAATTTCTGTAGGATTGTGAAGCACTGCTATTTTTTGATAGCTCACTTAAAGATACTTATTTACAGATACCCAGAAAAAATTGGTGGTGTATAATTTTGAGGTTTCAATATCAGCATCTATTTTGGATGAAATACAACCCAGGAGTGGAATTTAACCTGGTTCCTCCAACCCAGAGCAATTTGAGCAGTTGGGAAGTGTTTGATTATGGTCACAGGTACCTCGTGGTATTTTAAGGATTCTGCTTTTCATTTATTTCACTGAAAATCAGGTTTCCTCAAGGACTCAGACTGGCACCCAGGAGGATGAAACACTCAATTTTCACTGCCAGAAGCACGGCTTTGCCAGAGAAAAACCTCCTCCACACCAATTTTTCCATTTAAAAGAGAGGAGATGTTCGCTCTGGTCAAAGCTTTGCTTCCTACCACTGTGAGAACTTGGCCTTTGAGGAATGTTCCCACCTGGGGAAGTCTCCAGGCATTTGGGATGTCATTTAAGTTGGAACAGACTCAAGAGTTCTTAGACATGCTCAAAACCCACGAGTCTGAGGCCTTCTGTTTATTAATAAAGATTTTAATGGAATCTCATGTGGGACATTCCTTTGTGTCTAATGAGCTTTCCTCAGGACATCCCTAAAGCCCCAGATTAGACTTTGTACAAAGGAAGATCCCTTGCTTGGTCAGTTGAGTCTGGGTATTTAGGATCTCAATCCTTAAACAGTTCAAATCCATCTCCATGACTTTCACCCTCTGTTAATTTTGTGTCTTTAACGCTAACTGTTAAAATAATCCCTCCTTTTATGACCACCTAAAAATCCAGAACCATGGGATGGTTTAGGCTCTAAAGGACCTCAAATTCCACCCCTTTCCATAGACCAGGTCCCATCCCATCCACTTTTCAGTATAACCAGTATCACTCTTAATAATTTCATATCTGAGTTACTGGAACCCAAACAAAAGGATTCGTCTTTACTTTAGTCATAAAAAACAATCTTTACTCCAGCTTTTGTTGTACATTGTGAAAATCCTCCTCAGTGCTGTGTTGGGTTTCAAGAAGGAATGAAGCCACAATTGTCTGTGAGTAGCTGATATACCAATTTAAATATATTTGGCCATTAATTAAGTCGCCTTCTTTTTACATGCAAATAGATTTCTCTCCAGGGAATTAATTACAGAATAAATTTTAAGCTAATCTATCTTTGCAGTCCAATATGACATTAAGCTATAAAAGCCACTTTCACAATGAAGCTGCTCACCATTTAATGAATTGCTATTGAGGTTTTCTAAACAATTTGGCATTGTAGAGTTAAATAAACCCAAGAATCTGACTCTTAAACACACAGGTTTATAGGATTGGATTGGATTCCAGAGACCACTTGACTCCCTTGAGGGGAGTTTTCTTTCTTTTATCAGTTCAAAAGTAAGAGCAGAGTAAAGATCCTGCACTTGTTTCTACTGTGGGGCAAAACTTCCTGGGGAGAAGTGCTGGGAGCTGAGGGTGCTCTGCATTCCCTCAGGACAAGGAATTTTAAGCAACTCGAGGTAGAAGTGATAGAAAACAGCACAACTCAAATCTACAACTTTTTTAGCCTTGGAGACAGGCTTGTAGAGCAGCTGGAAGTGGAGAGCTGTAATAAAAGTGGGACTTTTATTGGTTATCCAGAGAAGTGAAAAGGCTGAGAGGACAGAGCCCTGGTGAGAGAAAAACAGCTTTTCTCTGGGGTAGGTTTGGTGTGTTGTGCCCTCAGGAAAGTGTGGAAAGGCACCTAAAATACGGTTTTACAGTGTGGTTGGGACGGAAAACAGAAAATAATAATATTAAAAGGCTGGACACATATGAATAAATACATATATAGAGGTAAATGCTTGTGTTTGCACATACTTATTCAACCAAAGGGAGTATGAATGCAAATAAAACTCCTTTGGACACTGGCCACCAAATGTAAACTGAGTTAAAACCAGTTTTTGGCCTTTGCAGGATGAAAATGCAACTGCAGCTCATCCTCAAAGTGAATATTCCACCACCGCCTTCAATATCCTGATTTTTCCTTTGAGATCTTGGCTTTTGCATGGGCTTGAAAACTTCATGGCTGATTTTATAGGCTCTGAGAACACGCAGGAAAAGGTCGTTTTGCAAATGTGGACAAGAAAAAGTGAAGAAGGTGAGGCGACAGAAAGAGGCGGACAAATATATCATGGAATTGTTTAGGTTGGAAAAGCTTTGTGAGATTGAGTTGAGCCACGAACCCAACATTGCCGAGCCCTACGTTGAACCATCTAAGGGCCATATCCACGTGTTTCTGAAGAGTTCCAGGGATGGTGATTCCACAACTCCAATGCCTGACCACCCTTTGGGTGAAGAACTTTTCCTTAATTTCCAACCTAAACCTCTCCTGGCACAACCTGAGGCCATTTTCTGGGAGAGAAGACCGACCCCACTTTGCCCTGTGTCTCTGCTTTCCACTTTTATTTTTTGACGCTTCAAAAAGTTCCTTTTCTTTTCTCTTTTTTTTCCTTACTTCAAGTCATTGCTGGGCTGGTGTTGTGTGGGCTGCAGGAGGAAGGAGTAAAGCTTTTGCTGGAAAACAGCTGGAGAGCTGTTAAACAGAGGAGCCCAGCAGGCAGGAGAGGGATGGACTGACATCCACGGAGAAGCAGCAGGAAAATAATGTGCATCAGCTAATCAGAGCTGGCATCCTGTGTGCAGGAAATAAACTGATTAGGGAAGTTGAAAAGTCTGAAAAACCACAATAAATCCAAAGGTTTTTTCCTGACTACAATATGAACTGGCAGATGTTGGGTGCTGGAGGTGCTGAGTTGCTGCCTCGGTGTGAATTGAAAAGAAATTCCTTTTTTAAATGGAGTAATGAATATTTACACTTTGAAAAATGTGAAAATTGCCCCCTAGTGAATAACTGGGGGAGGGGGTGGGGGGTGTTTGTCTATAAAATACTAATAATTTAAAGGAAAGTGAAACTTTAAGCAGGGCTTTTAAAAATTATATATTACAAGGGGCAAACATCTGAGAACACATTGGGTAGGAGAGTTTGGGCTGTTCATGGTGAGACTTGAGTGTGGAATTTTTGTTGAGAAGGAGTTTATTTCTTCTCTAGATGACACTTTTCTAGAAGAAATTCCTTGAACTGGGTGCAGACCAATCATAGAATGGCTTTGCATGGAGTAGGGTGTTGGATGGAGTAGAAATTTGCATTTCTGCCACTTGAATTCACAATTTTCATGTGAAATTTAAATGTCCCATTCACAAAATTTTGTTTCTAAGGCCTGTTTCAAGTTAAACAGTCTGTCAGAATTTTTACTGAATATCTAATTACCAAAATAGTCAGAAAGTATGTGCATGCAGCTACAATTGAGTCCAGCCTCACTAAATTTATTATTTTTGAATTCTAACTGATACAGCTTTATCAGATTAATCATATCTGAGTTTTTCCTTGGTTTTCAAAGACAATTTTGGCCAAAAGAGGTGATAGAGGTGTAAAAATACCACATATTGATAGAAAGAACAACGTGCTCTTAATTTGTCTGCTTTGAAAGCAGCAAAGTAAAAATTCCATTTTTTCACATGGGCACAAAGGAATCCCTGAGAGTCCTTGCATTCCAAAAAGCTCACAATGGGAATTAAAAAAAATAAAATAACACTTAACTCCAGCTTTTCCCCAAGAGACACTTTTTTTGTGGCTGCTCTTCACATTCCTGTATTTCATCTATTGGAAAAACCTCTTGGATTTTCCAGCCTTTCCCATTGGAGGAACCATTAATGATGTGCCAGAAAGTTGAAAAGTTTTCCTACTGTTGGTAGGTTTGAAGGGTAATGGATCTTTGAAGAAACAATGCAAAAAGCTACTTGTAAGGCAGAATTAAAAATAAAAGAAAAAAGATGAGAGAGTGAAGGTCCCTTGGGAATTTCTGTCCTTTTGATTTAAGTGGCAGAAAAAACCCATGTTCTTGTGACAGGAGTGAAAAGGGCTTTAAAAACCTCCTGAGTCAACCTTGGGATGTTCTCAGTATTCGGTGTTGAGTGCATGGGATGGAACGCAAGAACTCATTGGCTGGTAGAAATAATTTGGTTTTAATTTTGGCCTTTATTGTGTTCACTCCTCGTGGCTTTCTCTCACTTTATAACTTTAAATTTGCCTTTTAACCTTCCAGGGATGACAGTTGGTGCTGCCTTGTTGGCTCTGTGTTAATTACCTTTGGTTGGTAATTAACCATCGCCATCCAGTGCGGGATTTTCTGCATCCAAAGACCTTTTCTCCCCTCCCGTTTATCTTGGTGCCAGGTATCCATGAAAAACATCCCGAGGAACCCCCTGCCTCTCTGCCCTTTTCCAATACTCCTAATAAAGAATAATTTGATTATAATAAGGGAGATGACATTTCCTGCAGCCCTTTCCAAGCAGCTTCCCCTGCAGGGAGCTTCAGGAGGTTTCATCCAGGCCTCATCAACTTTTGCTCTCTTTTGCATCTTTTGTCCACTTTGCCTCTGGTTTGGTTGGCCCCCAGTGGTGTCTTGGACCAAAAAAGGTGTTTTTTTGTGACAGCTCTGCTGAACCCTTTGACTCATTGTACAAATACTTGACTGCACTTTTTTATTAAATGAAAGCCATAAAAGAACTCATTTGTTTGCATTTTTAGTCAATGATATCCTTTGTAGTTATGATTTATCTGAACGTTTTAGTTCCGAATTTAAACTGTGTTAATCAAGGCGTGAGAAATGTTTTCCTGCACGTTAGAAAGGGTAAAAAAGCCCCTGTCCTGAATTCTGGTGTTTGGGAAATTAAACCTGAGAACCCTCAAGCTTCCAACAGGGACTCACTGGTGCTTTGAACTCTCACTCCCATCCTGGCAGCTTTCCCAAACTTTGGACTCGCTAATCAAGGCAAGTGATTTTCTTTCCTTTGACTGAATCTTCTCTCTCGTCCTTACAACTAAAATTCATCTTTTGCACTGATGAGCCTCTAGTTTTGCCCAAACACCACAGAAGGCAGAATTTGTGCAGTTTCAGATTAATAAACCTTTATATGTGTAATTTTTGTCTTCAACCCAAGGAGGCGATTTTGCTTGTTCAACATCATCGTTCTCTCTGAAATAATTAGTGTTTTAGTCTCCATGCTGATGTTTTTTGATTAGATTTGAAGAGCTTTAGAACTGCATTCTGAATTTCCTCCACAGTATCAGACAAGTAGTTTATCCTCCTTTCCTACTTTTGATTTATTTCAACTCTTCTTCCCTTTCTCCACCCAGATGTTTCTTGTTTCCTTCCAACAGTTCAAGTTATTCATGTGTAAGAACTAAACACCATTATGGCTCAGCTACAAGAGTTTTACATTAGCCAAAATATGAACCCCAGATTTACAGTGGTTTATCTAAAGGCCAAGATTGTAAATTGTATTGACTTGTTGTGCTTAGGGAAATCTTTCTTTCCCACTGCCCGTTTGCACAATGTGAACTGATTCTTTTCTCTCCTCTCATGAGACCATGTTCCATTCAGGGAAATACATTAAAGCTTAAATTATTCAGCGTATTTTGCTTTTAATGTTCCGAAATCAAATTCAAATATGGCAAATAAATCCCTCCTTATGTATTAACAATGGGATAAATACGAGTGTTTTGCCAATAGAAAACAAACTTCATTTGGTTTTTCTGTTTAATTTTGGCTTTTCAAAGTGAAGTGGGACTGTTTTCACTGCACCCAATCTTCTGTGACTCACCACCCCTGGACGTGTTCAAAATCCCAGTTGATGTGGCCCTTCTTGACATGGTTTGTTGGTACTTGGTCAACAGTTGGACTCGGTGATCTTGGAGGCCTTTTCTAACCTTGCAATCCTGTGATTCTGTAAGGAGTTACTTTTTGAAGACCCTAAATATTATAGAAATTATAAAAAATGTGTAACATCCATGTCATTCTGGACTTTCATCATGTGTCGTGGATTTCTTAGTAAAAATGGACAGGTTTGAGAGGAGAATGTGCTACTGGTTTTATTGGCAAGGAGAGGACATTGTCCAGAAGGCAGGGAAGAGCGAGGAGTGACATCTCCTGAGCTCCTGGACCGGTGTGAGATGCCATTCTGTGGCTTTGTTCCCCAGCTGTAATTTAAAGTGATTTCCATAGTTAATTCTGGCCTGTGTGGAAATAACTCACATTTTGAACAGATTCAGAGACAGATTTAGGAGTGTATGAGTCTGAGTACCCATGTTAGCGAAGCCTCCCCAGAGACCTGTGCCATTGGAATGGGGTTGGTTGTGTCCTGGGAAACTTCAGGAAGAATTTTTGGGGCTTTCACTGTAGAGAATTTTATTTCACCAACAAAACCACTCGGGTTCTTGAGAAGAGGGTGGTGGAGATGGGAATGCTCTGCTTGTTGCTGCCATGTTGCAGAGTTCACAGGAATGACTGGCATTGCTTTATTTCCTTGTTTTTCCTCTTCTCCCTGTTCTTTCATCTGCACAAAATTTGCTGCCCTGGAGTCTCAGAAATCGGTGCTTTTCTGTGTAGAATTAACTTGCTCTGCAGAGAAGAGGCGACACAAGTGACTCATGTGGTGCCTGTGTTAAACAGAGTGTTTGATGTATTTACCTTCATTTACTTGAGCCTCTTACTGTCAGTTTTTATCCTTCTCTGACCTTCTGAGAGTTTATGCCTGGTTTCAAAGCTAATAATATCTGCTAAAACAAGCATCTGCTGGAAATCATATGCTGTTCTCCAAATCACTGCAGAACAGGCTTGAATTCAGCTGGAAAATTGAGGAAACTCTCTTAACTTTGTGCAAACTATTAACTGTCTTTCTATAAAAATGAAGAATAAGTTGCTTTTATAGAAGTGGTTAAAGATCACCTTGAAAGAGCAGCTTGAGGGTAGGGAGACACTTGAAATACCCAGTGAAGGCAACAAGGTTCTCTTATTTTAATTTTTTTTCCCTATTCTAAAGTGGATAGAAATATATAAATTAAGAATTGTGAGGGAGAACCAGCTACTGTAATTACAATGGGAGCTTAAGGAATTTTATACATCCTGATTTTAGGCACATAAAGCTTTAAAACTTTGCAGAGCTGAACTGCTTTGTGGTCTAGACCCTGCAATCCACTTTCATGTTTCCTTCAGTTTTAGAAACAGAGAGGGGGGGAAAGTAAATAATTTTAAGGCACTGAAAGTTTTTGGGGATGAATAAAACATGTAGCTGCAGACTGTCTTTGTAATAAAGTCTTTGGGTTAAATTTGGATAGAAAATTGAGATGAAGAAGGTCTCCTCTGGTTCCATTGGGAATGGGATGGTTTTGGCTGGGACAGAGATGATTTTCTTCCTAGTGATGAACCTTCACGGAGTGTTTGGAGATCACAGAATCACAGGATGGTTTGGGTTGGAATGGACCTTAAAGCTCATCCAGTGCCACCCCTGCCATGGGCAGGGACACCTCCCACTGTCCCAGGCTGCTCCAACCTGGCCTTGGGCACTTCCAGGGATCCAGGGGCAGCCACAGCTTCTCTGGGCACGCTGTGCCAGGGCCAGCCCACCCTCCCAGCCAGGAATTCCTGCTCAACATCCCATCTAACTGTGTCCTCTGGCAGTGAGAAAACATTCCCCTCATTCTGTCACTCCAGGCCCTTGTCTGTCTCCAGCTCTTTTGTGAACGTTTCATGCTGGCACTTCTTTGCTTGTGCTCTGGCTTTCCATGGAAACTGGATTGGGAAGATTATTGTTGTCATGTGTCTGTGAGTGCCAGCAGTGCCTCTTCCTGAATGTCCCTGTTGAAATGAGCTCCATCCTCTGTTTCAGTGCTGGCACTGGTTCTGTCAGCTGTGTCCAGCATCATTCCTCCCTTTTCTTGGGATATTTATGCTCTTTAATGTTCTCTTTTTCATTTGTCTATCCCCCCTCCCCCCCATCTAAGCAGCAAGTTTGTGTTGGCAGGGGGCTCAGGAGCTGGGTGTTAACCACATCACGTCCTTCCCAGAAGAGTGAAAAGACTCTGTGTTATCATTTCCAGTCAAAGCGTTGTACGTTCGAGGGCGGGTGCTGATGGGAAATACCACGAGAGTTGTTTAATGTTAATAACAGCAAATGAGGGATGAGGAGATACGGCTGGAAACTGGATCTCAGTCAGGAGAGATGGAGATGCCGGAGGGGTGGGAGAGCCCATGGCACTGATTTATCTGTGGTTGCCACTGGTGTGTGCACACCATGGATTTATGGTGGTTGTGTGTGAGATCTATTGTCCCCCAGTGCTGGTGAGAAGCAGCTCCACGGGGGTGAGAATTACAGCTTCCAGGGGGAAATCTGCCATCCACAAGTGTGAAAAATGACTCAATGGGATTAAGGACAGCCCAGCAGCTTTTAGCTGGCTTTAGTCTTATTGCTGCAGAGAGGCTTTTTTCCTCCTTTTGTTTAATTCTTCCCAGCAAGTTGGATGCAGCAGAGGGCTTTGGATGTGTTTGCCGTGGTGTGCTGTGATTGCATTTTGGTTTTATCTTGATTACTGCACGTCCCCCGAGTCACTTTTGTATCTTGCTGCTTCCAGTCCTGCCTCTGTTGTGGATTGCAAAGTTCCTTTTTATCTCTTTGCCAGCGCTACTGCTCAGTATAAAATATTAGCAAGGAGAGGAATTTGATTAAGGGACGACACTGCCTTACCCCTGTTGGCCCCATCTCTGGCACTGACGCCCTTTAGGGAAGAATTTTACCTTCTTTTGTGATGATTTGCTCAGTTAAGAAAAGAAAACCCCTGCACTTCGATCCCGTTGCCTGTTTTCTCCCAGGTTTCGTGCTTGGGTTTCAGCTGAACATCTGGGCCACGTCAATGAAAGGAAGACACAAACTCCTCTGGGGAGCCTGGCGTCGGGATGACATTGCTCAGCTCTCTTTTCTTTCAAAAGAAATCACAGTCTTGCCCCGTTTCAAAGGGTGTTGTGGGGATGGATGTATGGAAGGGAGCTGAGCAGGATAACAACATTGGATTTTAGATGTTTGTCTCAGGTTGTGTCCAGCAACAGGTTCCTGATAATTGGGTTGTTACTTGTCCATCATTCTTTGCTTTGTTCACAGGCATTTTCAAGCCTTTCTTTTGCTTTCCCACTGTCACTTTTTAATTGTCCATTTATACCGTGTGGTGTTGAATCTACTGGCAATTCTTTGGCTTTTTTCTTATTTACTGATCAACACATTTTTAATTGGGTGTTTTAAACAATGTCCATCCTTTGGTCAACATTGATTCT
Organism: Pitta sordida; assembly: GCA_013390025.1. Taxonomy (NCBI): domain Eukaryota; kingdom Metazoa; phylum Chordata; class Aves; order Passeriformes; family Pittidae; genus Pitta; species Pitta sordida. The sequence goes on from WEKX01026499.1 coordinate 260,520, forward strand.
TTGATCATTCGGTGTCTTAATACATTCAAGGACATTTAAATGATATTTAGCAAAACTGGTGTGTTGAGCTCCAGCTTCCTATCACAACCTGTTTTCTTGATCCCAGGGACTCCTTGGATACTTTTGCTGGATTCGTCTATGTTAATAATTTATTGTGTGTTTCTCTTGTTCATTAAGCACCCTCTCAGAGTTTCAAAAAGTCTTCAGCTGAACTGAGAGTTTTCCCATTTTTTTTTCCCTGATTCAGTTGGTGGAGAGGAAGGCAGAGCTTGATCATGAGTGGAGAGGACAGGAGAGCTCAAGAATGAGTAAAACCACATGTAAGTAATCTCAGTTTAATATTGCCAGAATGGTGTTTCTTGTAAAACCCAGGGATTGAGGTTTAGTCCAGACTGTCGTTACATTTCTTGTGTGCACTGGGGGAGCCTGGCAGTGTCACAGCAAGCTCAGAGTCCTGGGGCTCTTTAGTGTCTCCCAGTGAATAATGTAACATCATTTTGGTTTCCTTCCTACACAGAGCTGCACAAGAGCCACACTTACAAAGCTCTTGGGGGGATTTGCTACAAGCTGTGCAGCCTTGACAAAGAAAAAAGGATTCTAGAAGTAGATGTCATTTATAGATGAATTTTATTTGGGTCAAAGGTATGAGAACCCTCTCCAAATGTCATCCTTGGGTTCCACGCTGTTCCCAGCTCAATATTGCCACATCCATGGATTGGACCTTCTATTTCCTTCCCATTAATTTGCTGCTGTGGACAGGGAGATTGATGCATTTCCTGAGCTTTTTTTGTTTTGGTATTAGATCTCTAATATGTTGGCCTTTTTCGGGTTTTTATTCCGACAATACGATATTTATCCTTTTGTTTCTGGGGTGTCCCAAATTGCTCAGTCATGGAGATATTTTCCTTTCTATCCCATCCTGTATTTATGCCCTTCCTTAGGGCATTATTGTTCATGCTCTCAGGTTTTAGTGTTACAATTTGCTGACAACTTCCAGATCTGGTTTTCAGTACCTCCTGACCCAGTGCTGGCTCTCCCTTTGCTGCCTGATTGTCTCCATGACATCCCAGTTTGGAACGGATGTCCTCAAACTTTCTCGGGCTGAATGCAGACACAAATGAATTGTAGCCTGAAGAGCTGCCTCAACATTACTTTTATATCTGTGTTTCTTCTTTTCCATTGACCTTGAGGGATGCAAGGTCTCCCAGGATTTACTGAAAGATCCCTGGCTAATATAAATGTATTGGTACTGTTTCATCATGGAATTGTTGATAGCAATTAATTGTTATAGTAGATGGTGCATAATCTTACAAAACAGGGCCTTATGATACACTTCTCATGAGACAACTGGAATATATTCAGTGGATAAAGATGCTGACCAGGTTATTAAGGTCCTGTTAATAATGTATCTGTTGTGAAGAGCACTTCAATATGAAAATGAAAATAATAACTTTGAGGAAATCTTCATGGGCACATAAATGAAGCACCCAAACTTGAATCCCCAGCAGATTCTGTGCCTGCCCACTTCCCACCTTGTCATCTGTGAACCCAAAGAGCCTCAGAGAAGTACCTGTAAAACCAGGAGCTCTGAGAGGAAACAGCTGCCCTGCCATCAGAGAACATCTCAGCCAGGAGAGTTCACGTGGGATTTTATTTATGGAAGTTTGAAGTACCGACATGTTCCAAGATGCATAAAAATTAGTAGGAAGTGTTGTCGTGACAGCCTGGCAATAGGACATGAGTCACAGGGATGTGACATTTTGGGAGAGACAAGGTGGCTGGTTCTGTGTGACTTCATTCATAGTCATTTTAAAAGTCTGGGAAGTTTGAGGAATGTTACTTTCTAAATCATCTTTCTTTTTAAAAACTCCACAGATTTAGTTTGCAATGTTGAGGTGATTAAACTAAGTTCTATTTTATGATTTCCCGTGGGGTTCAATCCTGAATAGACAATAGTTTTCTTTAATTTTTCAACTTTCCTTCAGTCTTTTACCCTTATCTTCTCTTTTGCTGATCTCTCCCAGGCCGGTGTTGTTCGTGAATAATTCCTTATCACACTGTTATTAAAAGATCTCTCTGCTGACTCCTCTGGAAAGAAAAGGTTGATCCAACATTTCCACCCTTTGCTTGCACAGGATTTGCTCCATCTGGGGGCTCTCCTTGGCTTCCCAACTCTGGGCTTTACCTCCTTTTCCAAAGGAGCTGTTACATTCCTACACTTCACTTCTTTGTTCCTTAGAATTGTCCGTTGTCCTTCTGAACACCCAAGTTCAGGATCCATCCAGGCTTTAAATTATTTGAGCACAATTTGCAGAGCAGCTTTACATGGATCCCCTCTCGGAGCACCGACATCAGCCAAACCCAGAGATCGTTGATATCTAAAGAATTATGTGTAAAATTAAGAACTCTGCCAGTGGCAATGAGTTGAGTGGCCAAAGGAGTTCGACTTGGGAGGCAGGAGTTCAAGGTGATTTCACCCTGTTATTCTGAGGAGACCTGGAGGGCAGATGTTGTGCTTACAACAACTTGCCTCGTTATCCACCTCAAAACGCGGAGTGTTGACATGTGAGCAGATGGCTGGAAGGCACAGGGAAACCACTTCATGCCTGGAAAAAGCCACACAAGAGCTTTTCTTTCCCCAGTGCCAGTAAATATTTTTGCCTGGGAGATGTCCCTGCGTGGACAAAGGGTTCTCTGGAAGGGGACACAAATCTTGGAGAGGTCAAAAAAATAATAGTTTGTATTGTGGGCACATTACTGAATATTCAGCATTTTGATGGTACTTGCATCCTTCTTACCTTCTTTGATTTTCCTCTCAGAGTACATTTTGTTTGGATTTTGTCTTCTGGCCTGTTTGTTCAGTTTTGAATTCTTGTTGAGTTTTCCCTAATTAGATATTTTTTGAGACTGTAGCTGCCTGTTGTTTACAGGGAGGATGTTGAGCGTTGAGCACTGAGTGCCTTTCACCATCCTGACCCTCATTTCCTGCATGTTCAGTGTATTGTTTGTTGCTTAATGAGTTATTTCAGCCATAGGGGAGTTCAGTGAAGTGATTCCAGTACTTAGAGAGATGAAAAAAGGAGAGACAAACACTTTTTGACGCGGGCAGGGAGTGATAGGATAAGGTGGAATGATTTTAAACTAAAAGAGGAGAAATTTAGATGGGATATTGGGAAGGAATTGTTGGCTGTGAGGGTGGGGAGGCCCTGGCACAGGTTGGGCAGAGAAGCTGTGGCTGCTCCTGGATCCCTGGAAGTGTCCAAATCCAGGTTGGAACAACCTGGGATAGTGGGGAGGTGTCCCTGGCAAGGGGCTTGCAACGAGATGGGCTTTGAAGTCCCTTCCAACCCAAACCGTTCTGGGATTCTATGATCCATCTTCCATCATTTGGGGCTGAACATCGACCACCCTTGTGAAAGCCCAATAATTGAACCAGTTCTGGCTGTTTTGAGCAGCTGTAGAAGTGAAAATCTCGTAAAAAAAGGTAAAGCATGCTGTTCTCTTCAACTTGGTATCAATTAATTCCCTTGTGTACTTAACGCTTTATTGTCTCTGAGATAAATTATAGCCCCTCAATCTTAACTTCTCATTAATTCACACTTCATGGTTACCAAAAACTGATGATAACACACCAACCATTTGGCTGCTGAGCATATTCTAAAATTAGTGCACGGTAATTGTTTGCAAAACCATGGAATTTAATTAAACTGGTTTTAAATGCCTTAGAAACTGATGACTGAAAATCATCTAAATAAAATGTTTACAAATAGGCACCATCAATACAGAGCCCTGGGTAGGAACGGGGCTGTTTGCAATGCTGGGCTCGTCTGGTTGCAAAGGCAACATCCAGCACAGCCTGTCTCTGATAATTACATTTGGGCTTAATAGACAGAAATGGGAAGGATGCTTATTTTTAATTATGTTAATGCTCTTTTCCTGATGCATCTCACTAATACGGTGCAAGGAGAGATGCCTGGCTTTCATATTTCACAGGGAGAAGTGAAACGTCTCAATATTCAGAACTGAGGGGAGGTTAAAAGAAGGAACAAGTTTTCATTCTTTGTGTAAAGTTGCACTTCAAACCTGCTCTGCTCCCATGGGATTTTCTAAAGGCACATGGACTTTTACATCAGAGGGGTGTTTTAGGTTTGTTCAGCAGTTCTCATTCTAGAAAATGTTGTCTCTATCAGGTCCTACCTTGAAATGTCACTGTGGAAATACCTGTGTGGGGGATATCAAAGTGGGACAGGACACTGGGAATGTTTTCCCACTGGTGGGATATTGGGCAGGAATTCCTGGCTGGGAGGGTGGGGAGGCCCTGGCACAGATTCCCAGAGAAGCTGTGGCTGTCCCTGGATCCCTGGAAGTGTCCAAGGCCACGTTGGAGCAGCCTGGGACAGTGGGAGGTGTCCCTGCCCATGGCAGGGGGTGGCACTGGATGGTCGTGAATGTCCCTTCCAACCCAAACAATTCCATGATTGGATCCAACCAAAAATCTCTATTTTCCTCTCCATTTTCCTTTGTCTGACACATTTGCCAGAGGAGTTAAGGCTCTACACACTCTTTTAGTAATTGAATTTTTGACATATTTTACAGTGCTTTGCTAGGGAAAAAAAAATCCAGTAGAGCAAGATATTGCCAGAGATTTATCCATGTAAATTTGCTTTCTGGGTTCAAATTAACTTTTCAGAAATGTCACAAAATAGTCACAAGTGAAATGCTGTTCTGTTCCAATTAGGCAGAACTTGTTCCTAGTTGTTATATTTTAGGTTTTTTTAAAAAATTAGACCCAAATCACTTATTTTAAGACACAGACAGTGAGAGGGAATTTTAGGATAAGAAAAAAATCAGTCTCCCAAGAACAGCCATAACAATTTTCACAAAAACAAAATAAAAGGGAGTACAAGCTAGAGTTTAGAAGTATCGCTTTTTTAACTTGATTTTGCAATAATGGGAAATTGTATTGACTGGTACAAACTGAGAACATATCTGGGAGGAGTATTGGGATCTCCATCCTGACTTATTTTTATCCCCTCCTCAGTTTATTTATAGCTGCAGTAGAATGTTGCTGTTGTGTAGCTGTAGCCTTTTATTCTTATTATTTCGAGGTGTGACAATCTCTAAGGTGCAGGACAAGGAAATCTGTAATAAAAAGAGATTTCCAGTGAAATACCAAAGGAAAAGATGTGCTGAGTAAGAAGTTACTCTTAGTAACGTGTGGAACTCTTGGAATTCTCTTGGGATTTGTGGTTATTTCTTGAGCTGCCAGAACAACTGAGCAGCCTGAAGTTAAATATTGTCTGTAAATATGAGTGGAACTATAGAATTGTTTGCAATGTTTGGAAGGGACTAATTAATTCCAACCCCTCACCCCACCTTCCACTATCCCAGGCTGCTCCAAGCCCTGTCCAACCTGGCCTAGAAATATGTATATATTTTATAGATATACTTAAAGTGAGAGATACACTCTTGTCTTCCTCATTTGCCATCTTATTTGTCCAATATTAAATATTAAAACCAGTTCTGCATGTTCACTCATCACTTTTGTGTTTCCTTGAGTGTCATCCCACTGTCGGGAGCTGGAGGAACAATGTCAAACATATCAATGTATGAGTCTGATAATCTAACAATCTCTCAAGCAAAACATGAGAGGAATTAACAACTGACAATTTGAGTGCTGGGGAGAAAGGTGTGTTCCCCATTTGTTGCAAAAAAGGCCTTGAAAATGCACCAGAGGAATTTCTATAATTCCCCAGAGCCCCAGGAGTTCGTTGCTCCTGTCCCAGAGACTTCGAAAGTGGGGTGGTTAGAAAACTGGGTAAAATGTTTAGTCAAAGTCATGGATGCTGCTCTGTTTATAGATGTTATTGAATAATTTAAAAAATGTATTCACGGACAGGAAAAAAAAAAGGGGTTAATAATGGTGCTATTTCCAAATTTTAATGAGATTGCTCAAGGGCAGAGCAATGCATGGTGGTACCATATCTCATTATCTCATTAGATCACTTGGGTTTATATCAGAAGCAATTTGGATTAAACCAACATGCTCCCTGAACAAAGAGACCTAACTTCAGCAAATGCTGAATTAGAGAAAAAAAGTTTTCTTGACATTTGTTATTTTTCCTTGCTTGGGTAAAAACTAGTTTAAACTAAGAAATGAAGTTCATGCACAACTAGGGATACATGATGCTCCCAATGCCAGTTTGGGGTTTATATACCTTTATTCCAATTAAAAAATTCGGGTATTTCTTCGTTCAAGTGTGCTGTTGGAAAAAAGGTGAGTTCACAAAGAACCAGAGTATTCATTGTATCCTATTTACGAAGGAAATGATGAAACATGGACGGAGTCCTGAGGAACTTTGTGGTGTTTCTGGATTGAAAGCATCAACAAAATCACATAACAAAGAAGTAAGCAAAGAACTGAAAACAAAACCAGAAGTAGGGGGTAATTTTAGACGGTTTGTCAGAGACTTTTTTTAAATTGATGGGGATGAAATTACTTGTTTTTTGTGCAGCAACAGAATCCCTACATGGGGAATTGGAAAAGTGGATGAAGTGGTGGCCTCTGTAAGGACCTACAGTGTTTGCACTCTGTGTTGGGATGCAGAGGTTAAATCTTTTGGATGACTGACAAAAACAAATTTCTTTCAAAAAGGCAACTCCTGAAGGTACCTCGAGAAAGGAGGAGCTTCTCATCTTGTGTGGCTGATGGCAGATACGGCTTAATGCAGCTGGGTCAATGTGTTTGGGTTTGTTTATTCTTTACACAGAGGGAATTTTTATCTTCCTACAGCTGAGAGCATTGTGGCACCAATGTGCAGTACACAGTGAACTCAGACAACCCCTGTCCCTGTCTGCTGGCATTTCGTCCCTGGAAAAACTGCTCTGATGTGTCAACACCACGAGTGAATAGAAAGGAAAAAAAATGTGTTTACCCTTTCAGTTTGTTTTATCAGCTCTATTGATTTCTTGATATAATGTCCCCAAGGTCTCCCTGTTACACAGCCAAGGAGCCTCATGTGTTTCCTCGGGAGGCTTTTAGTGTCCCACAGGAACAGGTCTCTCATCCCAGAGTCTGCAAGGCTTGAGGGCTAAAATTCCTCTTTGTGAGGGTGGGGAGGCCCTGGCACAGGTTTTCCAGAGCGATTGTGTCCAAGGCCAGGTTGGAGCAGCCTGGGATAGTGGAAGGTGGCAGATGTATTTGGAATAAAATGATCCTTTAGGTCCCATCCAACCCAAACCATTCCATGATACAATTCCGTGTTTGCTACTAGTTGCATATAAAACGTTGATCTTGGTGTTGCTTAAATATTGAGCTATAAAAGACAGAAAGATGTTCTGCCCAAATAGCCAATTAAATGGTGGAACTATGGATATTTTAATAGTATTTTTTGGTGTTGTAACATTTTCCTTCTGAGAAATCCACCTTGGGTACAGCACAATTTGTCAGGGGTCTCTTCAAGGATACCAGGGGTATCCAAAAGGTGTGTTCATAATAAAATTAAAGCTCCCATCACCAAAATTCAGCTTCCTTGGAGGTAAATATATAAAAGCTAGACAAGCCTCACAAAAAACCCGAGGTATTTTCTCTAATGACAGGAAAATCAGGAGAGCTCAGTCTTCTATTAATAAATACTACTGAACTCTGTGTCCTGGTCGTGAAGCTGAGAGCTTCCCTTGTGAGCCAAGGATCACATTTAACCCATATTTCTACAAATACCCTCTTTTGCTACCAACATCTACTGCTGACTCCTGGGAACATGTGAGAAAATCCACCTAAAATTCACTGTCATAACTTTATGCTGCTGATTTTGTTCTATTTTATTTTACCTTAAGGAGTACCAAGGTATCACGATGTGAGTTGATCAGGGCACAGGTTTGCAGGGGGTGGGTTGTGAGGGTATTTTTGTGCTTCAGAAGTAAAAAACCCCAACTTTCAGAATCATGGAGAAAGTTGATGATTTTAGACATCCAAGTCCAGGTGACTTAGGGTTTAACTGCCTCATTTGTAATTCAGCAATTCCAGGGCAACAAGAAATCACTAAGTAACTCAAATAGTTAAATTTCATTTAAATTCAGAGCTTTGGAGTCTTCTGAATTCACGTCTGCAGTGGATACCTTATGGGACTGTTATCAGAGCTGCTGAGAACTCTCATTTCATGAGCAGGAGTCTGATATTTCCATTTTCTACGACTCTTTTTTTTTTTTTTTTTTTCCTTCAGTGGCTCAGGATCAGGCTGTGGAGATGGGAGATAGAAGCCCTGTGATACTGGGTTATTTTTGTCAATAGCAATCATGGGTAATGAGATGTATCTCTTGGTTTCATTTGAATTTTAAAAGATGTTTTAAAGTTATTTTTAAAACTTTATCAGGAATGTCTGAAAGCAAAGATAAGACAGTCAATGCAGGACACTTTTGGAAACTCTGCTTTGGAGATGGACTCGATAAAGGGAGTGACTTTAAGTGGAAGAATGATGTCAGTGTCACGCTGGTAACTGAATTAGTAAATATAAATATGCAGGTAATTAGACTGCTCAGTGTTATTAATTACTTCAACATTTGCTGCAGTATGGGGAAGATGTGTTGCTTTCACACTCCGGTTCTGCTGGTTAATGGCTTCCCTGGGACAAAAAAAAATGAGATAAAGCAACATCCATTGTTTGCTTTTCAATGTGGAGAGGTGTTTGCTGGAGAAGGTTTTTACTTGCACGCTGTGGGGCTTTGTGAAAAGACAATTTTCCCTGTAAATCATCAGTTGTAAATATTCACCAAGCACTTTTAACTGGTTTTTTGCCAGTGATTTAATATTTGATCCCAGCAATTACCATTTACCCAAGTGTTGGACTCAGTGATCCTTTTGGGTCTCTTCCAACTCAGAATATTCGGTGGTATATTAAATTTGTGCTTGGAAAATTTTTGTGTGCTCCTCTGGAGCCTGTTGGAACTGTTGGTGGGACAATCTTTCTGCAGCAGCTGTTGGAAGCGTGGGGAGAGTGGTGGTCCTTGTTTTTGTTGAGAGGTGACAGTGTTTGTCCGTGAGTGGATGGACACAATTCCAGCTCCAGGATCTGAGTGGAATATGAAAATACACACCTTGGAAGTTGTACGTAACCCACTTGGGCTGAATATTGATGGAAATACCTGCTTGTTCCCATGGCTCTTTATCAGGGCAGGGGCCGGTTGGATCTCAGGACAAGGTTGTTGTTCCCCCAGAGGGTGGTTGGGCAGTGCCCAGGCTCCCCAGGGCAGTGGGCACAGCCCCAAGGCTGCCAGAGCTGCAAGGAGGGTTGGGTTGATCCTCTGGGGACAGGGAATGACTTTTGGGGATGGTCCTGTGCAGGGCCAGGAGTTGGACTTGGATGATCCTTGTGAGTCCCTTCCCACTCAGGATATTGTGTGATTTTCCCAGAGAACCAGAGAGCTGATCCATTCCTGTGCTAATCAGCAGCAGAGGTCACTTTTCCTCAAGCAGGAGACTCCAGTAAATCATGTTACTACATCACTGCTGCTCTCAACTCCCTCCTGCCACGAGCTGGAGTCGTTTCTTCAGCTGGTTTCTGCCATGAGGGGATCCAAGTGGTTATTAATAAGCCCAGACCTGTCAGACATTAAGCCCACATGCAGTAATGAGCACACAGGCCCCAGCAGACTGGCTTGCACATATTAAAAAAAAACCCCATATATTAAATATACACTTGAGAAGCACGACATAGCCAGAGCTCCAGTCCCAGGCATCTGCTGCTGAGAATATTCAGCAATTTACGATTCAATCATATGTTCTCCAAGGAAACCCACTGATACCTAATTACAGGAAGATTACAAATGATAATGACAACATAATGAATTACAGAACCTTTATGACTTATTAGCACAACTTCCTGCGATGCATCGAGACATCTGCAAGAAATGTGAGGAGAGCTTGGAGTGGCATTTGCTTGGGGCCTCCATGATGAGTCTGAGGGGAATTAGAGGATTGTGTGCTGGTGGTTTGATGAGGGTGGTGTAACTCCTTGCGCCTGCTACGCTTTTATGGAGTTGGAAGCAAGAAAAGGATAATTACGATATTTCCAAGCACTTTGCCATCTCTGTGGGTAACACAGTGTCGTAGCTTGTGTCTGATTTTCCAATTAGTCCATTTCTGTGGTACTAGGTTTTCCTTTTAGCTCTTGTTAGATTCTCCTAATTTATTTAACTGGCTTTGCTGTCATACCTAGAGATTAAATACAGGGAAATAAAATTGAAAAGGAAAGGAATTATGGAGACTGATAAAGCTGAGGTTACATTTAATATTGCTGCTCTTCCTGTTACCATCCATGGGGTTTCAGGCACGGTGCTGCAGCCATGGACAGCACCATGACAGAGCAACTGGAACTAAAAATCTGTGTCTGTTCAGTCACGAAACCACTATTAATTGTAGACGGGGGTTATTATTGTTTTTAGAAAAGCCTTTGTCTGAAAGACAAAACAGCGTCAGAGGAACTTGCGAGGAATGTTTCCTTGCAATGAATCATCGTAAAGAATATTCAGAGTTAGAAGATTTAGATATAACACAATGTTAAAAAAGCATCATAAATTATGTTTATGAATGCAGGTGAATCAACTCATTTCTGACTAGTTTCTGTCATTCTAACACTGATCTTCCTTTATTTTTCAGTCCCAGACTCCTGTAGCCTTTGCCAATCTGTTCAACATATGCTGCATGTTAATTCTGGGGGAGAATCTTGTGACCATGAGGAAAAAGCCACTTTCTCTCTTCATGTTCATCATCTTTTTCACCTTTTATTCTCTTTATTTCTGAGGCTTTGGTCCCTTTTGTCAGAGTTCTAAAAGTGCCTAAACCTGCGTAACCATGTCAGAAAAGCCCTTTTATCTTTTCAGTTTTAGAACTGCTCTCTTAAATTCTAAGACCCAGAGGAGTTTCTGTGTGGAAAATAAATTCTGAATTAATTATAAAATTATAATTTGACTTTTTTTGGGGGAAGTGAGGGAATTCTGTAGAAGGCAGTGGTTGTTATTTTGGATATAATGGGCTCTGGAATCATGTAGGATTCAAAGCCATCAAATTTACTGCTGAGCTGGAGTGCCACAACTTCACAGAGGAACATATTTGATTTCTTTTATTACATGAGTTATAAAAAAACCCCCTAAGATATTGTATTCTACTTGCTGGAATAGAAATAACTGGCTGACAGTTCTCATATTTCAGGCACTAGAAACCCAAGAATTGAATGTCAGCCATTGATTTTCCTTCCAGTAATTGTTGCAAAGAAAACTAGTTTATTCCTCAAAAGAGAAAAGAAGAGATGAATTTGGGCACGTCACGCAAAATCTTATAGGAATATGGGATGTTTCCTACTGATAAATAGATGGACAGAGAAAGTCGGGGAACTTGAAGCCAGAGTCAGTAATTTCCTTATGAAATAATGATTAGATTTGCCAAAAGCTCTTCCATAAAAGCATTTTGCTGCAGTGCAATGACAAACTCAGTCTGGAAGCCCAAGGCTTGGGAGTGCAGAGTTGGGAGCCTGGCTGGAATCCCTGCAGCCAGGAAAAAAAGGAGGAGCAGATCTGCAGGTATTTGTCGAGCACGGGTTTTTTTTACTTTTCATTTTTTTCCATTTCATTTTTTACATTTCATTTTTTTCCATCTGTTTCCCAACCTTTCAGGCTGTTCCCGTAGTTAAGGCAACAATTCCAAGTGGCTGTGGTGGAAAACAATCTCTGATTCCGACCTGGAAAATTGAAGCAGCAGGTGGGCACAGGTAGGCAAGAGCTTTATGAGAAGAGCAAATGGTTGTGTGATTGCTGAAGTACAACTGCTGCTGAAATATAGAATATAGAAGAAATATATATATATATATATAAGAAACCAATCATAAGGCTTAACAACTCCAGGCTCATCCTGATTTTATATTAGAAAGAAGTAATTTCTTTTCGGGTGTGTTGCAAGATTGGCTGTGCTTCCATTTCCAGGGTTTATTGTGCAAAAAATCTCACCTTGAGTTGGTGTAAATGGAGTGGTTTCTCTTTTTGCTTCCCAGTGACTCTTTTCTGGGTTTTGTCATTTTGTTAAACACCTCAAATATTTAAGGTTTGAAGGGACACTTGTTTATGGGTGTGCATCTGGGTGGAATCCAGGGGAAATGCAGACGATACTTGAGAGATCTGTGAGGTTAAAGGCACCCTTAGGAAAGAAATTAAAAGGCATTTTATAAGTTTTCTCAAAGAACATTTTACACTTGTTGCTGGAGAGGAAAGAATTACTCAGCATTTGCTCACTAGAGCTGATACACATCCAAAAATCAAATTTTAACATCTCTTGGTACATTGCAGAACCGGAGAGGCTTTACATGCATCCCAATGTTTTATTACTGCTTCAGTTTGAAAGGTTAATTTGGAAAACATGCCCTCATCCTAATAATTGAGACTTTTTTTTTTAATTTATGAGGGTTCTTCAGTGGTTTGTTTATTAATCCAATTGCAAACAGATGGTAGAGAGTCATATTTTTTTTTTCCCCTGGCTCTATTTCTCTCCCATCTGACCTCATTCTGAGCTTTCCCACTCAGCTGGATGGGTAACAGTTGGTTTGTGTTTGAGATTTGAGACAGTTCTTCACAAGAAGATGCAGGGATGACCTGGGAAGATAATGACTAAAAAAATTAACACCTGAAATCTCCTCGTGGGCACGGAATGGTTCACATCTGTCTGACGGCTGGAGAACAAGCCTGGGGAAGGGGTTTGTCAGTGTGAGGCTAAAAAATGAAAGTGATCAATAATATTTAATTTTCTTGCAGAGTTTTGCTGACCTGTCTTGTGGCCTGACAAGGAATTGTGTCTGCTCTGGCTGCTTCCCGTGGAGCTCAGCTGTAGGAAATGGGGTTAAAACGCCCTAAAAACCAAGATGATGATTTTTCCTTGGAAGGGGATGTGGAATGAGGGGCTCTGAGCACCCATTGTTGGCCTTTTCCAGGCTGTTGTGTCCCTGCCCTGTGGGATTCATCTCTCCAAAATTCCCTGCCCAAATGGAGGCTGAGCACCCAAAATTCCAACCTGGAAGACCCACATCCAAAGGTTCTGCTGTGGTTCTCTGTCGTTGTTGTCGTTTCAGCCCATGATTTCCCCTGCTCAAAGGCAGCAGATGCATCTTCCTCGTCTCCTCCAAATATTTTGCTAATTGAACAAACCCTGAGCTTAAAACATTTAAGAAGAATTTATGTTGCATGAGCTGAAGTCGTTCCCGTAATAATTTTATTTACTCCTTTCTTTTTTTTTAAATGAAGACAGATTGGATCAGAGAATCCTAATCAATCTGAGAGCTGAGCAATTGTGCTTTATAAATGCAACGTTCAGAATTGCTGAAATTCATCACTTTTGTTTTCTCATTAATACTAGAGAAAAAATAATATTTCCTCTAAGGAAGAATACTCTTGCCTCAATTATTTATGCAAAATTCCTCACCTTTTAAATAGTTTCTAATTATTCTATTATTTCTAATAATAGTACATTTTCTAATTATTATTTTAAGAACCAGCACTTTCCACCATTCCTTCATGTGCTCTTTGAAACAAAATGATACATGATGTGTGGAATCAAAGTGAGCTTCTCTGGACATCCCTTTGCAGGAAACTGCTTCCAACCAGAGATTTGGGCCAGTGAACTCTCTGGGTGGCGCTGAGAGTTATTGCTCTCAGTGGTTTGCTTTGATTTTTCTGTCTTTTAAAATGTTGGAGTGACTGTGTGAGGATTTATCTTCCCATCAATTTAATTTACTGCTCTCAGTCTCCACCTCCAGCAGATTTCCAAGAAGGAAACCAATGTGACCTCGGTGGGTTTGCACAGGGCATTTCACCAGCCATTGTGTGTGGTGCATGATTTAATCCATTTGAAATTCTTCCTGTAAGTACTTAAATTTTTCACTTAATTGTATCCATTTGATCCTCAGCAGTCCTTCAGGGGACAAAGTTATTGGACCATTATCTAGTCATGAGGCATTGATTTGTACTATATAAAGAATGGATGGAGCTGGCTCTTTTCAAATGGGAAATACCTCCTTGTACTTGATCTTGTAAATGGGAGAACACTTCTCCCTTTGTGAACTTGAGGCTGAAATCTGTCCAAAACATGACTTTATTTCTATTTAATATTACGCTGCTCATAAAACCCTTAAAAATGGTATTTGGGTTTTTCTTTGTGACCTTTTAATTATTATACTTATAGCCTGAAGAAGTTATGTGCCTAAAACAAGAAGAAAAGAGCTATTTCCAGGCTGTGTTTGGGGATGGTTCAGAAAACCATTGTGATAAAGAGAAGTTGCCCGTTGATGTGATCAAAGGAAGAGGCACAACTGGGGAAATATTTCTAAAGGTTGGTGACTTCAAACAATGTCCCTTCAGCATCAAATTGAACAGTGTGAACTACAGACTCAGCACGAGTCTGGAAAGAGCATCAAGAATTATTAAATACTCCTGATTTAAAGTATTCCATATAAATATTCCAGGTAAATCCACTGCCTGGGTGCACTCAGTGCATACAACACATTCCTTGAGGCACTCGATGTGTTTGTTGCAGTTACAAAAATCAGAAGGTGCTTTTCAACCTTTTCTAGAACAAATATAGAATATTATTTGTATCAACTGATGTCCAGGGGTTCCATGTGAGGATGAATTTATGGCAGGAATCTCATCTTTTAAGCCTTTGTGACTGACTGAGCCTCTCTAGACCTGATGTGGCAGCAACACTGAGCTGGTGTTTGTGGGTGAAAGGCTGAAGGAAAGCTCTTCCTGGGCATAAATAAACTTTCAGATCCCCCTGAAAAGTTAACATGGGCTCTGTTTGCCACTCTCTGTGTCCCCCTGGTTTTTTTCCCCCATGTGAAAGCTTTCAAAACTAGATACCAACCTTCTCTTGACATCAATAGATGAGTTTAAACACTTGGTTTGGGGAAGATCCTTCATTTTCTTATATATCTGAGTATCGTCCTTTATAAAAATGATTGTGACTCTCCACCTACCATAATAACAATTGCTGGGGTCCTTATGGCTCTATTTTGTTTTTGCCAAATTTTAGGTCTTCACACAAGTTAAATCGATACATTTTTAACCATCCTATACATCCAAGTTTCTTCCTGACTTTCTACCTCAGCTCAGCTTGCACAAGCTTGGTTTGCCAAGGTTCGCTCAAGTATCATCACGATTCTAAAATCATTTTACATCTGGTGCAACAGTCCAAGGGGATCAAACCTTGTACAGTTGCTCTGAAGTCACAGAGCAGCTGCATTTACCACATATTGAACAATTTCAAGGGAAATGGAGGGTGTCTGTTAGTGAACTAGAAAAAGAACAAGATCTAAGGGTTTCCAGTAGGGGATTTCCCCGTGGCTCAGATGAATATTTTACAAGCAGAAGGCAAATCCAGCGGAAGCAGATGGATCTGTGATTGGGAAAGGGTTTGATGTAAAATCTCTGTTCGGGTTTTATTTGTCTCAGGAAGTCACTGGGGTGTCAGTCTGGAGCAAGATGTCGGCTGCAAAGCCTCCTCCGGCCATGGGGAAACTTAAATGGATGCATGTTGTGCTTCAAGGCTTGTTACAGGATCACTGAAGGTCTCAGAAAAAAAATTGCTTCAGAATTTTCCTGAAAAGTCTCTGAGAGTTTTCCTAAATGAAGGTTTCAGTAGATGATACGAATACGTACTCTGAAAATTTTTCCTATAGGTCCACTGAAGTAAAAAATGGATGCCAGTGATTCACCAGCTCACAGGGAGGAATTTATTCCTTACATCCCATCTAACCCTCCCCTCTGGCAGTGGGAAGACATTCCCTGTGTCTTGTCCTTCCATCCCTTGTCCCCAGTCCCTCTCCTGGATCCCCTTTAGGCTCTGGAAGGGGCTCTAAGGTCTCCCCGGATCCTTCTCTTCTCCAGGTGAACATTCCCAGTCTGTTCCAGAGCAGAGGGGCTCCAACTCTGGAGCATTTCCATGGCCTCCTCTGGACTTGCTCCCACAGGCCTCTGTAGGTTTTTTCTCATAGTTACATCTCCTGAGAGCACATGGATGTGGTGGAAGAAGGCATCCCTGTCCTGAGGCGCTATTGTTGCAGTGGGCAGGATGGAATTCACAGGACAGCCCCTCTGGGATGGTTAAATCTGTGGGAATGGGCTGGACCCAGTAAAGCCAGATGAGGAGCAGCACGAACCAGCCACATCAGGCTGTAAGGGCATCTTCAGAACTGCTGCCTGTGGAAAAATATTTCCCTGAAGAGCAGGTTCAGGCTGCAGCTGGCAGGGCAGGAGGAGGAATTGAAGGAAAGGGCTCCCTGGGCTTCCTGGAATTGATGGGAATGCTCATCTGTAGCTTGTTACTAATTAACACTTGCCACAAAGCTGATTGTCTCTCGCAGGCTCTGGAGCTTTACAAGCCTCCACAGCCAATTGTTCCTCTGCCTCATATCCGTGTTAATATTCCTCAAAGCCATTTGCTGGTGGCCTGGGATTGCTCTGCCCACGGCACACCACATTTGGAGGTTTGTTTAAGGCTTGGTGAGTGATGCTCCTGTTAATATTCCTTCCACTGAGATGGCACTGGGAGGTCACGGCCACAGGCTGAGATAATCCTCCCTGGCATTAGACGGGGGCACGGTTTCCAGGTAATGCAGCCTGCAAGGCTTGGGACATCAGTGGGATTATGGTGGGAAACCTGGAAGTGTTCCAAAAGTGGGTGGATGTGCATCTGATGATAGTGAAGGTCTTTTCCAACCTTACAATCTCAGTGATTCTTTGTTGGTTGTGTGGGTCACTGAGGCACCACTCCCAGACACAAGGATTGGAGTTCCCTGTGATAACCTTGGCCTGGTTTGGGCAGGATTTGCACAGCTCCTTTCTTCCTCATCCTTCACTTCAGTCCATTCCCTAATCCCAGGACAGCCTGTATTTCCTGCCCTCTCTCTGCAGCTGCTGCCACTCTCTCATTGTCAGAACTAACCTGTTGTGTGTCCTGCTGTCTGTGCCTTCTTGATCTATTTTTAGAAGAGGAGGGTGAGTTTAGGTGTTCTGCACTTGTTCTCTTTTGCTTAAAATGCATAATTTAAAAGTATTTCCAATATTTCTACCCATACACACTCAAAATACATTCTGATAAATTTAATGTATTTATCATCCCCACATACAAGCATGTCAGTGAAGTGAATCATGCTCTTATTAAAAGGAATATTCCTTTATATTCTTCCCACTTT
The DNA here is from genome assembly GCA_013390025.1 of Pitta sordida. Lineage (NCBI taxonomy): Eukaryota > Metazoa > Chordata > Aves > Passeriformes > Pittidae > Pitta > Pitta sordida. Next base: position 277,748 of record WEKX01026499.1, read on the forward strand.
GCCTTTATTACTAATTTAGAGGAATGTCCACTGCACAGTTTGGGTGGGATTGGGGATTGACTGGGAACTGTCGTCTCATCCTGTTGTACTCAGCTCATTCTGTTGGAGAGTGTTTCTGTTCGGGTTTTCGGAACAAAACACTCATAATAAAAAAAATCATGGAGGTTTGGACCCACCTTTCCTGAAATTCCTGGAATTATAGAATAACCTGAGTTGGAAGGGATTTACAAGGAAATTTCCTGGTTAAAATCCATCATTGATCTCACCAGCAATGCCCACATCTGCTACCAACCCATCCTCTCACTTTCTAAGCCGTAACACGTTATTTTCTGCATTTCCAAACCCTTTATCCTTCTAAATTTGTATGGAACGTTGCTGCTGGATTTTTAAGCTTGTTTTTTATGTGTGCTTTAATTTATTACACAGTGAAAATCTTTCTGCTCACCAGAGCTAAACTCTGCCTGACAGCACCTTATGTAACGTGCCAAATAATAATAAGACCATTCTGTTATCAAGACAATAATTTAAAATACATGAAGAAGAATTCATTATAATCTGTTCTAAAAGCAATCAGAAAAGGAAGACAACATTTCATAAGGCCATAAAACATGACTGATGGGCTTAACCTTGCAGCACAATCAAACTATGAGGAAAGATGCTGTAAAATAAGTCTTGCCATCCTTAATTGCTTAATTAGCACTGTATCTTAAACGTGAATTTTAATATAAGGGGTTGCCAAGCAGTGCAGAGACTCATCTGAGACAAAATTTAGGCAGGTGGAGTCATTTCGGTGGTGTTTTTGCAGCAGAATTAAATGCAATTTTTTATTTCCCAGTTTCTCTTTTTGGGGCAGCTCTGCTTAAAAATAATGGAATTCTAGGAGGTAAAACCCTGGAAACAATATGTATTTATTTCTTCGTGGAACTTTATTATGAAACATAAAAGTTGTAAGATGAAGTATTTGGGAATCCCTGAAGTTCAGGCTGTGTATTTCCGTGTCTCTTTTCCCACATGTGTCTGCACAGCTGGGTGCATCAGGAATTCTCTGAAACCCTGGTGAAAACGTGAAAAATAAAAGAAAATTCTCCACGCAGGAGCCCAATGGAAGCTTTGGGTCCAGAACAAGTCCCCTCACTCTGCTCCCTCTATGAAATTCCACGTTTTCCTTTGTGTGAAACCTCCATAAATTACGGCCTGATGCTACAGTTCTTACAGCTAAAAATGTTTATTCACCTCCGTTGCTCTTGGAAGCACATTCCCAAGGAAAATGTTTGGATGGAAGACTTGAAAATAATTATTTGTTTCCCTGAAAGCCACGCTGTGCAATGGAAGCAAATAGAAATAGCAGCCCTAAAATAGCAAGTATTGTTTCTGTTTGTGCTGCTTCATCACCAAACCCACTTTACGATCCTGTCTCTTGATCAAAGAAGACAGTTAAATCGAGGAAATGATTTTTAATACTAGGGCAGAAATGAATTTCATGCATCTGCTGGCAAATGCCTGCTCTCATCAACTGAGAAAACAAACATTTTGCACATCTGCTCCAACTTCGTGGCGGCAACGTCTCAAATTATAAAGGAAGTTGGGGTTTGCGATTTGAAATTTTTAAATGATGTCGTTTGCCATTTAAGATGTTGTGAAGTGCAGAACATCATTTTGCATCCAGGATGAGGTGGGAAAAACGTCCTTGATGATGGTATCAGGATGCTTTAGTAGGAGCTATTGCTGTTTAATTTTGGGAATTAGTGTTTGAGTTGAGTGTTTGAGCCATGTCCTGCTCTGGCAGAAGAGTCTCCAGGGAGGTTCCCCACTTTGACTTTGTGCCTCAGTTTTCACCACCCACTTGTTAAAAAGCAGTGTTGGCCAGGCTGCTCTCATCGTTTGAAAAGTCCTGTTTCCATCCTTTATTCAGCTTGGACAAGCTGGAAATTCCTGGGGGAGGAAGCAGAGGAGCTTCTGCTGCTGGAGATGAGGGCGAGTCAAACCAGCAGGTTGGTGCTTTTCCTACTCTGATTGTTTTTAACAATTTTTGGATTTTTCTGTGCCTGTTGCAGCCATATTTCATGTGGAATAAAAGCATCCACACTGATAGAGGGTATTTTGGGTGATGTTTATATTCCATGAATAGCCACAGAGGCCCCAGAAAAGATGTGAGTGTGTCTATAGGAAGGCCTGTGTTAGGCATCTGATTACACACTATAAATAGAGAGTTAAATATGTTTTAAGTAGTCAGTGCAAAGCATCATTTAAATCAGCCACAGACACTCAGAGGCAGTACAAGCATAATGACATATTTTATCTCTGACAGCAACTGGGAGTTAATTCTCAGGTTGGAGTTTTTTACGTCTGACTCTGCAACACATCCCCAAAAAAATCCTAACAAAGAAAAAAAACAACTCTGATCTTGTTCAATGAATTAAGCTGAAGACCAAATAAAGCCTTTGTAGAAGGTGTTGGACATAATTAGCTGTGATCTCCTGGGTACAATCCACCAGTTAATGGCACTGCTGAAATAAAAACAAGTTAAAAAACCCCCACAAGTCTAAGCATTAAAGGTAACACTATTTTATATCTTGAGAAACAGAGGAGGAATGTTAGTGAATACCATTTATTATTCTAAGAATAAAACTGATGATTTAAGTCGCAAATTCTCCTACTTTTCTTGTTTTTCTCTGATCTGTGTCCTTAATATAACCCCCCCAGCAGGTAAATAATGGATCAGAGGTGTCATTCACCTGAGCAGCTCCTCAGCACAGGAAACTAGAGCAGATTTTGCTTGTTAACTGCAGTAGGAACAATTCTGATTTCCTTGAAGTCCTTCAGAGGGGCTCAGCTTTCCCCCTGTAAATCACTGTTTAATGGGAAAACCTCTTGCGGTCCATGGAATTTCTTGCCCTGATTTTAGTGGCTCTTGCCTGGGGCTCGTAATGGACATGATGTTAATATTACATGCACTGTGGACTCAAAATGCTGAGCTCTCATTTTGTGGCTTCTAAACAATAAAATAGGGTTTGTTAGAAACAAGGAGACAAATCTGGGCTGTTGTGAACTCTCTGCCTCTGCAGGAATTGGAAGGTGCTCTGCATCCCTTAAGCTGAACCCCAAAAACTCACTGGTGGGTGGCACCTTGTGTAGAATAAACTTTCATCCCAGCTGTCCTGATTTGACATGAGACAAACAGAAAATTGAAAACAAATCTGGGTTTTTTTGCTCGTTTGTTTGGTTGTTTTCCAAATCAAAGGTACTAAATAGGAAGAAAAAAGCATCGTACACAAATCTCTTGAATTAAAATAACTGTTTCTTCGGATGGGCCAAACAGAGCATGGAGGAAATCTCCTCAAGTAAAATCCCAGCACTCGGGAGGATTAGTTGCATGCTCTATTTCCCTCTCACAAATGTGCCATGGAATGCTGGGCAATCCCCCTCCCTCTGCCACAGGGAAGGTGTTTTATCTCCCTGATGCAGAGACAGCCAAGCCTTGTCAACTTGTTGAACTCGGTGCTTTTAAATTGTAGTTGCTTATTAAAGATGACAAAGTGATCACAGCGTGGAAAACAATATTTTTCATTCAAGCAAATGCAACCATGCACTGGGGCGAAGGGGGATGTGTTAATTAATTTGGAGCCCCTCTTTTAAAGCAGCTGTACACTGTGTAGCTGAGGGTTTTGGATCTTGTTTTATTACTGATTAGGAACTGAAATTCCTTGAGAACAGCAGCCAAGAAAGGTGCATTATTAACACTGCAGAGAAGTGCAGGATATTTCTCTCTCTCTGATATACTGAGATAAAAACCCATGTCTGATTTACATCCTTCCACTCTTTCCTATCCCTCTTCTTTCCCCCCATCCAAAGGCTTTCCCTCTGCCCCCAGGATCAGTGTTTCAGCAGCTCTCAGATTTTCCCACCTGCAATGCAGATACAGGAGTGCAGAACAGGAGTGTATATTATTTTAGCCTGGGAAAATATGCATGCCCTGTGTGTTGCTTTTGATGGATGATTTGCTATAAAGTTGGCTCATAAAGGCTTTTCATATCAGACAGAAATACAGGAAAGGCAAAAACGACTTGAGGGAGGAACGTGCTTTCAGTAGGTGGTCTGGTTTATAGTCACAAAAAAAGGCTCAAGTTTCTTTTTGGGACAATTTTTTTGCCAAAATTGAGGCGAGCAAAAGGTGTTTCCCCTCTTAGCAGAGATGTGAGAAGGCTTGGGGTAGGAAGGAGCAAGCCAGGAGTAACTTGCTCCCTGACAATTGTTGCATTTCTGCTGTGAGAACAAGAGGTAAAACGGGCTGCAAACTGGATTTTTGGTTGGTTTAGACTTGTCCAAGCCTTATGAACCTCAGGAAAAAATGCCCATGTATTATTTGTAGAAGATGTTCTGCAAGAGTTGAAGTGGTTTGCTGAAGGAGTGGGGGGGACCAGTGGCTTTAGCTCCCTCAACCTGGGCAGTGCCACGAGAAAAAATGGGGCACAACACTCGAGGAACGTGTCAGGGCAGTGGGAGGGTATTTGTGCTCCTTTAGTGCCCATGGACGTTGTCCCTATAGCTTGAATATTAACCCCTAATGCTCTTAATATTCATCCCAAACCTCAGGGGATATAAATTTGGATAAAAGGGAAGCTCCTCTCAGTAGCCTGGGGATTAAGAAACGAAATGATGGCAGGGTCTTCTGAATATCTTGTAACCAGCTATTCCAAGTCAGTAACTCAGCTTAGTGGTTATGCTTAAACTTATTCCAAATGTGGTTTAGGAAGAACTGCTTTTTACTGCAGAACAAAGTCTTAACAGGCTGCAAAAGTGGGGCTGGTCCTTTGTTTGCAATTAAGAATTAATAAAAATACTTCTGTCCTGCTCTTTATGGTGTTAGGCTGGGAGATGTTTAGTGGAAATACAAGCAGGACTGGAATGTAACTAGATATTTTATTTTCTTTATAGGCAAACGTAATTCTAATTAAACTCTATTAACATTGAGTGGTTTCTACTCAAAGTAATTGTGAAGGGCAAGTAGAGAAGATCCTTCACAAGGATGAGAAACATTACAAGGGGGATATCATCAGGTTTGCTAAGTGGGGAGGAGCTAAGAGAGGTATTTCAGCTCATTCCTGATTGAAAAGTAGCGACTGACACCTAAAACGTGGCCATGGCCAAGTCCTGCCACTGACCCTCCTTGGACAATTGCCTTTGGTCCTTGCTGAGACCTTCCTGGGAGCTCAGAAGTTCTGGGGAGTCTGTTCAGGGGGGAAACAGCCCTGTCCTAAAAATCTTCCAGCTGCTAATCAAGGAATGAGGTCCCTGTCCAACATCAGATGGAGATGGACACCACTTGCACGCTTCATGCTCAAAGAGTGTCTTCTCCTGAATCCTCCTGAGTGAGGAGACTGAACAGGCAAATCTGTCACTGCTAAATGTCACATTATTTTGTAGTATTTCTGTAGGCCCATTTTCGAGGGATAGAAGAACAGAAGTAGTAGAGAAAACATGGATCTGCCACGAAATTCTAGGACGTCCGAGGTGTGTTACATAAAAATCGACCTTTTCATGAGACTAAATCAGGAAAAGTCAGCAAGAACAAGGCAGAAGATGTCATTTGTCACCACGTAAACCCTCGCTGTGCCCACAGCTTGAGCAGGATGTGCTGTCTCGACTCTGCACCTTGGGAAGGACACGGGAAGTTCAAGTTACCAGGGAAGGTCAGGAAAAATGATCAAGGTTGGAGCAGCAGGTGTAGGAGGGATGTGATGCCTCCCTTTGCAGAAGAGTGTGACAAACCCACGAGGGAAGGTGAAGTTTCCAGGAAGTTGCACTTTTTTTCATTATTTCTCCATGTATGGATTTTAAATGGTATTAAATTCCCATCTTTTCCTATTTAGCCCCATTATATCTTTTAAAAATTGTACATATAATTCTTTTTTTCTTTGGGGAAAACTTGCCTATTTACGGGCAGGGATTGTGAGTAGCTGAATTAAATGTTCTTTTGTGGCAAAATAAGGGCTGTGGAGAGCAGTGCTTAAAGAAAGAAACTGTAAAACATCAGTACATTATCTGCTTCTAAAATTTGACCTCACAGCAGGGCAGCTAAACCCAGCCAGTTACTAAATGATTTTGCTCTATAAAAGCCTTTGGAAAGAGATTTTATCTTTTTTTTTCCCCCCCTCAAGAACATATCAGAAGCAGAAGAATTGATTTTTTGGAAAGGAAATCAGCTTCATAGTGTAAATTATGTTAATTGCTGAGTAAAATGCCAATATTAGAGGTATTTAGGCCAACTTATGTTGAGATGCTCTGCTAAAACTCCTGCCCTCTTATAGTTAAACACATATGGGATGAGATTTAAGGAGTAGCTTAATGGATGTGGAGTTTTTTTCCCAGAAAATGGGATTGGGCTTTAGAAGAAATGATTGCATATGGAGTATTAAATTGATTACTTCACCTATTTAACCCACCCAACATTATACTTGATATATTCCTTCAAACTCTGTGGAGGCCTCCTCCTGTTTACTGCAGCCAAGGAAAACTCATGGAGGACTTCCATGAGATGTTGATCTGGGGGGAAAAGCAGGACGAGGTTCCTGTTGGTCGCTGCTGCTTCCTGGGCACATAAACTGAGGTGGAACCTTGAACCAAGTGAGGAAACGGCCAAAAAATGCATCAGATCAACCAGGATGGTTGGCAAAGAGAAACCTTGGCAAACAATGCAGTTGTTGGAGGAGATTTCAGAGGTTGCATCCAATGTAACTCAGATTTATGGGAGCTCTAATTCATGGTCACCCTTATGTTGACAGTGACAAGACATTCATTCTGTGCTGCTCTTGAGAGTCTGGGCCATGAACAATCCACTGGATTTAGTGTTTGCAGCTGAAACTCTGTTGAAAGAATCACTTTCAACTGGGGAGAGAATCATAAAACCCCCGAATTCTTTGGTGGTACTTGAAGTTGTCGTTAAGTTTCTCGGTGTTTTTTGAGGGCAGTGCCTGAGTTTCAGAGTTTTGTTCCAAATTCATCTTGATATTTTGGATCCCCTTCCAGGAACCAGAGCCAAAGCCCAGCTGCTGGTGGTTAGGGCTGTCCTGCACCACTGGTTTTTGTCATTTGAGGATTGCCAAGGATTTTCTTGAGGGTTTTTGGCAGCTGTACATGTGGCACGCACCATGAGGGACGTGGCTGGTTCAGTTTCCTCTCCCTTATCCACTACTTCGTATTTCTTAGCCCACAGTTCCTTTTGCTGTTTGCTGAATGTTAATTTAGGCTGGATCTTCCCAGGAAAGCTCAGGAGTGCAGACCTGACAGCATTTGCATTTTGGTGAGTGTTTCATTTCCATGTTAGATGTGGCTCACTCGTAGAGTTTTCATATGTCTATCACACAGCTTATCCCTAACGTTCATTTTAAGTAATTTTAACTGGCTAGAAGGAGATTTCAAATTTATTTCTAAGTGTTTCTGCTGGCATAGTGTAATTTGTGAGAGGCAGACAATTTTCTCTATCAAAGTGGAATTCCTAGGAAGGTACATAATATATTTCCTGTAATAACTAGAGAGAACATGAAGTTATGTCTTATTACAGCTGAGCACCAAAGGGAAGTGTAACACGTTGGAACACATAGAAATAGGGTACATTTTATGTCAACCTTCATGAAGTAAGGATTTCAGGCTTTGATTTCTAGTATTATTACTATACCTTTAATTTATATATATTTTTACCAGTTATCCATACAGACTTTTTAAAATCATATCTCAAAGCACAGTTGGATGTGATGATCTTAAAGGTTACACCAAGGGCAACCCCTGAAAGCTCCTCCAACTTCTTTAAGGTTGTTTCCAACCCAATCCATCCTGGGATTCTGTGGTTTTACTCCTTCACCAGCACTCTCAAATGAAGTTTCCTCACTGCCTGAGGTGCAGGTTTTCCTCTGCATCTGGAGCAGCCAGGGAAGGGCATCACCTCTTGAAAATGGACACGATGGAAGGAGTGAGGGATACAGTAAAGGTATTTTAGATGTTAAAAACATCTAAAATGTTAAATAACTTGACCTATGGGAAGGTGATTTGTGCTCTGTACGATCCTCAAAATTCAGTGAGGTAATGAACAGAACCCTGTTGGTCCAGTTATTGCCCCTCATGCCCCAAATCCTCAGGGCCCATTAACAACATCCTTTAGGCTTAATTGATGTCCAGCATTGAACCATTGAATCATGGAATGGCCTCGGTTGGAAAAGATGTTAAAATTCATTTAGTTCCACCCCCCTGCCTTGAGCAGGGACACCTTCCACTGTCCCAGGCTGCTCCAACCTGGCCTTGGACACTTCCAGGGATCCAGGGGCAGCCACAGCTTCTCTGGGAAACCTGTGCCAAGGCTTCCCCACCCTCACAGCCAAGAATTTCTTCCTAATATTTCATTGCATTCCCACAAAACCCACCCCTGTGCAGCTCAGCTGCACCAGTGCTGGTTCCCTCAGCTTGGTGGCACCCAGGGCCACATACTCCAGTTGGGAAAGGGCTCCCCCGTTTCCAAGTGAAACTTGTCTAGAATTCACTTTTTTCCTTTCAAAGACGTGGTGAATGATGAATTCCAAGTGTATTCCAGATGTCTGAATGTTTCAGGCTTACAGACAGCATTAAAATACCATCCTGAATGATGTCAAGGATTGTTAATATTAAGATTTTACATGAGTGCCTGTGTGTGCATAAGAAGCAGAGGCTCTGTGTCTGTGCTGGGAAAGAGAAGCAAATTACAGCACCCCAGAAAATATAAAATACTCCACATCAGCTCTGCTGCCTTGGCAGAGCTGCACTCCCCATTTCTCTGCACCTACAAGTTTTGTGCCTCCTAAAATGTTTAGAAAATGTTTCACAAAGAAACTTTTCCCAAGTGCTTTATTGAAACCATGCTCCTGCTGACACATTGATGAAGTTCTTCTCTAGTGGAAGCTCCAATGATTTTAATTTTAGCAGGAAAACACGTGAAAATCAAGCGAGAGAAAAACCATCAAACTCTAATAAATCTTTTAAAGTAAATTAAAGTGATGGCTGAGCTGACATATTCAATTTTCAATAAAAAAGGATTTTCGGCGAGCCACGGGCATTACTCAAAGACTTAAATCTTCAAAACCAAAATCCTGCTTGTTTGTTTGCACTTGAGTGAACTAAATCAACTGGGTGGCTGGTCTGTGAAACACAGCACTGCCCTTCCTGTGCTTCCCAATGCTGGAAGGTTCTTCTAAATAAAAAATAAAGAGAGAAAAATGACTTTTCAATGAACTTTCTATATACGAATGCTGTGAAGATTCATGTTGCGTTCATCTGTAATTGAGGTAATTAATAAGGGGTAGGATGTTTGTAGTTAAAACACAGTTAAGGAGCTATAAATGTATGTATTGTTTATAGATATTTCTCCACTGGGTAGTGGTGAATGTGTCCCAGGGGACTTGCCTTTGTAACTCGCTCAATTGAACATGGAAACACTAGAAAAAAAAAATCATCCCAATTCTAGCTGGAAAAATTCCTTCATCTAAGTATCCTGTTTAAGGATAACACATAACGAAATAATATTAACCATTAAATTACAAAGGAGAGAATTGGTGCAAGTATTTCAGTGCAGCGCTGTGTGAAAAACCTCCTCCTTGGGTCCTTTGTGAAGCTGAAGGGAAATAAGTGGATAAAAGTTCTGATCCAGGGTCTGAATTGTTGGTTCATGTGTCATTTCTACCCGGATTCCCAACCAAAGGGCTCCTTCCCATTCCAGCCAGCAAAGGTAAAACCCACGTCTCTCATGTCTCTCTACTGCATTTTCTCCATTTCTTTCATTCTCTATCAGCATTTTTGTGAGCAAAGGGATATTTCTTTCTACTGACTGAATTTGATTTCCTAATAGCAGCAGCAATTATTCTCTCTGACTTTATTACTAGTCTTAGTCTTGATATGCTTCTGATTAATTAGGCAGCACTTTTTCAATCATGAAGCAATTTTAAGGTCTAACAAGTGCTGGACACTGGATGCCACAGTTTTTACAGTTTAGTTTATTCAGCTTTTGATGATTTTTGCATCCTCCCCCACACTCCACCTTTCAATCTCTACCTCGCTGCCTTCAAAGCTTCCGCTCCTGTTTTTATAATGAAATAATTAATATTGGTGACACAAAATGCAAGGCACGAAAGCAGCAAAAAGTGAGTTACGACCTCTAATTAAAAGGAGTGTGTGAGTACAAAAGAAATCCTTCTTTTATAATTATTCCATCCATATTGTAGTTTTAACGAGTGTCTGTGTGGATCATGAGGAGGTGGAACATCGGGGATGGCTGTACTTGGAGCACTTCCACTTTTTACAGGTAAATTTATTCAGTTCCTTGTGTGTTGGCCATAAATCTTTATTGGAGCAGGTCTGTCAGCAGCAGCAGCAGTGTAAAAATGACTGTTGAATATTCCTGGCCATTTGTGGTGAACTTCCAAGGTCGACCTTTTGCAGTCGAAGAGGGGCAGCAGCACAAAGCATGGCTTCCAATTTATTTGGGAATTTCTGCCTGGTTGAAGGGCTGTCATGTGTGACAGCTGCATTTCCAGCAAGAGTTAATGCCGGGGGATTTGTCAGGACTCTCTGACTTTCCCGACCTCATCTTGAATTTAGTCACATATTTTCATTTTCAGTGGGCACAGGACTAATGTGGCACATGGATGGGTTGATCTTGGTTTTTCACATTAATGGCTCTGTACCCTCATGGTGATTTTGTGTTGTTGATGTCTATCCTATTAACCAGAGTGTCCTTAATGAAGGCATTCATTTAAAACATTCTAGAACAGGGGTAATATAAAGTTCCTCAAGAATTACTGTGGAGTTCCGAGGCTTAGGTAAAAGTTCCATCTCTGCATTTCCAAAGTCCACACCATAATTAAAAGGAAGAACAAACCCTCCCAATTAATTATCAGTTCCACAAAAGAGACTTTTTATTTGAACACAAAACATCCCTATTAGGTGACTTGTTGACATTTAAGGTTATCTTAAAAGTACACCAGTTCCTCCTTTATGAATATGTTGATTGTCTATTATAAATCCATCTTTCTCGAGGTTAAGAGCACTTGTTATGTATCAGAAATTCTGCAGAGATTCTCATTTGTTGCTGGCACATTATGTTTCCTCTCTCCAGGAGGACACGCACTTGGTCAGCAAGGAAATATTTGCTGGAAATAATTTAATTGGGCGGAGAAAATGTTTGTTCTTCTCCTTTTTCACTCCAACAAAAAGGAGACACGTGATTTGGCTTTGTGAGTCATGGCACAGTTTTATACCCTGAGCCATGGCCTCAAATCCACTTGATCCCACCCCCAAAGCTGCTGCTGCCTTGGAATTCCATCTCTGAGCTCTCCCTCCTCACCCCCACTCGTTATTTTGTGGTTGGAGTTAAATTCCAGTTTCATGGCTCAGTGTTTTATAATCAGAGCTGGAAAAGCTTCTCTCCCCCAACTGAACGTGAAAGTGCTGAGAGTTGACTCGTCTCTTGTTGCTTTTAATTATCCCAATTCCTGCTGAATTCATAACTCCCATTTCAATCCCAGGTAGCTCCCAGTGTTGTGGAAATTGGGTGGATTGTATTTAAGCAGCTGCAGGTGAGATGAGGATAAAAAAGAATTAAAAAAACCCAAGCTGAGCAATACCAGCTTGAAACAGGCTGAGTGCTAATTGTGTTCCTTGGTATTTTTTTATGAAACAATAAGGGAGTTTTAAAAGCCCACACTTGTAGAGCTGTTGTGTAGATTTTAAGAGCCACAACAAAGCTCCAGACAGAGGAACTCTTGGAATAACAAGTATTGTGTGACCACTTTTTATAAAACATGATAAATTGCTAATTAGCTTTTTTACGCTCTATTCCTAGAACCTGTAGAGAGTTAGAATTTACATTGAACATTCTAAAAAACAATATAAAAAAAAAGGCCAAGTGTAACTAGAAAAGAAAAATCTGTCAAGGGTGAGAATTTTAGTGAGTTCATTCTTTTCAATATTTTTAATTTCAGGTTTGAGTCACGTTGGCTCCATGGTCTGCCCATGGGGAGAAGCCTGTGCAGGTTAATTCTGAACCTTTTAAACATCTTCACTTCTTCCACGTTACAGAATTCTTGCTGTGATAGCAAGAAAATACTGCTGGGATTTTGTCAAAATATTAATAATTAATCAGCACTTTGAGCCTTTGTCCAGAAAGATATTTATTTGCAACACATTCTTAAGGTTATTTCATCCTGTTATTTACATTTTAAGACCACTCGTTATTGTAGGATCTGGTTTGAAGTGACACCATGTTTAGCTTTTTCCTGCTGTTCTTTGTTAAGTGTCTCTTATCCATTGTCTTATTTATTCAGGAAATAACATTTTATATCTTCCTTTTAAATACAGAAATGTGAAGGAACATTATAATTCAATCTATAAAGTGTGAGATTGGTGTTTCTTTCACAAAATAATGTAAAACTGCTGTGGTTTTGCTAATTATGGTGGGTAAAATACAATTTTCCCTCCAGGTATTTACAGGTCATTAATATGAATATTTCTGTACTAGAAATACATATAGTATATCTAATATAATAAATATATTATAAAGTTATATTATATATATTATAGTTATAATGTTATGAGTATTATACATATATATATTATGGGTATATTATAATATATTATAAAATGTATAATAGAAATGCATTAAAATCATAGACAACTTTTGCTTATTAAAGGTCTACAAGGGAAGCAAATAATCTATATTAAAAAGCAGAAGATTCAGCCTTTAAAACTCTGTTTGGCCTCAATAGGAAATTTTCCTTTGGCTCAAAAAGGAATTTAGATTCTAGCTTAAAAATAAAATAAAATAAATATATATGGAATGCAAAGCAGTGCTGGAATGGCTGGTGGAGAAGTTCCATGGCTGGATTTTCCTTGGGGGAGCTCTTGGCTGTGGTTGTAGCAAACAATCCAACGCAAAGGCGTAAATAACTGTCCTGAGCTGGAATAACTGTGTGTGCCAGGGCTCTAATCACACCTAATCCAACAACCTGACATGGCACTGCCTGGCACAACAGGCAGCTGGAAGTTGGATGCCCAAAGAGTTCCCTGGAATTGGGTTCCTTGGCATCAAACCAAGGTCTCAACACGACTCTGCCCAAGCGAGACAAAGCTCCGAGAGGGAGCAGGAAAGCAACCCAGGAGAGGAGCTGGGCACTGAATCGTGGCTTTGTCACACCCAGGTGATGTGGTTTGGCTCTTGGGATTGTTCTGGAGTCATTATTTAACAGTATTTTTAGCCTGTCCCTGCGGTATCCAACAAAGCTTGCGGGAGATGGGGACGGCTTTGGAAGTGTCACGTCGTAGCTTGGTGACAATAAATCTGGGAGCAGATGTGGCTGTTGGATTTTATTTATAGATAGTGCAAAAAAACCCAGAATGGGTCAAAAATAAATCAGGCAGGCCATTCCAAACAGGTGCACATCACCTCAAAAAACCCAAGAAGCTCAATTATTTAACACTAAGACTTTCTAAAACAAGCTAAGAAGTTACTAACGATCAAACTCGTATTTATTCTGCTCTAAAATTTATCTATTGCCATTCACAAGATACTGCACTTGTTCCTAAGACATCTCAACTAAAGCTTAAATGTTGGTATTTAAAATCTTTCCCAAATGTTAAATGAGTTGTAGACATTTGCAAATGTTGTATTATGGCACCATAAAATCCATAAAATGCTTAAAGCATTTAAACTGTACAGAAAAGCTACTGCAACTCATTAGTTTGCCTCAAGTGTGATGATTTTTCTTGTCTCCAAAATGAATAGCAGAAGAGGGAATTCCAGGTATTTATTCTTGGTCTCAATGGACCTTTTTCATATGTACAATTGCTTAGTTAATAGTATTTGAACTTTTAGTCAGTGTAAGCATTCAGTGCTCTGCCTTGATAATTTTTTTTCCCCCAGTGTGACACAAGTAAAAAATAATAATATCAAAGCAGTGACTTCTTTAAGGAATTATTATCTTTTTATTAATCATGAGGAGAGGAATGTATTCATCTGCCAGCAGCCTTTTCTCAGTCTCTTTTCCAGTGAATGGATCTTTTGTGAGGCAGCAATTTTACCTCGACTTGTAACCAAGTTCTGAACCTCTCTCTCTCTCCACAATTGTTCAGCTTCCTTCTCTTCAACATTGTGCATTTTCTTGAGTACCAGGAGCCTCAAAATTCAAAGAACTAAACTTCATTGCTGCTGTTCAAACCCGATTCCATACTGTAAAAAAAATCGGGGTTCTTCACGATGCGATGCTCAACTTTGATGGATCTGGATGTGCAGCATCAGCACAAGATTAAAAGTAGTTTTTTTCCTTTCTGAGAAGTGGTGGGTGGTTGGAAGGACTGCTGTCCAGAGAAGCTGTGGCTGCCCCTGGATCCCTGGAAGTATCCAAAGCCAGGTTGGAGCAGCCTGGGACAGTGGGAGGTGTCCTTGCCCATGGCAGGGGTGGCACTGGATGGGCTTTAAGCTCCCTTCCATCCCAACCCATTCCATGATTCCCTGACTGGGTGGGAAATTTGGGCTGTCCTGTGGAGCTCTACATTGAATTGTGCAGCACTTTATAATCTCTGTGTTGTGTTTGAACTCCTGCAGTTGAAAAAGAGCCAGTCCTACAAGAATCCAGTGACCAGTAAAGATCCCATCCCTATTTCCTCTCCAACTTCATGGACTTTTTACTTTGGTATATATGGTTGTTTAGGTATTAATTAATTCAGGTATTAAATTGTAGTGAATTTAATAACAAGCAGAATGGTAAATTAAATTAATTGCTCTGTAATAAAATCCCCACAAACACATTACTTCTATCTAGGTTCGATATAACCCGATTAAAAACAGGATGGAACTCATCCCTTTGTCTTAACAGGCATGTTAAATCAGCTATTTCCTCCTAGGGAAGAAAAAAGATGCTAAAAAACAACCCCCACAATGTGTAGGAAAGGGAAAAAACAAGAGTTGCTTTCTTGTCCCCTGCTATTTGTAATCTGTGATTAAGTGGTGTGAAATGGGGCTAAACCTCCCTGGTGGTGCCTTGGAGCGTTTCCTCCTCCCCTGCGCACTTCAAATGTGTCTGGAACAAAAGCAGAGCACGGCAGTGCTAATTGTCATTTTCTTCCCAGCACTGGAAAATCTTCTGCAGTGATGGAAACTCTAAACAAAGGCTGTCACATGTTTAATCCCACAAAGCTGGGATAGAAAGAAAGAAATCCTAATTATATGGAGTTGCTGCATTACATGGTAGAAGTCTCCACACATAAAGTTAATTTCTTGGGTTGTTTTATTCATGGGCGCGTTTGGTTGTGCTTTCAAAATCTGAAGTCCCTGGTGATCAGAGGTTGCACTTTAATATTTGATACTTGGATACATTATCAAAACTATTTTTAGAATGATGCTAAACCCCCAGTTATTCACCTGCTTTGCTGTTGTTTTACACGAATTTTGTTGCTCTCTTTGCCAATACAGTGACTGAAGAAGTTCCATTATAAAACCTCCTTCCTGGCTGTGCTGAGCAGGACAAATGGCGAAGGTATTTCCTGTGGAAACAAGTGTTTAAATGTGAAGTATCTGGGCTTTTCCAATACTGTGTTTTAGCCACCAATACCTCTATTCCCATATTGCATCTAACTCTTATTTTTCAGTGGAACAAGAACATTTTAAGTTGAAGTTTGTAATTACGTTAATCACTTAATGCAGGTAAATTCAGTAATTATTAGTGTTTCAGTAAATAATTCGCCTCTGTAGTTCCTCAACACGCAGTGGATATTCACAATAGAGTTGTTGTACTGCAGGTAATAACTAAGAATGGAAAGTACGTTCGATTAGGTAATTGCACCCATTAATTAAACTCCATTTAATCACAGCACATTCTATTTAAACCTCGGTGCAGAAAACGTTCCTTAATATATACATGAGTTGTTTGGGTGAATAATTCCATTGTACGTTGTTTATTAATAATTCACAGGCGTGATGGGGCCGTAATTTCCCCACCAGAACTTTTAGCTCTGATGATTTCATGGCATTTTCCTCTTCAAGAGGCTCCAGCTCCACTCGTGGCGTTGGCAGAGCCCCGTTGACTTCAGTGACTCTTCCCAACATTTCTTTGCATCATTACAGATGTTTTAAAGCTGGTCTTGTCAAGAACAAATGATGTGGTATTAAAGTCAAGCTCATGAAAAATCCTTTGGAAGTCAACATGGAAGGGGACACTCCACTTTTCCTGGTCTTTCTTCTGTCATGAACTCAGTGACTCAAAGCACTCACATGTTGTTGGTATCTTTGGGGGGTCCTTTCCTCTTCCTGGTAGCTCCCAAAATCCACCTGAACCCGCCTGAGATCAGCTGAGAAAACTCGATTTGCCCAGCAGGAAGTTTGTTCCAAAGAAATCCACGCATTCATTATCACCCTGTTAACATTTATAATCTGAATTTTTGGTTCATCTAAATGTTTATCATTTTTAAGGACAAATTTACCCATGTCTCTTTCCTACTCATTAAAATAGGAAAACAATAAACAAAACAGCTTTTCTGTTGGAAAAGTTGTTTCTAATTATTTATTCCTTCTTCCAATGCTTCACTAATCAGGCTTGATGATCTTTGACTCTTTGCATGCACTTGTCTTATTTAGAGGCACATCTGAAGTGACTAATTTAAGCTGTGGGAAATGGAGTAACAGCACTTAAATTTTTAATTATTTTGTACTATCTATTAAAAAAAATAAAAATCCACAGAATAATCCCAAGTAGAGCAAAGAGGGTTTCTGAGCACTCAAACATCCATGGGCAAAAAAAACCCCCAAAATATAACCTGAGCACTTACATGATGATTAGATATTTTGCAAATATGAGCTAATTAGCTAATGCTAATATTACTACAATGAGTAGTAAATTCCTTAAGCACATCTCAATATCTGAGACCACAATATGTGTAATTTGTGGTCCACTTTGAAGTCATCAATTTAGGCTTGAGCTGCATTTGAACTCGACGGAAATGGGCCAATTTCTGGTGCTGGAGCTGTGAAAGAAGAACAATTATTGCTGATAAAGGGTGAGACCACAAAGCCTCACATATTTTAACACAGTTAGAGGTTTCCTGGAGCAGAGTTGAGTGTTCACAGGTTTGAGGAGCTCAGTGCCATGGTCTGGATGGTGGGAGGCTTGGCTGGATGGAGCGTGGTGCCCGTGGTTCCAGGGTTGTGGGGCTGATCCCTGGGTGGATGTTCACTGGGAGTTGGACTGGATGATCCTGTGGGTCCCTTCCAACTCAGAATAACCTGTGAATGTTATTCCACTCCACCCCATAATGAATATCAGAGCAGCAGCAGGGATCCCACCTCAGCCTCATGATGTGGTGATGAGCCAGCGTGGCACAAATATGAGAAGAGGGTAAATAAATATCCAAAACATTACTGTGGCATGAGAGAAATGATGACCAGCTGCATAATGTCCACATTCACAGGCGCTCCTCCAAGAGCAGAAGAGGTTTTGTTGCTTAAAACGGCATAAAAAAGGTAAATTACCTTGCCTGGGCATCGTGCTTGTCTGATTTAAGAGCTGCTTAACTCACTGTCTGAAAGGCCAGTTCCATTTTTCCCCCTGTGATTCACCCAGAGTGCAGGAAGCTGTGAGAGATAAAAAGCTTGTAGAGCTGTTAACACTATTTTATGTTGGAATTGATGCACAGGGCTGCCAAGTAGCACAGATGCCTAATACACTCAATTTGTAAAGGAGATTTTAATCTTCACAAGTACATATCTTTTCACTTTCACTCCCTGGCTCTCCTGGGTGAGGAGAAATATTCAGCAAGGCTGAGGGCACTAAACCAACTCAAAGAAATCTCCAGCCCCTGAGATGGGCACTAATGGATCTTCAGGTTTGGCTGTGAAAGTACCTGTTATTCAAGTGAATAAGTTGCAGGGTTATTTCAGTAAATCACCACAGGATGTGGGGCAAAACCCTTGACGAGGGTGCAAAATATCACCAGAAACGTGTTTCTTCGGAAGGGTCGGGACCGAAATTCAGCTTCCAGGAGGAGTCAGGGCTTGTCTTGTGGCTGGGAAAGCTGGAGGGAAAAGGTGAGGAATATTTTGCTCTCAGGATTAGCCTCTTTTGGTGTTTTTATGTGTGTATATATATATATATATGAACAAGCCCATCCATGTTCATATCTGTGTCATACGTTATTTTCATGGCTTTGTTTCTTGTAGTAACTTTTTAAAGCCAACAGATACTTCTCTATGGAAAGAGGACAAAGATAACAACAACATGAAGGTGGGAGAAAACTCATGGAGAGAGGAAAAAATAAGTTCTGGGTTGAGATTTTAGGGGTTTGGGGTTTTATTTTTTTGTATTGGTGAGTTTAACTATAATCTGGTATGGATTTTTTTTTCTTGGCTATAACAAAACTATTTACCCTTGGGACATTCCTAAAACAATATCACTAAGTCTGTTCTGCAGCTTCATTCTCCTTGCCTTCCCAAATGCTGCATTCCCTCTATCTGATTGTGTGATTCCTGTATTTATGGATTCATTCATGATGTTTTCTACGCATTTCAGCTTTAACATTTGGTTCATTGGTAGTTTGAATCTGCTTTCTGTATGGAGGAGGAAGCTGAGCAGGGGGATGCGTGAGCTTTGTAAACCCAAGACCCAAACCCTGGCAAGGAATTTGTGGTACAAAAGTAATTTTAGGATTCACACTCCCCAAGGGAATTGGTGCTTCTGGGCAGATGGCAGCAAATTTTGGTGGGACTGTAAACCAGAGGAAGGGTTGCTGCAGTTATTGGCAAAAATCCATAAAAATCAATGGACTGACTGTCCTCAATCCAGTGGAGATGTCACCATCATCATCAACGACCAGCTCATCCAAAGTGCAGGAAAACCAGTGGTGTGGCTGTTAGTCACTTCATCAGGGTTTATATTAAGCCTGTGGTGGTTTATTATTGATAAATCAGCTAAAATGAGGAATCAACCCCAAGGATATTCCTGTATTCCCTCCTCCTCTCAGACCTAATAATCTCATTTATTTGGCGGTGTGCTGACACTGATGAAAGCATTGCCCAGATTATGCTTGATTTAACGAAAGCAATGTCATTAAACCCCAAAACCCTCCTGAGAAAGCATTGCAAGTTACAGGTGGAACTCCCAGAAACACACGGGGTGGATGTTTAATCCAATTTTATTGGCCAAGCTCCTCTAGGGTGGGTGTGCTCAGAGCCAGAGCTCTCTTCCTTGTAATTTCATGTCTGATTTCTTGTCTGGGGCATATATTTATATCGACACGACCCATCAGCAGCATTAAAAGCTGTAATGGAATCTTGCTGGAGCAGGAGACCTGTGTGTGATGCCAGGGAATAGCAAAAGAGCTGCTGTTTCATGCAAGCTCCAGGGATAAAGTCTATTTAAATATCCATGGTTTAGGCTTTGTATTCCTGTTTCCTGGTGCACAACGTGATCTCACCCTCTCCCCAAGTGCATATAAACATAATAACCACTCCTCTCATCCTGGATTTACTGCTCAGCTCCCCCAGCCCTGGTTCTGATCCACTGAGACTCCAATGACTCGTGTAACACACGTGGGAAGTGGCTCTGAGGGCTGCACAAGGAATTTGTTTGGAATGATGCTCTTTAAGCTGCATCACACCATTTCTTTTGAAGGAACAAGTTGTTGTGGCTGCTCTTACATGCAGGACTCCAAAAGGCTTTGTGGCAATAATGCAGATAAGCTAATGCTCCTCATAGAAAAAATCCAATGCTTATGATAAGTGAGGAACATTCAGATTTGTATTTCCTGTTTTCCTCAAACACAGTGGATAGAATTGATTTCATGCTGGACTTGGGGCTTTAGCTGGGCTGTCTTCACTCTTGCAGGGAGAAAAGGCATCTCAATGGAAGCAGATGTTGTCCTCTTACAGGGGATTTGTTACATTAGCTCCTATTGAAAATGAGAAAGCAAGTGGATCAGGGAGAAAACTTCCCTGTCTTTGAACTGTGAGCAAAATCCCTGTGAACAATAATATCATGTCCTGGGAGCAGCGTGTGGGCTCTGAGGGGGAGCTTTGTGCCGAACTGGCGCTGGAGAGATGAAAAGCAGAGGCAGCTTCTGCTCCAGGGGACACAGGCAGGGCTGGGGTGGGCTCGGGAGGCTCCGTGTCCCCTTCCAACATGGACCTCGGGAACTGGGAGGAAGCTGAGGGAGGAGGAGTCAGAAAATCATTTAAGATGGAAAAGACCAATAAGACCATCAAGTCCCTCGGCACTGCCAAGGCCACAACTAACCCATGTCCCCAGTGCCACTTCTATATGGCTTTTAAATCCCTCCAGGAATGATGATTCAGCAGCTGTGCCAGGGCTGGACAATGCTTGAAGGGAGGAAATTTTTTAGAGTGTAAAATCTAAACTTGCCCTGGTGTAACCTGTAGCTGTTTGCTCTTGTTCTGTCTCTTGTTACCTGGGAAAGAGATCAACCCCCGTCTGGCAGCAACCTCCAGTCTGAGAGTTGTAGAGAGGGAGAATCAGAGAATCCCAGGATCACTGAGGTTGGAAAAGCGCTTCAGGGTCATGGAGTGCCAAACCCCCACCTTGTCCCCCAGCTCAGAGCACTCAGTGCCACGTCCAGCCCTTCCTTGGAAGCCTCCAGGGATGGGGACTCCAAACTGACCTGGGCAGCCCCTTCCAAAGCCTGACCACCCTTTCCAGAAAGAAATTCCTCCAATCTGACCTTTCCCTGGCAAAATTTGTGGCTGTTTCCTCTCAACCTGTCCCTCTCCTGTCAGGGAATGGAGAGAATTCCAGGTGCCCCCTGAGGCTCCTTCCTCCCTCAGCTTCTTCTCATCAGACAAGACCAAGAACATGGACCCTCTTCCGCTCTTGGCGTCCTCTGGCCGCCTGGTTAGTGCACTGCTGGAAAAGGGGATGAGCAGGGTGGTAAAATGCCCCCAAACCTGACAAAAACATACAAAAAACCCAGTTTCCAGCTGAAGTTCTTTTGTTCATCATGTCACTGGCAGGAGAAAAAAGAGCAAACGTGTGTCTGAGTTGTAAGAGGCACATCATGTTCCAGAGATGATTAAAATACATAATAAAAACTTACCTGGAGGGGCTTGTGAGCCCATCAAGGGTCTTTATGCCAAATGATTTTATAATGGCTGAGGAAGAAATTATTTATTAGTTCATCAAAGATGAAGGGATAGTTAATGATAGCATTCATTATAATCTTTGTTGTGGCACATAATTAGCAACCTCTACTTCTGTCTCAGTGCAGTTGCTGAGCACGACTGGTGCAGTAACATGTATGATTTATAATAACATTACAAACCACACTTTTTTTTCCTTGGAAAATGAATGAATCCCAGCAGAGAGAAACAGCGAATGCTTTAAACCAGGACTTCAGATTCTGGTCCTAAAATAAGAAATTGTGAACCAGCAACTGTTTTCTGTTTTCTCAGGAAGGTTGGAAGTCACATTTCCAGCAGTAATTCTCATTCCTGGAGAGTTTGGGTTCTTCAGAACATCCAACATGTTTCTGTTCAACCCCTGTAAGAGGTACTTCTAGTCCATCCTTTATTTCTATTGGTGAAGAGGACAGGGAAGTTACGGAATTTATGAGACATTAGATGTCTCCAACCCAAAGTTCTGGGCCTTACAGGGAAGCTTCTTGAGCGGGAAATTGAACGTGACCTGTAGATTTGGGCTTTTATCATCCTCCAGAAATACAACTATTACTCTGTGGTTGTTTCACCACTAAAAATTCCTAAATCATCAGGCACCATCATTAATTTAAGAAAGGCTCTTAGTTAATAGAGGCTCATCTCCTTCAGAGTCTACAGCGTGGAATTTATGCTGAAGAAGATTTTACATGGTTTTCTAATGTTAATCCCTGTGAATGGAAGGGTCCAAAAATGGGAAATTGTGGCACTTTGGGACATTTTAGTGGCCATAGGGTGTTTGGAAAAAGGTTGGACTTGCTGATCTTGGAGATCTTGTGCAATTTTAATGACAATGAAATGATTTAGTACTTTCCTGGAGCAGGCCTTAGTTGATTAGGTTTGCAAATATTCTGAATTGTTCAAAAGATCTCAACATATTGAGGAGCATAAATAGACCAGAAGTAAATATTGTGGATTATTAGAAAGCCTGGCACATCCTAAAGTGCTTCCCATCAATGTGCAAGGTCATTAAAATTCAGAGTATCTACAATTAATGTGAGCTGCTTACAACTCATTAATGATTAGGCTTCACAGCCACTGCTCCTCGTGGTACTTAAGGCTTTCATTTTTTTTTCCCTGTGAATAATAATTGAGATAAATATTTAAAAATGTAAGTAGGGCAATATTTACTTTTGGATTTAAAATTGCAGATACTCAGCAATGTTTCCTGAGTGCATCCAACCACCAGGAAAGGCTTTTTAGGTGTTTTCATCTCCAGAATTTTCATTTTTTCAGTGGGGTACAAAGGTGTCATTCCTGGTTCTGTTAAAGCAAAGCAGCTCAGAAACTTTGTGCTTGAAAAGAAATATCTTTCACTGTGAGGTGGAGGCAACAAAGTCTTTTTGTTCTCCAAAAACACCAAGGAAATTCAGCTTTGGGGAGTGAACAAAGGCAGAAAAGCCAAAATAAAGGACAGATTTGGATGGGTGGATCCCATTGTCCCACCCCACTGAATTCTTCATCCCGTCCCAGGGGTTCTGGGATTGGATCCTTTGTGCATTAATTAATTTGGTGCATTCTGGAAGTTAATTAGGTTTTGACTGTTGGTTATATTTACAGTCAGCATTACAAAAAACACCTGAAGATAAATAGGAAGATAATTCATCTTCTTTACTGTGTGTTTGAGGAACTCTAAATTAACTCCTTACCATCAAATCTATATTCAGCTTTATGTAATCTCTTCTACAAAACCATCTTTATTTTCTGCAAACACAAGCCTCAGGCCCGAGTTTTATTCAATGGAAAGAAAAATTCTCCCTGATTTCAGAGCCTTTGGAGGAGAAGTTCAGTGGATTTAGGGAGGCATTAACTTTGTGCTGGAGATGGATGGGATTAAGAGGTCAGCCTGGAAAGTAACAGAGCAGAGTCGAGCTTGAACCTGACACCCCAATCAGTTGTTTTCATAGATTTTTAAGCAAGAAAATGCCATTATAAACATCTTTGCTGACCTCTTGTGCACTGCGAGCCAGGGAATTTAATCCTTGATCTCTGCATTAGAGGAAACTGCTCGGCTGTGTTTCGTACAATGCTTGTCTTGTTTGTTTTGCTGGGTAATATTTTACTTTCTCCGGCTGTAGAGTACCAGCCAGTTTTGGCTCAGTTTGCTGTGGATTTGTTTGAAACATTTTGAGGTATGTTATATAAATAAAAATAAATAACATATAAATATGTTATATAAATAAAAGCTTCTCAAAACAAACCCTGTATAAACCTGTTCCTACCATTGCAGATTTTTTATCTATATTTTTCTCACTCTTCAGGTTACAAAGAGCTTTTTGTTTGCTCAAGATCCTTCTCCCACTTTGCCCCTTTTATTACCACAAATCCAAGATTAAAATCCTCTCTCTAGCAACAAGTGTGACATCACCATGATTAGTGGCGAAGTTATTGAAGTCAATGAAAATGAAGAGAAATGTAAATGAAAGAATGTAAATGAAGGTAAGACCCACCTAAAAAAAAAGAAGATAATTTTTGGAAACCCACCTGCAGCTCAGGAAACTGGAGGGAGGAAATTGGAATCCAGGCATAAAAATGAGCGAATGAAAAAAAATCAGGAGAAATTGCTGAGGAAGGTGCTTTGTAGAGACTTTAACATCTCCAATTAATTATAAGCACAGAAGTTCGCTCTTCACATTAAGAAAATCTCTGTTTCTTCGTGTCCTGGCAAACCTACAGTGACTGTATTTATTCTCTCACTTGAATGTAAGTGAAGTGCAGTCCCAGAGGGATGGAGGCACTTAGGCCATTCTGTTCCACCACACAATCTTTATTTATATGTAAAGAATTCTGTATTTTCTATAAAAATTTCCATCTGGCTTGTGCACGTTACACTCACGTTCATGTCAACTCTGGGCTCCCTGGAATTTTTGCAATCAGAGCTTCCTCTTAATTGTAAAAATAAGGAATTTGCAAAAGGCACTGAAGTGGAAAAACAAGCAAAGTGCAAAGAAAAATCAGAGATAAATGCATTACCAGAAAGATATAATTATATTATTGATTTCATTATCAAACATTAGGCAGGTAGTGTTTCAAAGCAATGTATCTAACTCATTCAATTATAAGTATCAAAACAATAGATAATTACTGTCCTGATGCCTTAGAAAAGAATGAAAATTCAGGAAAGAAAAGGTTTTTTTTTCATTTAGAATGGGCCAACTGTGGCTGCCCCATTCCTGGAAGTGTCCAAGGCCATGTTGGAGCAACGTGGAATAGTGGAAGGTGTCCCTGCTGGGAAAAAAAAAAACAAACTGTGAAATGATTTTAAGATTTTAAAATCACATTTCTAAGAATTTTGATTGTGAAATAGGTGAGCTGAAAATAGAAAGAGCAGCTTGGTACAGAGGGATTTTGGTGTGACTTTCTTAAAACCTGTCTAAAGTGTGATAAAACATCTACAAATCTATCTAAAAAGACAATTCTATATTCTTTTTGGAGAGCAAAAATGGGAGAGAAACAAGACTGCCCAAATTTAAGTGCTCCTTGGCTTTGTAGGCTGTAGATCCATAACCTTTCTTGGGGAATTAATCACGATAAATAAAATTAATTATAATTCAGTGGTAGATATTGCAGCAAAGGACATTACATCTTGCTCTCGGACTGTCAGGGTTGAGAAAGTTGGGCTGATTTAGTAACCTGGAGGTGATTAATTGGTATAAAACTAATTGGGGGAGATATTGTGGGAAGATACGGCCCCAGATTTGAGCTCCTGAGCACAGAGGGTCAGTTCGGTGCTGGGTTTTGGTGGAGTTTTGGTGGATTTATTGGTGGAGTTTTGGTGCTAATTTTGGGCTGTATTGGTGGGGGTTTTGGTGGAGTTTTGGTGCTAATTTGGTGCGGTTTTGGTGGAGTTTTGGGGAGGATTTTGGTGGAATTTTGGTGCTATTTTGGTGCTGTTTTGGTCCTGAGTAGCCAGCAATGATTTGGTGGTTCCAAGCTGAGGCCTTGGGGCTGAGCAGGACAGGAAGAACCAACGCCTTTTCTGCTCCTTTGGGGTGGGTGTGAACATCACAAACTGGGGTGATAAACCAGAAATTAACTTCATTTAGGAGGAAACACCCACAGTTCTGAGGGACATTATCCAAAGAAAGTTGTGGAAAGTCCTGGAAGTTTGATCCCTGAGGGAAGGATGAGCTGTGGGTGATTTATTTCTGCCTTATTTTTCCAGGTGAGTTAATAAAACCTCATTTCAGTTCATCTGCATCTGTTGAGTGTTGTCTGTGTGTCTTTCTGGCTGGGATGAGGCTTCAGGCATGTCTTGGCAATGCTGGCAGAGTTTAAAACCTCTTTTATCCATGAATTAGAAGAATCAATCTCTTCCAACACACTTTAAATTGATCTTTGATTGGAGCACACGGCTCCTGGATAAGGTACCCTGGTATTAGTCAATTTGACTTGGAGAGATGATGATACAAATTAAAATGGAAAGATGATCTATACTGAGCAGCTGTGGTTCTGCAGAGGGATTTTTTTTTAATTTATTTTTTATTAGTATGCTTCTCTGTTTGTGAAGTTCTTGCAGTGAATGTCAATATCTGTACCCAGGGCTGTGTCCAGGATTGCTCACTCAGGCATTTGCATTAACGATCTGTGGCCTGGATTATTGGTTTAATCCCGGCTTCAAATTACTCCAAATCTATAACACAAAAGGCTTCTATATCCTCTGTTTATAAGAACTAATTTGGGTCTGACATAGTTACACAGAGCTGCCTGTTGCTTTGAAGGATCTGACTTTACTGCAAGTTTTCATAGAAATTTGAATTTAATATGAAGACCTTGAAAATGTATCTTTGAGATGACTCAAGTCTAGGGAGTAGCAAATATCCATCCACCCAAATGTTTATTGATTTTATCGTCAGCAATATGTTCATTCTTCATCTCTTCTTCTCTTCTTCTCTCTTCTCATGATTATAAAGGGGTTTGGATTTGTTGGGGAGTTTTTTTTTTTTGGATGGTAGGTTGGGTTTTTTTTTTTTGGTAAAGCAGAACATTATTAACACTAATATCATCTTCTAATTTTGAATCATGTTTTTTACCATGGAATCCCAGAGTTTGATAGGGACAAACACTTCAGTGCACCTGAAGGCTGGAGCACATGGAAAAGCAAACAAATTAGAGTGAAAAGAGAAGGACTTTGGAAGGGACCTTAAAAAGCATTTCGTTCCAACCCCTCTATCATGGACTGGGGCACCTTCCACTAGCCCAGGTTACTCAGAACCACCAAATCTTGCCCTGATTTTGGCCTTGATTTCCTATTGAACATGGGAAATATTCAAAGCTATTATAATTTAAACAGAATATTGCAGGTAGACGCAATTTATCTGGCGTGAAAGGCAAAAGGAAAGTCTTTGCTCTCCCCAACTTGGAGAGAGAACGAGTTAAGGCACCTTGGAAAGCAATAAAAGCAAATTAGTTGATGAAAATGTTCTCTGTAGCATGTGGTGCAATTTTTCCTTCCACAGTAAACGTGAGGTGAGGAGGGAAGGCTGAAAACAAAGAGGTCAGACCTCCAGGGGATCCTGCTGTTCCGTGGGTGGATGTGAAGGAAAGCTGCTCCTTCCACACTCAGGTACAACTTGTCTCTTCCCCGTCCCTGCAGCACCTGCAGACAAAGCTGGATATCTCCACTGGAGAGATGCTTGTGAAGGGATTACAGCCTCAGTCTTAAAAAGGTTAAAAGACTGATAAATTCCTGCTGTTATCCTGCAGGAACTTTCCTACCAGCCCCTCTCACACAGGGTTTCACGCTCCATTTGCCTTCTGCAACCTTGCCTGGTTTTAAGTTCACATCTCAGCGGGGTCAGTTCATCTTACAGCATTACAAGCAAGATCATTTTTCCAGGTAATATCTGTAGGTTTGATGTCTGGGAGAAGTGCTGAGCTGGTGTAATGCAGCAAATCACCAAGTGCAACAGGGTTGTGTCTGTGGGAGCTGAGGGCTGAACTTGGTTTCTATAAAAATGATGAAGGTCTGAGCCAGCAGCAAAGATGTACGGAAAGGTGTGATCTCTGCTTCTAATCCTTCTCTAAAATTAGTGGCCTGGAGGTGGGTTAGAGGTTAATAAATGAACATTAATAATAATTCCAGCATATGCTGAGCTGGAAGGGACCCACAAGGATCATCCAGCCCAAACCCTGACCCTGCACAGGCCTATTTTCCAACAATCACCCCCTGTCCCCAGAGGATCATCCCAACCCTCCTGCAGCTCTGGCAGCCTTGGGGCTGTGCCCACTGCCCTGGGGAGCCTGGGCACTGCCCAACCACCCTCTGGGGGAACAACAACCTTGTCCTGAGATGCAACCTGCCCCTGCCCTGACCCAACTCCAGCCCTTCCCTGCCTCCTGTCCCTGGTCCCCCCAGAGAATTCAGTGACAAAGGACACATGTCAGTATGTGTGTGCTCCTCACCTGTGTCCCTGCTGACAGTGTCACCAGCTCTGGACACAACCTCCACCCTACAGAACCCCTAATGCTCATGATGTGGGTCCAACTCTCTGGAAGGGGATAAAGACAGGGTGTCAGGACAGCCAGGGGTCACAAGAGGGACAGAAAAGAGGTTGGAGGAGTTTGGGCTGCCACGAATGCAGTTCCATTCCTTGCTGATAGTTCCAGCACCGTGGGCAGCCAAGCTGAGGGCAGCTGGGAATTGCTGTTGAGCTGCTGATCTCCCCTGGATCTAGGAGGGAATCAGTGTGAGCCCTGGTGTGGATCAGTGAGTGCCAAGTGGATTAAGGAATAAGCCTCTTCAGCTGCACAAGTTCCTTCCAGTGCCTAAGAAATCCAAGTAAGGTGAAGTGTGGATGGGTTTTCTTGTTATTTTTCTGCAGTGTGGCTCTAAAAAATGACTCCCCCTCAAGCGTGTCTTTCTTGGGGGCTGATGGGGAAAGGACAGGTAAAACTCACGGAACTTTTCATTTTCAGACTCGTGGAATTATGGAATTGTTGGGATGGGAAGGATCCTCTGGAGATCCTCTAGTCCACCCACCTTGCCTTGCAGAGGGAGGTGGTGGCACAGGAACACCCCCAAGTGAGGTGGGAATTTTCATTGAGGATCTATTGAAAGTTGTGCCGTGGTATTTTAATTTCTGCCTACTCATTGTCATGTGCTGGAATAGTTTCACTAATCCACATTTGCCTTCTAATTTCCTTTACATTTTATGGTTCTGCCTCTGGATGTTCCATTCCTGCAGCTTTGCCCCTCACTGTTCAGTTCACTTGAGAAAAGCTCCTAAAAGTAATGTCTTCTTTACTGGGCAGCTCAGCTTACCCTGGAAATAATTTCATAAAACTAATACTAATTGAGTAGCTGTTTAACACTGCTGAATGGGAGAAAAACAGGTTTCAAATAATGGATTTAAAGTGAGGGAAAAAAGTGAGAATTGCTCTGTAGAATCATAGAATCATATGCTGACATTTAAAAAAATGAACCCAATACAAAGTGTAGTTCATTATTATTTGTGCACTTTCAGTCTGGAGGTCCCTGAACATTCTGGTTTAATGTCAAAGAGTTAAAACCCTGAATTCATTTAGTAAAAAAATAACTAATTAGATAATTAGGACAGTGTGTTTATGTGGGTGTCCCACCATTACCTGGTCACTGGAGGTTGTTCTTGATTTGCTCTTGCCAGAGATTGTCCCTCTTTATTAATATAATAATAGAGAGATTTAATTAGGCCACATCCTTTATTTGACTTCCCACACTGTCAGCAACAAAAGGTGCAAGGAGAGCAGCTCATAAACCATGTGGTGTTGAGGGGTCACTCCATCAGCTCTGCTCTGCAGGGCATGGAAAAAGGGATGCACAGAGCGGGGGATAATGGATATTCCATCACTGGCTTAGATCGGCTCCTGTTTAAATCAAAGACACTTTTAATAGAGTGAGACTCATTCTGGGCTCTTTTGCAAACATCTGAAGGGGGCTGGATCCTGGGAATCTGGACATAAGGCTGAAGGAAGGACCTCTGGTGTGAAGTTTGATGGCAATGTCTGAGGTGCCAATAATGCCTTATAAAGTTTTTACCTCTAGGTCACCCCTCCAAATCCAGTCTAAGTCATTGCTGCCACAAAACCATTATCATCTCATGGATGGGATCAAGTGGCACTCAAATGTCCAGTGTCCCATTGCACAATTGACACCTGGAAGATCTTTCTGTCAGGTTTCTGTAGGATCAGTGAGGAGCTCATTGTGTCCCTCTTCACCTCTTGTTTTCTCATGTCCAAGAAAAGGCATCCTCCGCCAAGGAATGTTGATATCCTGGCTAACCAGCCACCTTCATTTGAAAGCTCTTAGTCTGTAATAAAGGCCAAACTATTTATTTGTTTTGTGTCCAATATGATTTTCTCCCTGTCATTGCCTTACGTTAATGTTTCCCCTCACCTGCTCCACTGTGGAGGTTATTTGGTGCAGTAGGTATTTACTGCCAAGGGATAAATAATTAAACTCAAAGAGTGGTTTTCATTTCTTCATGTCTTCTGTTATTTCCAGGCGTGGTTAAAGGGAATTACAGATTTCCTGCCTGGCAGTGACAAGGAATACACAGAGGAGAAAGAACAGAGTGGGACTTACCTGAATACACTCCCACTGAAGTTTCCCTTTGGTAAAAGGAAATTAAAACAACCTTTATGATTCAAGGACATTTTGGTTTTCTCAGTTGTATTGGTTTCTACTTCCAGGTTGTCCAAAAACGTTAAAAATCAGTTTGACAGTCCCGCAGAACAAGCAGCTCCCTTCATATTCGTTGTAATAACAGGAGGGGATCCAATGCCCCTGTTACCAGTGTCCCTCGGAAGCTGATCCCTTGGATCAGCTCTGCAGACAGTGGAGTGGGATTAGGAGTTACATCAGGTCACAGAGGTTGCTCCTTCTCAAACGTGAAATTATCTTTTTTTTAATAGACCATCAGCTTCAGCAACTTGTCCAGACCAGCGTCCTAAAAAGAAATAAATTCAGTAAATTTAAAGTTACTTGTGGAAATCTTGTGGGAATCTGTGTCTTGTGGTGCCAGGAGTCTCTTGCAAATCTTTCCTGGTTTAGATCTTTTAAAGCACAGATCATTTTGTTTTATTTTGTTTTTACTGGTACAGCTTCTTCTGAAAGATTTTATTTATATAAAAGAATGGAAATAAGGGCAGAAGCTGAAGAAGCTTCCAAGAAAAAAGCAAGGGGAGGATGATTTACTGTGAGCTGCAATGAGAAATAGACTCCCAGTTCCATAAATCCAGTGGAAGTGCTGGTGTGCCTCCCTCAATTGATGTCCTCTCCTCAAGTGCCACATGGCTTGGAGTCCCTCCTCCGTGGAGGCTGCAGGGATTGCTCTGGGTGACTTCAGAATTATGGGAAGGCTGGCAGTGAGGAGGGAAAAATCACTGCAGGTGAAGAACTGCTCACAGTTCAGGCCTGAGATGCCCAAAAATGAATGGCAAAGTTCTCCCTTCTCTCTGATCCAGGCGGGAAGATCCGTAGCCCCACCCAGCGCTGCTCCTGAGGTCCCAGGCAGTGCTGGGGGATACCTTGATGGGGAGAGCTGGATGGCAGCATGAGAGCCCCTGAGGCAGAACCAGAAGGTTCATTTAAGCCAGGAACTGCCATTGCCTGTTGGAATGTCCAGGAAAATCAAGTGTCTTTGAAGGTGTTTGTTTCTGTGCCGCAGACAAAGTTTCCCTTGATAATGCTCTCCAGAATTTTTTTTCACATCACTGAGAAGTATTTTTCCTGAAGATGTGCATTGTATACTAATAATATTGGGATGTGAGGCTGGAACTCAGGAAAAAGGAAGAAAAGGGAGTGAAAGTCAGTAATGCAGATAAATAGAAGCAAATGAGATCTACATGAGAGGTTTTATTAAATTTGGAATTGGCTGCTGGACCAGAAAGACAGAGCTAAGTAAAAGCATGAAGTTAACTAAGGGAAAAATGAGTTTGGAGCATGAACAGAACTCAAATTCATCTTTGCCAGAGAGGGAGGAAGCTTAGTGTGACCTTGAGAGCTGCTGGAAGTTCCACTCATGTGCAAACCCTGCGGCGACACAAGAGGGACCTGCTCAAAAGGCAGCTCCGACTTTTATTTTGGTGCATTTAACACTGAGCTGCCCTGTGCCATGTGTGACAATTTATGTTTAGCCTGTAATTCTGGCTGCTGGGCTACCAAGTGAAATTACTGGCAGGGAAAACCCTGGCTCCTGAGGCCGGGGTGGTTCTCCCCTCTGAGGTAGCCCCAGTCTCTCCATGAAGGACAACTGGACATGTCCTTTGGATTTTGGATTATTGGGTTTTTTCCAGTGTCTACAAACACAGGGATTATTCCTGGGTATCAAGAAGAATTCCTTGATGGAAAGGATTGTTAAACATTGGAACAGGCTGCTCAGGCATGTGGTGGAGTCTCCAACTCTGGAGGTGTTCAAGGAACCACTGATGTTGCACTCAGTGCTCTGGGATGGTGGACAAGGTCCAAGTGATGGCTCAAGGGTTGGACTGGATGATCTTGGAGGGCATTTCCAATTTAATTGATAGTGATAATAGACTATGGTAGGGTCTGGATCAGGTGGTAAAACCAGCAGTGACAGTAGTAGGATCTTTGTGTCAATAGGTGAGTAGGTTCCTCCTGCTTGTCACAAAGATCTGATACTTTTGGTGTTAAACTGAAGAATTCATTCTCCCTTCGTGGGCAAGTGTGGCCATGTCCCAGAGCAGAGGTGGCCTGTGTGACACCAACACGGGATGGCTGAGCTCTGAGAGGGAACACTCAGCGCTGATAAACCAGTGAGGGAAGGAGACTCTGCTGGAAGGTGCAGGACCATTAAATAATTGAGGTTGGAAGGGACCTCAGGAGGTCACTGAGCTCAAACTCTGCCCTGGGCTGTGTGCTCTCCATTGCTGCTGGTCAGGCTGTTCTCCTTCTCTGTTGTGTGCCAAGAGGGACCAATAAAACCCAGAATGAAAGCAGAATAATAGAGTGAGACCTTAAGACAAATCGCAGATATGTGACCCTCCTGTTTGGGCACCCTTCCCACTAATGGCCCTCAGCAGTGCCTTCCTGCAGGTATTTTCCATCCTGCTCATCCTCTCTGGGCTGATTTTTCTCCTCCCATGACCTATATTTCTGTCCACTCACAGCCACTGTATCTCCTTTTATTAACATCCTAGTCTTTCCAGGCTCTCCCTGTTTCTCCCTGCTAGTTAACTGTAATTATACAGGTTTTTAATGAGTTTTGATTCATTTAAATGTGTTTTATGTGACTAACAGCAAACCCCCTGCTGGTCTAATTTTATGTGGTATATTTAATTGGGACCCCTTTTGCAAGTACACAGTTTGCAAAAATGTGTGTGGTGAGCAGAGTCCCCAACCATAAATTATGCTTTATTCCCACTCTTCTGATTAGATTTTTATTTGCATTACATGTGTTTTTTACCCCCACTAAAATCCTGTCACGTAGTTTAACCACCCCAGCAAATTAATTCTTGCAATATTTAATGTCACACATAGAAATGCCTTTATGGATCTTCTAATTGTTCATTTCAACCACTCTAAAATTAGTTCCCTTTTATTAATTGGGGAGTCATTGCGTTCTGGAGAAGACAGAAAGCTCTCTTGCAAACCACATTAATTGGACAGATGTTCTGAAATACGTTAAATATTACTCAGTGAGTGCTGACACAGCTCATCAATCACATCCCTGTGATCTGTTACAGGTTAAAGGGTGGGGTGAGAGAGGCACTATCAGAAGTGATGAACTGACACCACAGACAAGAATTTTGTGTTTAAGGTAAAGCAAGAAAATATTCCTACTTTAAAATAACTGGAGAAATGTCATCATTTATGTTAGAAAATCACTGACTGGTTTGGGTTGGAAAGGATCTTAAAGATCATCTAATTCCACTCCTGTGTCACAGACAGGGACACCTCCCACTGTCCCAGGCTGCTCCAACCTACCCTTGGACACTTCCAGGGATCCAGGGGCAGCCACAGCTTCTCTGCCCAATCTGTGCCATGGTCTGCCCACCCTCCCAGGGGAGAATTCCTTCCTAATATCCCATCTAAATCCACCCTCCTTCAGTTTAAGGCCGTTCCCCCTCGTCCAGTCACTGCAGGCCCTTGAATGGAATCTTGTGAGTCAACGGTGCCATGAGATGGGAAGGGGACTTGGTTTGTATTTCATTGTTGCTTTTGTATTTCATGCCCTAGAACTCAAACTCTTTACAAAGAGAATCAAACCAGTATCATTTTACAAGGGGTAAAAGGAAAGCTCAAGCAAAGGAAGGAGCAGTCCAGGCAAAACAACTGCCTGCATCGAGCCCGTGGGTTTGAAGGCAGATTAAGACTTCAAGAGTTTGGGTCACCCAAAATAACTCACCTCCTGCAAACGGTTCATTAACTGGATCATTTCTATCCCTCTCTTCAAACAGATCTTATCAGCCACACATCTAATGGGATCAGAGTGTCTTGGGACGTATATTTACATACCTAGAGATAAGAAGGGCTTACATAACCCTGGGAGCAGACAAGACATCTCTCTCAGACAACTGCCGATGTTCCCTTGCTAAACCCCTCAGAACTGTGTTTTCCTGCTGTGTCAGCAGCTACATGACAGTAAAGCAAATGGCACAGGTACCCTGACAGCCAATCTCAATGACCAGGAGGCAAGAAATGCCAAGTTTCCTTCTTTTTTACAGCGAGATGGATGATGTTTGAGCAAAGAACAAAATCTACGCATTATGGTTCTTAACTAACCCATCAAAAAGAGCCTCAGGAAATGTCTGGAGCTCTTAGTTTTATAGCAGGATGTTCAAGTCTATTTAATTTTTTTCTTTTCATATACGCAGCAATAAAATGGAGTTCTGAAGCTTTTCAAGAGCAATCGCGGCATGTGGTGGCAAAATCCCAAGGATTTAAAACCAGGTACACAAAAAAGAGGAATTCAGCGGTTAATTAATTTGCCAGGTGTCTTTGACAAGTCCATTTGCTGGGTCAGCTTTTCTATTCATTTTGCCTCCCTGATTGAGGCTTTTGCACAGGATTTACATAAACCTCTGGCCAACATGAGCTGGGACAGTGGGTTGAAAGATGCAGAAATGAAATCTAGGACAGCCATTGGCATCTTGACCACATTTCATATCCAGGTCCCCCCTGTGACCTCCACTGCTGCAAGAGGGGATTGTTGGGATTGGATGTTGTGGTGTGGTGTCGGAAAACATGTGTCACAACTGGTACTGAAGCAAGGATGGTCCCAATTTCATCCCACAAAAGGATGTTGTGGCCTTGAGTGGTTCTCTGGAAATCTCTCCTGTGGAGCTCAGATCTGAGCAGTATTAGGTGGTGGTGAGACCTTACGAGGGGGTTGGTTTGGGATTCCAGATGGGCAATGCCAGAGCAGCTGAAGGAGACACTGAGCCTTTCAAACTGGTGGGAAGGTTAAAAAATCATTGATTCCAATCCCAGCAAGGAGGGAAAACCAATCAACCAACTCTAAACAACATCAAAGCCAAACAATTCTTGGAAAGTAAATATTGCAGAAATTCCTTTAGTTTTTTTTTTTAAAGTTCAAAAGCTGTTTAAGCAGCTTTTTCACAACTCAGAGTTCCCATAATGAGATTAATTTTACCTACCATGAATGTTTGCAGAAGTTTCCCAGAGTGGGAAAAATAATCATGTTTATGTCACAGAAATAATGGTGCTGAAATTGGTCACATTGAATGTCCCTGTGACTGAGCACAACTCCATTAACATTAATGAGGTTTCCTTCCCCTATTTCTGCCCGTTTCTCCCTTAGCAGCCAAGTCATGAACTCTCCAGCCACTCAAGTCAAACTTGCTTAATATGGAAAAAAATCTCTGTAGGCTTTGACTACAAAAACCCTGAACAATAAGTTAATTAAATCACATCATAAAAAATGGCAGTGTGAGAACATTTTGATTAGCTGCATGATCAGCAAACAAACAAAAACCCCAACAGAATAGTCACAAGGTCTGTTGAGGTTTATTTTTGCCATGAGCACTCCAATTTTCTATGGAAGTCACAGGCAAACAAGACTTCTGAACCATTTCAATCTCCTCTAAATCAGAGCCCACAGTCTCTGTTGGCATCTCGGCATTTTATTATTGTGTCAAAAAATTAGGTGAGAAGAATTGCAATAGAATGAGGAACCTGAATGAACAGAAAGCCTTTGCGTCTCATGCCTTGCAGAAACAAACTTTCCCTGGCTCTGGATAGTTCCAAAGCCCCAGCAGGATTTCAGTGTTGGCTCAGGGAAGAGCAAATGTTTGCTCAGCTCCATCTTCAAACACTCCCAGCGTTTTGGCCACTCATTTGAATTCCTCCAGTGTTACTTTGAAGTGTTCTGCTTTCACAATGTGTTGCAACAAGTGACCCAGTGGGTGACAGGATCCTT
>WEKX01026500.1:0-29278 GCA_013390025.1 Pitta sordida
GCCCTTGGAAAAAGTCCCTCTCTGGCTCTCTGGTACTGGAAGGTAGTATAAGATCTCTCCGGAGCCTTCTCTTCTCCAGGCCCCAACTCTCTCAGCCTATCTTCGTAGGAGAGGTGCTCCATCCCTCTGACAATTTTGGTGGCCCTCCTCTGGACTTGCCCAAGCAAGTCTTTCTTTTGTTGGAGAACCCAGAGCTGGACACAGTACTCCAGGTGGGATCTCATGAGAGTGGAGTAGAGGAAAAACATCACCTTCCTCAACCTGGTGGTCACACTGCTTTTGATGCAGCTTCTTTTGACACAAGTGTTTGTTATGTAATGATGGTAGAGTAAATCAGAGGATATGAATAAAGCTGTTATGAGAATAGAAAGAGGTCTCAGTATCCTGGTCTTTTGAGGGTGGGCTAAGGAGTAGGCATCTTCTTGAAACGCCAGTAAGGATAGTGTGGAAAAGGGAGGGACATACCTCTGTTTCAGGGAGTGAAGATTACTGACACTAGAAAGACTCTTGTATCAGAAAATATGAAAGGAAATAGAAGCAGGAGAAAAGTTTCTGGAAGTTACATAAGAAAGATGAGATTTTATATTTTTTGTCTCATTTTCATATAGTAACTGATAAATAAAAGTTTTAGATGAATCAATATAGGATGCTTAAGATGTGCCTTTTGAGGTAGCAAATTATGTTGATGAGTTAGCTGTAATAACAAAAAACAGTCTTGCACCCAGAAAGGATTTGGGGAGCTCAGTAACTATTGAACTGAAGCTATTCTGAGGTTGGTGGATACTAGTCTGTGATATATCTTAGTTAATAAGTTTATAGTTCTGGTGCCTGTCTGATGTATAGTTCAGGAAAGAAAAGTCAATACCCTTCACCAGCAATGATGTGAGTCATAGTCTTTATTGGAGGAGTCAGTAATGTGTGGGAGTGGGACCTAAATGAATGTTCATATGTGGAAAAACAATTTTGTTGTTCAAACCTGAAATATGTTCTCTTTCAGAAGCCAGTTAGTGATGGTATTTTAAAGTATTTTTGTTTTCTATACAAAACCTCTGTGAAAAGATATTTATGTGTCAGGGATCATAAAATGGTACCATTTCATTGCAAACTCTTTTTCTTAGCCATAAAAGCATAGGCCTTTTAGATCAAAGCTTTTAAGAGACAATGTGACAGATAACAGAGAACAATCTTTCTCTTTAATGTTCTATATTTAAAGATACTCACTTTACAACTTACTACAAAGTTCATATAAACCTCATTAACTTGATCAGATCAGCTTCTGAAATTATAAAGTTGAGTTTTTAAAGCTTTAAAGTTGACGTAAATTAAGCAAACAACATGAAGTATGCAGACAAAATAGTCACCCTCTTCACAACCTATTTGTCCTCCACAAATATCCAAATCCCATATATCAAGCTG
Source organism: Pitta sordida (assembly GCA_013390025.1). NCBI lineage: Eukaryota > Metazoa > Chordata > Aves > Passeriformes > Pittidae > Pitta > Pitta sordida. The sequence goes on from WEKX01026500.1 coordinate 1,417, forward strand.
TCTACTATACCCAAGCCCAGCTAGAATAACTACTTTTATGAGCTATAGATTAAGGATCACTGAATGTTATGTAAAACCTTGCTGATTGTACCTTTATTTTACTAGTCACAAAGTGAAGCTTTATGCAATATTTGTAAAAGGTAAAAGAAAACTTCTGAAATATTTATGTAGTGGAAGGGTTGTAATTACTATAGTTTGAACTCAGGTTACTTCTGTTTAAGAAACAAGAGTTTTGGTTTTTTGATTGAATGAAAAGCTAGTTCTTGAAGTATATACACTTCTATACAATAGTTTAGGATATGATAAAGAAAGTTTGTTCAGCTTAGAGAAGGCTAAGAGAAGGTAATAAAGTTACTGTGTTCAGCCTCTTTATGAACACTGAACATCCATCAGACATGATAGAATCTCTTCTCAAAGAAAAAATAAATTATCAAGAGACCATGGGTACATGTTCCAACAAGAAATCTTCTGATGAGATTTAAGAGAAAGTTTATAGTGTGAGGTAGTGATTGAGCACTGGAAGAGCTTCCTCAGAAAAGCTGCAGAATTTCCATGATGGGAGATATTTGATACTCAAGTGTTTGTAACACTGAGAAACCTGCTCAAACTGTGAGGCTAGCATCTCTCTGAGTAGAAGGGCTGGATCAAGTGATGGCCAGAGATCCCTTTCAAATGCAATTTTCATATTAATCTAAATTATTAGGTCTGGAATATCATGGACAACTTTCACCGGATATGTTGCCAGTCCTTTCACTGCTAGAAATGATTTGCTGTTGTATTATCTGATTCTGCCAACAAGCCATATCTGATTCCTTACTCTTACAACCCACTGTGCAGAATTCCAGACTCTTAGCACCCAGGACGGCCTCTGCTTAGGTCAAATTTTCCCATCCAGTATGATTGTCATCCAGAACTGAGGAAGCTGCTGTCACAGTCAAATCAGCACTTCCAAGCAGCAGTTCTGACCATGGGTCCTGACATCAGCCCTGAGAGTGTACTGCTATCTGTGAGCTAGAGTGCTGGGTAAAAAGCAGTCAGTAAGTGCCACAGTTATTTACTGCACCAGTGTCACTCTACAACTCCAATTCCACTGGAGTGCGCTGACCGTGTAAGCCGTGATTATCCTGTTTCCAGAAGACACTGAAGATCACTTGTCCCTCTTTTTACACAGACAATCTCTCTCTTTTCACTTCTTCACTGAATTTATATTCAGGGACCCTCTTTCTTTCTCTGATATGTTTTTCTGGTTATTATCTAAAAGATATCTTTTTGTGTTCCAGTTGTCAAACTGAAGTATACTAAAAGCCTGATATTACTAACTTTGCCTTACATATTGCATTTACAAGGAAGGATTTTTTGTATTGGAAGCACCAAATCCCCCCTTTTGTTTCTTTTACTTTCAGCATGAGTTTGTGTCAGAATGTCTGATTGATTAGGCCATATATGGGAAATGCATATAGTGAAAATGGAAGTTCTCGAGATAACACTAACTTTTTTGTGTATTAAATTCTCCAACAACAAAAAAAAAAAAAAAAAAAGCCTTCTTGAAATAAGAACATATCTCTATATAATGCAAACTATTCTTTGCCTTCCAGATAAAGTACATTTGAAAAATGTGAAGGTTTCTTGTATCCTGAAAGGCTTCACATCAAATTGAAATTTGGCTTTTCGCACTTGAATTTGTGTTGCAGTATAACTCTAGCTCTATCTATCCATCCATTTGGAATTCTACTATTTCACTAGTTAAGTAATAGATAAGAACTCTGTCTTGGCATTTTAGAGTTCACCACAGTTAGTCTTAATTGTTCATGAGATTTATTCTGTCCTTGCAAACCTGACCTTCCCTGGCACTTTCTGGAGTTAGCACAGATAAAAGTGCCTATTCTGACATCCTCCAGAGGAGTTTCTCTCTCCACTGATTACAGAGCTTGAGGAGATTATCCAGCCTAGGTTAAACTTAGCCTTTACAAACACTCACCTACACTTATATTCACAAATTAAATTATTCAGAGATATCCTTTTAAAGGAAAAAAAAAAGGCAACACATTTTATAATCTCTTATGACATTGAATTACAGACACTCTGCTAAGCATAAAGAGTTGGTCAGTACAAAACTTGTTTTATGCATGAACTCAAACACTGGACATGGTGTGAACTGGATTAAAGAAATGTTTAGTTAAATGTCCAGCAAATGGCATCAGGTCCTTGACTGAGACTGTGAAGGTCAGGTTCATGTCTCTGTCCCACGCGTCGTATGAAACCATGGTGAGACACAGAATATGAAGTTAGTTGTATATCCTCCAAGCCTTATAGTACTGAACTAGTTCAGCTGCTAAGACATTCTTCAATTGCTCAGATACTTAGAAGCTTATGTCTTGTAAAACCAATTTTCAATATGGTTTAGAGTTTGGGGGCAATCAGTAAAATTAACAGGCAAAATCCTGAGAAGGTTGGGCTCATCCACTTGGTTATAGCATGATGAACTTATTTCTATGATTAATGATGACTTTCACTGTTAAGCATGACAGCCTGAAGTAGGACAACCATATTACGAAAGGATAAAACTCGCGAGATTATCACCAAGAGGTATTTGGCTGTTCAGTTGTGTATACAAATATTAATGGCCTTGAAAACTCCTTATAGTTTCTATAGGGAATACTCTTTGGGGAGTTAAGTTTGTCTCTGGCATGCAGAGATGGAACTGACCTTAATTGTTAAGTTAATATAGTACAACTAATAAAACAAGAGAGAAAAGACATAAAAGGAAAGGTAGTGAGGATCAGATGCAATAAAGAAGAAAAACAAGTTATAGAATAGAAAGCAATAGGAGAACTGGGGAGGAAGAAATGTCTTGTTTTGGAAGTGATAAATTCACTGTTTTCTAGGTCATTTCACTATAAAAACATACAATTAACAGTGCATGCCTAAATTTTTCATGAATTTGTAACTAACTATTTTATGTTGAGAGCATGCAGGGAGAAATTCAAACACTCCATAATGGTAAATCAGATAAAAGCAGTCACCTTTCAGTGAGGTTTCTCCTTACTGTTAGAACTGCTGTACACATGTAACTGCTGACAATAAAATGTCAAGAAGGAGAGAGAAACCTGAAAGTTACTTGATTCAATAGGAAAAATAGTTGTTTTCTTTAAAAAAGACAATGCTCTGCACTGTTATAGATCCTAATGATGAACAAACCTGACCTTGACTGTAAGCAGAGACTTTCATCTGTTTGCAAAAGGCTTGAGACTACATTTGTTTTGAGAGATAATGAGTTTGACACAGAAAGCTCAGCTTGGATACCTTTGTGCTTGGCAGCATATGGTCTAAAACTTCACTAATAATGTGAAACCTTGAATTTGCCATTTCATGAAAGTGTATCTTCCACCCTTGGAAGAGGCTTCTTTATCAAGCGGTTCATGACCAATCAATACTGTTACATGCTTCATGTCATTAATAGGAAGTGATAGAATAAGTAAATTGAATTTTGAATAAAAGACAATTACTAGTATTTTGTCTGTGTAGGAGAGATGTAAGCATTCGGGATGTAAGCATAGGATTTTGGCCTCACAAACCAGGCTTGTCCTTTTCAGTCTAGTCTTCCTCACCTATCAACTTAAATATCCTTTGTATATCTACTTAAAAAGCCCAGATAAATGTGATGAATAATGGACTCAAAATCAAAACTGAAAATTTCAGAATTTTAATAATTCCAACTGTCTAGTATAAAGGTTGAGATTACAAGATCACCTTTTTTTTGTTACTTCAAGATAACACTTCATTAATTATTTTCAACATCACAGCAGCACTTCATGAGGAAAGCCATGGGATTATTCTATGCCATGGTTAGAATAATAAATAATCTTCTAGAATAAGAGTGTTGATTTAAATGGAAGCATAACAAAAAGAAGAACTAAAAATTATCATAGTTTGGTTTTTTGTCCTTTTCAGTCCTTTGAAGCCTGCACAGGCGCTTTCTGTGACCTATATTGTAGTCTCCTGGATTTCCAACATATGGTAGACATGTGACTGTCAAGTCAGTTTGGCCAAATCAAAAAATTTAAGATTGCCTCATTATCCAGATAAAAAGGATTTAATAGTGATTGATTTCTATCATAGTGGGATAATTAACTTTACCACTTACCATATGTAGTTATTAAGAGCATCTCACACCAATTGCCAGAAATTATTAAGCTAAACTCATGATGCTTGTAAAGAAAGTATAATTATCCCTACTTTGCAGGTGGAAGAGCTGATTACATACACAAATCTCTCAGAGGTGACCTCATTGCTGTTTNCAAATAACTTATATCCATGACACATAGATACTGACACATAGATTTCTCTTGTATATGTATATATAAAAAAGAGAGGGATATATTTTCTTAATTGCTTATCTAATATTTGGCATTATACTCATGATGAAATGTATAGCTTAATTTTCTGAGGTGCTGAAAATCTTTTAACTTGAAATCTAGTGAATATGGAGATGAAGCTTAAACACAAATCAGGAACAAATTGCATCTGAGCAGCCTCAGAAAATTCATTTTGCTTTTGAAAGCATGAGAAGATGTGTTGAAAAAAAAGGTAAACATGAAAGTTCAACAGAAATAGACTTTTTATTTGAATATTATAGTTGTGAGTATTAGTTTCTATATGTCAAAGATGTAGGTTAAGGGAGTTGGATTAAACATAGATTGCAGTGAGAGTCCAACAATTAAATTGTGACCTTTAGCTTGGTTTTTAAAATATGACATTTCATTTAATTTCATTAATTTAATTTCATTAAAGAAAATTCTCTGGGAGGTAATTTAATGTATATTAACTCATACAGGAGCAGAGTGACTTACATTGCCAGTAGAAACCAGACAAGAGGTGGAGAACATACCTGTGTTTCTCACTAGCAACACTATGTGTTCCCCAGGTCTTGCTGGGGAATGGCAAAACCCCCATATACTGACCCTGAAAATCCATACCTATCTTAACAATAATGAGGAGACCTCATTCACATTACTAAACATTTATAAAGCCTTTGTGTCTGAAAAACATAATTACTCTTAGTTTAGCTAAGTGTAGCGGAGTTGTTACACACTGAATGTGTAAAAACTCTTTTATGTTGATACAGCCAGGAAAAAGGCAGTGAATCTAACTTAACATAATCACATAATCACAGAATCACAGAATACTATGAATGGAAGGGACCCACAAGGATCATCTAGTCTAACTCACCAGCCTGTACAGAGACCGAACTCACACCCCAGAGTGGTGAACATAAACCTAGTTCCCTCACAGGTGCACAGGCCACTCTGAGCCAGAAGGGACCCACAGGACCATCCAGCCCTACACCCCCCAGCTAGACCATGTCACTAAGCTCCTCATCCAGTCTTCTCTTAAACACGTCCAGGGATGGTGACTCCACCACCTCCCTGGGCAGTCCATTCCAATNATACCTAAGTCCCTCTGCACTTCACTACTCTCAAGCCACTCCTTCCCCAGCCGATAGCGGTGCATGGGGTTGTTATGTCCAAAGTGAAGAACCCGGCACTTAGTCTTGTTAAACCTCATACTATTGGAGTCTGCCCATTTCTCCAGCCTGTCAAGGTCCTCTTCCTTGGCTGTTTGTAATCCATTTAAAAATAGCTATTTTTCAGATTCTAAACATTTGCTGGAATATTTTGGTAAACTGAAGCAATAGATAGACAAAGAATAACCAGGGAAGAGCGACTCAGAAGAAGCATGCAATAAGATTTCTTTCTAATAAAAAAGGAAGATGTTTCAATTATCTTTTTTCCAATATTTTTTCTTCCATTTTGTTTATTTCTTCTTCCAATTATTTGACTTAGTGAGGTACAATATACAAAATATGACTTTAAAAATGTTTCATTCATTAAGAAAGCTCAAGAATCGTACACAAGGAATTTGGGAAGAAAATATTTCTTGAGAATAAGCCCATTAAGGGACAGTCTACCTGACTTAATGATGTAGTGTATCAGACAGGATAGGAACCTTAGTGAATCTCAGGGCTTATGTATTTTTCCAAGTTCTGTTTGAAATAGTAAGGTATAGTGTGAAAGCAAAATGCTGTGAAGGTGATAGACCATAAAACTGGTGATGTGAAGAAATGAAAATGGTCAAATACAGCCATTCTTGTTTTTGCTGAGTAAATAGGAGCTTACTTGTCCTGCTGGGATTATTTGCAGAGCACAGTTTCTCAGTAAATAGGTGTGAGGGTGTGGGAATCAGCTATATTGTGAGTGAAAGAAATACCCCGAATGAGTCTGTGGAAACCAATTGTGCTTTTCCTGTCCAGTTGTTTATTATATGCTACAAAGATAGGACCCCTTATTTTCTTTTAGGATATCTTGTTACAAGGTGTTACAGGAATATCTGATGAACAGCAGGTACATCAGAATCACTCATTTCCATCTCCATAAGGTAATTAACAAAACCATTAATAAACAAGCAGTCTGATTTATCTTAAAGATAGTGAAATTCTGAGGGTTGCCACATGGTCTCATCGTCTCTGATTGGTATTATGCTGCCTTGTTCACAGGTTCACAGGTTATTCTGAGTTGGAAGGGACCCACAGGATCATCTAGTCCCACTCCCAAACGAACGTCCACTCAGGGATCAGGCCAACAAGCTTGGGACTATGGGCACCACACTCCATCCATCCAAACCTCCCACCAATTAGACCATGTCACTGAGCACCTCATCGAGTCTTCTCTTANTCATTACTCCTAAATTCCTCTCCATTTTACCACTCTCCAGCCACTCATTCCCCAGTCAATAGCGATGCATGGGGTTGTTATGTCCAAAGGACATAAGTTGGACTTGATCATCTCTATGGTCTTTTCCAACCTTACTGATTCTGTGATTCTGTGAAGTGAAGAACCCGGTGCTTAGACTTGTATAATCTCATACTGTTGGAGTGTGCCAGTTTCTCTAGTCTGTCAAGGTCCTTCTGAAGGGCCCTCCTACCCTCCGGATGTTCAACTTGTAAGACCTTGCAAGATCTTAATTTTTTTAGTGAACCCCTCTTACCTTAGCAAAGGGACAGCTGGGAGCAGGTGAGGATATTAACTTATTCTGTAACTGGTGTGCCTGGGTCTGCAGTTATGCAATGACTGCTGCAAATGAGTCTAGCCTTTCTCCAGCATAATCTTTGGACTACCAGTGTCAGGTTCATGAGCAGGATTGCAGCTCACCTGAACCTGGAAAGCAGGATGAGTTCATATTTGGATTCAGGATTGAGTCAGTACTTATTTTATCAATACCTGTTTGTTCCCATCCTAAAACATTAGCTCTTTCTCTATGGTTGTGATAAAGTCAGTGTTACCCTGGTGATTTTAGAGAGAAAGAGCAAAGCTATCAGAGGAGAGAAATTGTTTTGTTAATTAAGTCTGCTACATCCTAGTCCTTGTGTCAATATGAATTCAGTGATTTGCCAAATTTTTCTAAGGAGATTAATGATTTTTGCTGCTTAATTTAAGAAACTTTAAAGCCTCTTGAACTTTAGGAAGGGAGAGTTATGTTCCATTAAAGTGCTTCAGGCTGAATATGTAAAAGCCAAAGCTCTGAAAAGACACCCAACCAAATATGCACATATATATACTTGTACATGCTCTTTTCTTTGCTACAGCTGTGCATTTTGCAGAGCATGAGTTTGCTGCTTCCTGTCTTTGCTTTAGTGACAGTGAGAATTGATAGAAAAATATATATATACCCACAGCTGTAGCTTTTTTGATCGGAGTAAACTTCATTTTTATCCTCTAATAGAAAAATCCAAGAAGTACTGCCCATGGTAAAAAAAATTAATCAATCACAGAATCACAGACTCACAGAATCACAGAATACTATGAGTTGGAAAGGACCCACAAGGATCATTTAGTCCAACTCACCATCTAACGCCCGTACAGAGACCGAACGCACATCCCAGAGTGGTAAACATAAACCTAGTTCCCTCACAGGTGCACAGGCCACTCTGAGACAGAAGGGACCCACAGGACCATCCAGCCCTACACCCCCCAGCTAGACCATGTCACTAAGCTCCTCATCCAGTCTTCTCTTAAACACCTGCAGGGACGGCGACTCCACCACCTCCCTGGGCAGTCCATTCCAATGAGCGATCACTCTCTCTGTGAAAAACAACTTCCTAACATTCAGTCTAAACCTCCAGTGGCATAGCTTGAGGCCGTGCCCTCTTGTTCTGGTGTTGTCAGCCTGAAAGAAGAGGTCCACACCCACGGATGTTGCACCATTCACCAGCACTCTCTGAGGTCGTCCTTCCCACCAATTCCTAACCCAGCATAAAATGTTTCCATCCATTCCATGCTTTACAAGTGTCTCCTGAAGCTTATTGTGGGAAACCGTGTCAAAGGCTTTGCTAAGGTCCAAGTACACAACATCCACAGCCTTTTTGTCGTCAACCAGTCGAGTCACTGGATCGTAAAAGGAGATCAGGTTGGTCAGGCAGGACCTGCCTTTCCGAAATCCATGCTGACTAGATCCAATGTCATGGTTGTTTTGTAGTTGCTGCATAATAGCACACAAGACCATCTGTTCCATGACTTTTCATGGGACTGAGGTCAGGCTGACTGGTCTGTAATTGTTAGGATCATCTTTCCTACCCTTCTNGGAGCTCTTTGCTCATCCAGACTGGCCATCTGCCCCTCCGACTCACATTGGGACCGCCTGCTCCTGTGCCTTCATGAGCTCATTCTTAAAGTATGTCCAACCCCCCTGGACCCCTCTGCCATTAAGGGCTTTTTCCCATGGTACCCTCTCAATCAAGTTCCTAAACAGCCCAAAGTCAGCCCTCCGGAAGTCAAGCATGGAGGTTTGATTTGTGCCCCTTCTTGTCACACTGCCGATTGAAAACTCTATGATCTCATGATCACTGCATCCCAGATTTCCTCCAACCACAATATCACTGACTAACCCTTCCTTATTTGTAAACAATATGTCAAGCACAGCCTCCCTCCTGGTAGGCTCACTCACAAACAGTCTTCAACTACCTCTAAGAACCTTCTGGACTGTCTCCTCTCTGCTGTGTTAAGTTCCCAGCAGATATCATCCATCTGCTTGATTTGATCTGGGAAACAAAAAAATGCTGCACTTCATATCAGACCACATAATTTCACAGCTCTGGAAATTTGTACCTTTTTAAGAATTTTCTCTCCACGACAATTTTACATTTTGAGAACTGAGCTTGAGGTTTTTACTTGGTCTGAAAGCTTTATCCTGTAAAGAAGGTTTATCACTATTTTTGTTGGGAATTTTTTCCCCAAAAGGTTTATTAAAAAATTAATGTGTTTTACTTAAAAGCTCTGAGTTCATAATTACTTTCCAAAGCACTAAATACCTTTTGTCCTAGATGTTTGCAAGTGTAAAGTTTTCATTATATATTCTAATAAGACTGAAAAATAAGTTCTGTGCAATAATTTATCATTAAAATTAGTATTTTTATTAGTACCACACTAGCTGCAAACAGATCAGTAGACCTTCAAAGTGATTAAAAATTAACATTGAAGTTCTTTATTGAGTTGTTTGTAGACAAAAAATCCCAAAACAATTGACTACTCTTTTGGGTCAAGTACTCTTAATTAAAGTAATCTTAATTTACAAATTCTGCCCTTTTTTCTTATAAATTTATGTCAAGGGAAAATTATTCTTCTTTTATTCTGTGAACTCTTTATGTTTAATTCTAGATTTGTATTAAATCTAATTTATTGTCACAGAACTCTTTATGTGCTGCTACCTAAACAGTGAAATAAATGCTTGTGGTCAAAGGTCTCTACAAATCAGTTAGATAAATATATTAATTAGTTAGAAGACAGTCCATAAGAGAGAAAATATCAATAGCATGTGGAAGCTAACAAAGTGTCAGCTTTCAGTCATATGACTGACTATGCAAGGTGAAATTTTTCACATCCAGAACTTGAGTTTTGGACATGAGCATTTTCCGTTAACATCTATTAATGCAAAAATTAAATGTCTGAATAGCAACAGAACACAAATTCTAAATGTTATGAACCCTGTAAAATCAAAATGCATTTTAAAATATACTCATAGTTTTCCACATATTCTCTCTGTTCTAGTTATAGCTGTCTGAATTTTGATTTTCTATTGTGATAACATCCCAGTCCCTGGGTTCAAGCAATAGAAATAGAAATAAAACAGAAAAATTACTATGTCTGTAAGTCAGTATTTAAGCTTAGCTCTATGCCAAATATGAAGTTTAGGTCAGATAATTACATATATATTCCAATACTACCATTCTTCTAATCTGATATTCTAGTATTAAACTATGCATCATTTGGTCCTTTTTGATGGATAACTTTTGAGATGACAAGGATTTTGAGTCTTCAAACTCTTTAATGATTACTTATATTTAAACAATTTTGTTTCTCTCTCTCAACCTTATTTATTTCATAATTGACAACCACCTTAATTCCATGGTTTATACTAATGTCACAATGTCACTTCTTTCAAATATTGATTATACAATTAATTTAACATTTCACCTAGCATGTGCTTTTGAGGTTGGACTGGAACTTGGAGTCAACTGATCAACCCTCAGGTTACAGGTTATTCGTATAGATTAACCTCAAAAAATGAGGTAACATTCAGAATATTCTCTGTGAGACATGCTGATGAGACATTAACAGATACAAGTTCTGTCAATAGAGAGGGTAAGAGCATGATGGTTTCAATGTTCTACTTTGGCCAGAAAAATAATTCTTCTCTTGTGAAGCCAAATTTATTCAGCAAATCCCCAAGCTTCCTGCTCATCCCACCTGCGTCTAAGAAAAAAAAAAATTCTGGGAGATGGATCAAAAGAAAACCAACCCCCATCCTTTTCTGAAAACCATTGCTTTGTCCTTTAAAAAAATTATGGATAAAAGTGGTGATAGCATGTGCTCTGCATCAATCTTTGCACCTCTGTCTTCAGCCTCTCAAATTTCTTTTTTGTTTTAATTTCTGTAACAAAAAACCCCCGACCAACCAAACCAAAAAGCATAAGGACCATGCAAATCTGGGTCTTGGCCTATTTGAAATGTTGTATCTAGGAAACTGTTCTAGGTCCTGCTCTTTATATATTGCCTGATTAACTTCTGTGGGACAAAAGTATATCCTATGTTTTCTGCTTTGGTGTCTGTACTGATAGTGGGAATGATTGTCCTCTGCCTCTGCTAAAGCAAGGATCTAGCTTTCTTCTTTCAATGACTTAGACATATCTTAGCTTCTAAGCACTTTGCTATGAAGACAGAGAAATGGTGGGATGGCTCCTATTGATAGGTCCTTGGTCTCTGTTTATGTGTTAATGTGCTAAAATGGAAATTTATATACATATTGATGCTTATATATATATTTTGTGTATATGTGTGTATTAAGGATTGACAGACTTGGTGATTTCTGCCAAAAAATGATTGAATGTAAGATCAATGTACAGACAACTGTTTGCAGAGAAGTGTCTAAATTGCAAAAATATCTTAGAGTACCATGTTGAATTAATGATTTTGACTAAATACTTTCTTGAGTGATACCACATTGACATAAAGAGGTCTTGCTCTAAATGTCTTGGAAATCAAGAAAATAATTGTACAAGAATTATCAAAAAATTATAATTGATTTTCATGGTTTTAGGTAGTACTTGTAGTATAATTCTTATACGGATCATTTGACCAGTTGCTTAATATTACATACGAGCTCAAATCCTGTTATCAGTGGACTGTTCTACAGAAGATGGCTAGGTTTAAAAATTAAGTGTATGCCCTATTTCTTTGTGGATAAATTCTGTAATCTTAGTAGATGCAAACCTCTCAAGAATTCAATTAGATGTCAATTAAACTTTGCTGAAAATTCAAACCTGTGTAAGCAGCTAAGGATCTAGACACCAGAAATTGAACAAGACCTAGCCAATCTGTTTTCCTCAGTGTTCAGCATAGATTTGCTGTCAAAATGGTGAATACAACTCGTGCTATTTAGATCCCTGTTCAATGATATTTTATTCTTCTATCCTGCACACCAAATCTAAAAGTTGCTTTTTTAAAAAACTGTCATTTACAAGACTATAAACATCCCTTGTAAAAAAAGCTGAAAGTAGGATTCAGAATGTCTGTTAAATAGATGGGAATGTATTAACCATTGCTGGAAAACAGTGAATCCCCGCTGCACTGCGACCTNCTGGTAGCCCTGCGCCAGCAGCTCCCATGCTGACAGCCCCCATCCCTGCGCTGGCAGCTCCACGCCGGCAGCCCCCGCGCCAGTAGGCCCCACCCCCACACCAGCAACCTCGTGCCAGCAGCCCCAGGCACGAGCACTGGGGTCCAGGGTAAGGGGGAAGTGGCGCGGGGTATGGGCTGTGGGAGTGAGGTGGCAGCAGCCTGGAGAAGCCCACAGATTCTTGGGGTCGGGGGATTGTCTCCCAAGTAAGAGGGGGCTCAGAAATGGTTCCCTTTGCTCCCCTGTGCTCAGAGAGCCTGAGGGGAGAAGCAGAAAAGTGCCCGCCGTGCTCCAGAGTGCTGAGGATGGAGAAATAGGCATGGCCTGCATGCATATTAACAACCTGCACTTCTTTTCGAGTTTAGCTTTTCGCGAGGCCCGTGGCCTGACCTGGTCCTCACAAATGACGGGGTATAACTCTATATAAAGGTCTCAAAGTGTACCTATTTTCCTCAAAGGCTAAAGAAAATTGTATGCATCCTTAGCTGGGTACTGAATCTCGTATATCTTGGATAAATGGAAAAGTGAAAAATTCTGGTTTCAGGTGTATGAGTTGAAGGTGTAAGAATCATCATGTATGGCATCCTCCATGTGGCCCTACTGTCTGTACCATATCTTGATCTGTTGTGTACTTCTTGATTCACACAGTCACAACTATTACAACTACAGAGGCAACCACAAAGCAGTCTAATTCCACATGAAACACTGTTGATTATTTTATTATATTACAACATGCAACATGTTTTGCTCAGGATATTTATGTTGCCAGTCAAGCTCTACTGCTCAACACTTCTGGCAGGGCTGTGTGAATGGATGAGGTACTTGTCTGTGAGGTACTTGTCAAAAGTAGAGGTTGTTGGGAAACTTTTGTTGAATTGTTTTCTTAGGGTGAAACTTCTAAGAATGAGTAGGCTTAAATGCAATTTTTGAGAATTTTTCTCCAGTACAAGATAGATGCCCAAAAGATACAGAAAAGGAAATACCTCATTGTATCAGACAATGAGAACACAATGTCTTTAACTTGTTCTTTCACACCGTAAATGAATACTTAATTGTTGCTTAGCACATTTAACTATTTCTTATTTGGAGGCCTAGAAGCATTAAACTTGGCCTGTCTCCAGCTAAAGAGGAGTTAGTCATAAAATATGGATTATTTCTGATTTTCTCTTATCTCCGTCTCAAAATCTCTTCTCCATTCACTACCCATATTAACTGTGAGAAAATGAAAAAAAAAGATTCAGTGAAGCAATGAAAACATTTTAAATATTTCATAAAATAGGAAAAATATTTCCTGTTCCTTCATTGTAATTTTGACCTTGACACTGTTTCCTCTTGTGACTCCTGCCAAGCTTCCTTTTCTCTGCATAAAATAATGATCAAAAAAGTGTTGCATATTTGCTTTTTTTTCCATAAAGGAGATGTAATGATAGACAAGATAACTTGCCATCCTTTTGGGACAGTGAGAGATTGCATGGCTGTAGTATAAGTATTAGACTTAGGAAGCAAATATTTGTTCAGAGTTTAATACGTGGTTTGGATGATGCGTGGTATGTAAGGTAAAGGTCATACAGTGAGTGATGAGCATAAAAGAAGTGAACAGCTGTTTATTCTCTACATCCTTCTATCTACCATTCCGTCTGTTGAATAAAGCAAGATCTTGTAGGAAAGGGAGGGGCAAGCACAACAGCTGCACCACCAACCTCTGTTTTTAAACAGAAGTCAAAATATAATTTGTTCATTTAAAAAAGTTGCCTTTGCAGCATAAAAAAAAAAAAATCTGTGATGGCTGTCACAGTTTTGTGAAGTATCAAAATACATATTTACTGTGCCTTCTAAATGCTATTCACACATCTCAATGGTGAAACTCCCCTCTTAGAAAGTTAATGCTTTGCCCTCTCTAGTTGAAAAGAGAGATGTATAATGAATGGGTCCTACAGACTCACCTCCTCAGGAGTTGAGCTCCTCAGGCTCAACTCTTCCTCTTCCAGCTCTACCCACATTGCCAGCTCCTGGCAGTCACAGCATAAGACTTTGTCCATACTCACTTTTAAGCAGAATGGATGTGATTATTTGCTACCTTTGTCCCATGTGCAAAATATGGCTGAAAATGTAACAATGTAGAGAAAAGGGCAAAGTTTAAATAGCTTGCAATTCAACTGGAGAGAAATGCATATGCCAAGAAAAGCCATTTCTGTTGCCTAAGGGCTAGATTTCAGTGTTCAATTATTGGGCAACTTGGAGGAAAACAAAAAGATTGCGCAGGTTTCTTGTAGCTACAAAGTTTTCTTCTCAGCTTTCTGTGCAATTATTGTAGCTTTAACCTTTATTCCCACAGCAATTAACACATTAGCTCGTTTTGACCATTTTTATTTGGGCTTTTTTGTAGTCTTTGATGCAGTCTCAGCAGACAAAACTCCTGTTGACAGCTGGTTATACCTTGATGGGAATGGTATAATTAGGCTTTCTGTCTCTGTAGGTTTTAACTCCTTAATCATTCTTAGCTCTGTACACATCTGGCTTTTTCACTTTTCTGGCTTTCAGGCTCTGCTGAGTCGGTAGGTCTGTGTAGACCATCCTTTTGATCATATGTTTCACAGAACCAATATACGTATATTTGCACTGGTTGTTCACTCTATGCATGTCTGATTTCATGTATTTTATGATTACAGTGATCCCCCAAGTTTCATGGGTGTTTGGGTCCACGTACCTTCCATGAAGCCTGCGAATCATTAAGATAGTGAACTCATGTGTATGCAGTTAAGCCCTTTCCATCGCCCCGCCCTCCTGAGCTGTGGAGGAAGTTCCTGGGACCAGCCTGTAGCCTGTTCCACCTCAGGAAATTGAAGGGAATGTTTTTTCCCCTTTCCTGGCCATGGAATCCTGGCTTTTGCCCTGGCACTGCTTTTCTGAGCCCAGAAAGTCCACGGCAGCTGGAGCTGCCCTCCCAGCCATGTCTATGCTGGGGCTTATTGAGGCTGCTGGTTCTTGGTGTGTGTGTCTTTAAACTCAACTCAAATGTGTCCAAACATGACAGAGGTGCTGCGCCACTCTGACAAACCTGGTGTGGCTTAGCAAGGTGGTCTGAGAGACCTGACACAGCACTGGCTTGCTAGTCTTGCCTGGTAGGAGCAGGACCAGGGTGTGCTCAAAGCCAAGTTAGGTAGGGTTACTGAGCTGGGGCTGGCACTGCTGCTGTGAGTGGACATAGTGGTGGCTCACTAGCGTTGCCACCACAACAGACAACGAGTGTTGTCTAGCCAGCTCCGGTGCTTGGAGCACAGAGGAGCGCTCTGTCAAGCTCCAGAGTGCAGAAGGGTGTTCCCGGGATGGTGGCGTGAGCCTGAGCATTGAGTATAGCCATTGAAATTCCACTTTGAAACTCCATGTGGGCTGCAGCAGCACACAGAAAGAATGCTTCCCAGAGTCCCACAGGAGCGAAGCATGGCTCTCACGACTTATTTACATATCCATGAGGTTATTTACACATAGCTTGGCCAGGCATGTGTGGGTTCATGTTTGGTTTTTTGGCTGTTTGGTTGGCTGGTTTTTTTTGTGGGGCAGTTGGTTTCTATGTTTGTTTTTTCCAGGAATGCAACAGCACTGAACTGAGTAGCACCATCTTCACCTGCCCATGCTTGTGGGGAAGGAAAGGGACAGCTAGCTGAGGCTTTTCCTCTCTTTCAATTTGTCTTTATATTAATATTCATTAATTAATTTGTGGCAGACACAGCAATGTGGGCAGAGCTGACCCGGGGTGCAGACTTAGGGCAGCTGCAGAGGGTTTCCTCCCTCCTAGCAAGGGGCATAGGCATGGTGGAACAGCCCACAGCAGAGCTGGCCCTGTCAGGACAGGCTGACCCTGCTCCCTACCTGCATCACCTTCCAGGTAGCTGCCAAGCAGTGAAGGCTCCCTGTGTCTGCAGTGCTTTCCGCACACAGGAGCACACGTGTGTGCTGCAGCCTCCACCTGGTACTCCCAGCTCACCACAACACGCCTGCTGTGCCCAAGGCACTGCTCTGGGAGCATGCTTGTGGCCCCCACCACACTTATGTGAGGCAAATGGACTGGTGGCACCGCCCGCGCCTGGGGAATACTAGCTCCAGAGGGTAGCCAGCAGTCTTCCCTGCCCTTATACAGGGCAGAGAGACCAGCAGCATGTTCCATGCCAAGGAAGTCCGGGCTTGCCGGGGTGGGGGGTGGGGGGCGGCGGTAGCGGGGATCCCTCTCCACTTAGAGTGGGGAAATGGACTGGTGGCACCTTCTGTGGCTAAGGAGTCCTGGCTCCGGAGGGATGCCAATGGTCTACCCCACCCTTATAAAGCCCACGGCAGCAGCCCGCAGCAATGATGCCCGGGTGGGGGAGGATGAGGCACTGGGATGATCTTTGCAGCAGTACCACCCAGCCTGCATGGGCAGGTGGGCTGCCTCTCTCTGTACAGGGGCCCGCCTGTTGTCCCCACTGTGCTCTGCCTCCTTGCAGGGTCTGATGCTGATGCACTCACCGCTTCACCAGCTGACGGGGACGCCTAGCACAGGTGCAGCCTTGCAGCTTCGCCTCTCACCTTCCCAAGCTGGGCTCCATTGGCTTGGGATCAGGTCTGGCACTACCTCTGCCCCAAGGTGACTTTGACGCAGCCACAGGCACTGCCGCCACAGCTACTGTCCCTGACCTAGACCCAGTCCCCACCCCTGCCAGGTCGTGGCCGCAGCCAGGGGCAGCTGTAGCTGTGTCCNTATTAATATTCATTAATTAATTTGTGGCAGACACAGCAGTGTGGGCAGAGCTGACCCGGGGTGCAGACTTAGGGCAGCTGCAGAGGGTTTCCTCCCTCCTAGCAAGGGGCATAGGCATGGTGGAACAGCCCACAGCAGAGCTGGCCCTGTCAGGACAGGCTGACCCTGCTCCCTACCTGCATCACCTTCCAGGTAGCTGCCAAGCAGTGAAGGCTCCCTGTGTCTGCAGTGCTTTCCGCACACAGGAGCACACGTGTGTGCTGCAGCCTCCACCTGGTACTCCCAGCTCACCACAACACGCCAGCTGTGCCCAAGGCACTGCTCTGGGAGCATGCTTGTGGCCCCCACCACACTTATGTGAGGCAAATGGACTGGTGGCACCGCCCGCGCCTGGGGAATACTAGCTCCAGAGGGTAGCCAGCAGTCTTCCCTGCCCTTATACAGGGCAGAGAGACCAGCAGCATGTTCCATGCCAAGGAAGTCCGGGCTTGCCGGGGTGGGGGGTGGGGGGCGGCGGTAGCGGGGATCCCTCTCCACTTAGAGTGGGGAAATGGACTGGTGGCACCTTCTGTGGCTAAGGAGTCCTGGCTCCGGAGGGATGCCAATGGTCTACCCCACCCTTATAAAGCCCACGGCAGCAGCCCGCAGCAATGATGCCCGGGTGGGGGAGGATGAGGCACTGGGATGATCTTTGCAGCAGTACCACCCAGCCTGCATGGGCAGGTGGGCTGCCTCTCTCTGTACAGGGGCCCGCCTGTTGTCCCCACTGTGCTCTGCCTCCTTGCAGGGTCTGATGCTGATGCACTCACCGCTTCACCAGCTGACGGGGACGCCTAGCACAGGTGCAGCCTTGCAGCTTCGCCTCTCACCTTCCCAAGCTGGGCTCCATTGGCTTGGGATCAGGTCTGGCACTACCTCTGCCCCAAGGTGACTTTGACGCAGCCACAGGCACTGCCGCCACAGCTACTGTCCCTGACCTAGACCCAGTCCCCACCCCTGCCAGGTCGTGGCCGCAGCCAGGGGCAGCTGTAGCTGTGTCCCCAGGAGCTAGTGCTTCCCCACAGTACATGGTTGGGGCCCAGATACACACAGCGCACAGTGCCTGGCACTAGGGAGCCGCAGGGAAAGCACTCCCCCGGCACTGCCCCATCCTCGTCCCCAGGGACCATGTCAGGAGCTGGGGCTATATATTGCAGGGCAGTCCCGGCTCCTAGTGACACACAGTGTACACAGTCAAGCAGGCTGCTACGCATGATCCTCGGGTGAGCAGGGCTTTGACTCTATGCTACAGGTTGTCCCTGCACCCCCACCAGTGAGGTTGACATAATGTGTAAAGCATACATAAGAGATGGATACCCCCCTACCACCTGACTGCCTCACAGTGCTGGGGGCATGCCACGTGGGGGTTTGCCACACCACTGCAGCGCATTGGCAAGCGCTGAAGGGTTTGTGACCCTGCTGCGGTGTAGAAGTAGGTGCTGGGAGCCTCCGGTGGGTGGCTCGAGGCGGTGGTGAGGAAGTGCTCATCCACCAGAGCCCCTAGACATGTAGGATGGTCTTTATTTACACATGCATGAGCTAATTTACATACTCAGGAGCTATCTTTGTTCACAATATTATCTGTGCATGCACTGACCCTGCTTTTCAATGAAAAATGAGCCGTGAAGACATGGAACTGCGAAGAGGTCAACTGCGAATAACCACGGGGTTACTGTATTTTATTGAGAAGACTGCAGTGATTATTGCTATGTTAATGTTCTCATCCAGATAGTAATACAGCAGGTGGATACTGGTAATTAATCCTCAGACCTGTTATTCTTTTTATAATGGGGCTTTTTAATGCTGTACAAGAGTCATAACTTGCACAGCCACGAGTGTTGGGAGAATCTCACAGAAAGAGACAAACTTTTCTATAAAACGTTGTCAAATGTTGAAAGTCTGATCCTAAGAATTTATAGGCTCTGAGTGTCCTGTCATGAGTTTTCTAGATGTAATTGTCATGTCAAAGCCTACAATCTAACTGTCGTGTGTGTTACTTTTGATAATTTTTACCCTCCCTTGCAGATAAGTTTCAGTCTTTCAGCTGTATAAATACAGGTTTTCTGTTGGAAAAACTCTGTACAAGCAGCCATTTTTTTCATCTTCATCTTTAAAATCCATTAATGCCCATTCAACCAAGTTTTCATAGCACTTAATAAGAGTATTAGTGACACACAGCTGACAGTAATGTCAAGCAGTCAATGTTTGGATATTAGCTAATATTTTCCATTATACACTGTATGATTAATTTACTATGACTGCAGTAGGAGAATAAGCAGAAAAATGTCACATTTACAGTTTTATTTTAAAATTTTGGTAGTAGAAAACTGTTTTTAAATAGCATTGTACTATGAGAAATTATTATGACTGTGTATTAAATAGTCAGTAGAGACATCTAGAGTAGCCCTTTACTGTGTCTTCCAATCATCATATTGGTCAATTAATATTGGTAAAGGAGTCAGCAAGTCTACTGCATCTAAGAATTTTGCAGAGAATCATCAGTAAAAATACAGGGTAGCCACTTGACACATCTATTCACTTGTTTGCTAGATGTACTAAATAAACAAAATATCTTTCGGGAATATTGAAGAATTACTGGTGATGGATATTTTCCTGGTAAGACCACAGGCGATTTCAGTCCTTAAACAATCAAACAAACATAGTGTCTCCCAAAATATTGTAATTGCTAGAAAAACATGTTTGTGGCTGATTATAAAGCATGTGTATGCTGATATACAAACAAGTATTGATATGGGCTTGCAAGATAATTTTTTATCATCTGAAACACATTGTTTAGAAAGGAGAGTATATTTATTTTTAACTGGAATAGATAAGCTTTTTGTGTATTTGCATTTCTGTGCTATATTAGAAAATGCAAGTATGTTATCATATGAAATACATATATAATACTGCCTTTGTCCCACTTCACACAGATTTTATTTTATTTTAACTTATTCTAGTTACTTTTATGATTGGAAAATTTTGGACACCAAAAAAAAGAAAATTCTCAGGGAGCATATTTCTCAGTTTGCCTTAGAGAGCATGTGATCAGTTTTTAGATTTTTGGGCAACCATTTGATCCTAACAGATGCTGAGCATATTGTGATACAGATAGGAATGGAAGACCAACTCTTAAGACTCATTTTCTTTGCATATGTGGTAGGGTATGTGGGGTTTTTTCTCTTTTGTTTCAAGGGTAATGAGCTTCTTTTGACTTTTCTGTGAGAATATTTGCATGGGGAATTTCTGCAGGGAAACTTAGGAAAAATATGTAAGAACCAAACATTGTAGATATATAGCTAGTGAGGTTTTAAAAAATGCCAAACCATCTAAATGTATTAGAAAATCATACTATGATCCCTAACTACATTGCAAACCACTTACATTTTTTTAAAGCTAATTTTTAACATCCACATGTGAGATTAATCTCTCCTAACTTAAAACATCCTTCCTTAATATGGATGTATTTGTCTTAGCTAGACAGCATGGTAACTGTTTATAGTCAGGGAAAAGAAATTATTTGTGGACACGTTTCATCTCATCATGACTTAGAAATCTAAAATAGTTCTGATGAATTGAACTCTAAAAATGCCTATTTTTCTCCACTCTCTATAGGAGGATTTAAAGGTGACAGTCTGAGATATGCCTGGCTTCGTTACTGACCCAGAAAGTCAGAGAGCTAAATGTCCGAATTACCTTTTTTGGATCAAGCCAAATAGCGGCAGCAAGTTCTGTCCAAACCTACTTCCAAGGCAAAAATCAGGTGTGAGTTTCTCCCCTCTGGGCTGGAATTTCTCTCTCTGGAAAACAAGTAGATTCATTCCAAATTTCAGTAGGAGTGTGGTGCAGGACATAACTTATAGACACATATAAGCTCATGGTTTACAATGTGAATGCAAAGTAATGTGCACTACTTCTGTACTTCAGTTTTGATTGGTGGCCTAGATACTATAACTTATCACATTTGTCAAAGGTAATATGGAAATGTGCTAGAGATTGTGATTTATGTGCTACAGGAGGAAGATCTGCTCCTTAAGGACTCAGATTAAGTTCCTAAGCGTCTGCTGATATTATACAGAATTGTGCCCTAAATATACCAGTCTTTTTTTCAATATGTTTTTTATATATAGTTTGAAAAAGTAAGAAT
This sequence comes from Pitta sordida, assembly GCA_013390025.1. Classification (NCBI taxonomy): domain Eukaryota; kingdom Metazoa; phylum Chordata; class Aves; order Passeriformes; family Pittidae; genus Pitta; species Pitta sordida. The sequence continues at coordinate 22,566 of WEKX01026500.1, forward strand.
TCATATTTTTAGTGGCCCTTTTTTCTGACTTCCAGATCCAATAACCCTACTCTGAAATAGGGAAAAAGTGACATTTAATGCATGAGATGCTGAATACTTTTCCCCTGCTTTGCAGGAAGATATTTTATTTGTCAGTTACCTTAGACCGGGATTGGGATGAATCTTTTCACATTTTTATTTTCTAAATGACAGTTTTGGAAAAAAAATAGACGGCATTTGTAACTAATTGATTGGAAGATGATCATTTTCAAAGTTTTGTGCAATAAAGAAGAGTTGATTAGTTTAAAAGAAAAAAATATGAATGGATGGATTTTTTTCCCTATGTAGGTTAGTTATTTTTGTATATTTTTATTGGGTGTTGTGAAATCATTTGCTGAACTTCTTGCCAGATACACTTGTGGTGAGTTGGTCAGTCCCGTGAGACAGACTAATCTTGCACTATTTAGTACTAATGCAGTTGTCAGGAAGAATCTCTGACAAACTCTGATGTTGTTCCAAAGTGCTTCTCTGGCTAAAGAAATTAAAATAGAGATGGTTACCATAAGAATAGGGGCTGGGGAAGTAGATGAGGATAATGTATAGGCAACACCATCGAAAAATAAATTAAGTCTTAGAGCTCCAGAAACCTACTCTGGACAAAGGCCTTAAAACATTGCCTTAAGGAAATTCTAAGGGTAAGCATTTCACTCTGGTTATTATCTTCCCTGGGCATCAGCTGTGTACTCTGTTTGAAAGCATTAAAGGCAAGGTTTTGTGGAAAAGTAGCTTTACAATATAAGATTGGTTAATGGCATGCAAAGAAACCCAACCTTGTTATTTTTCAGCCCTTCAGCCCTTCTGGACAGTTGAAATGTGTTTATATATCTTTCTAAGGGCTTTTTCTTTCAGCTCATTCCTTACCTACAGGCCATGCCATTTCTTGCACTCGCAGTTTTAACTACTGTTCGTGTTGTTGTCCTTGTAGAAACCATCTCAGACCTCTTTCAAAATTAACTCTGTATAAAACAGAGTCTTTGTTGAGTCACCTAACTTCCAGTATATCTGCATGATAAGCAGCATGGAATCAAGTGGTATGTCAGAAACACTACTTCCTACTGAAATGTCTTCTAGGATGTAGCAATTATAGTATGGTTTTAGAACAGTTGGAAGGCCCCCAATAATGCATGAACAAGCTGACATTATTATCTTTCTCATATGTTTCTCAACTGTTCCTCCATTGAGAAGAATCTTGCTCATATCTTCAATGATCTGTAGATTCTGGCCAAATTTCTAATTGTTATTTTACTTTTACTTCCCAGTCTTTCTGGGCCAATAAACACTTTTACCTCAATGTCCTATTGCTCCCTGATTTTCATGACATTGCCCTTCCTCATTCTCCCTTTATCTTCTGGAAAGGACATTTTTATGTCTCTCAGGTTATTGATGTTTCCTCTAAAACCTACTCTGTTATCTCTGTTTCCCTCGTAGAGTATTTCCATTCTTTTGTTGCTAGATTCTCTCTTTCTCCCCCACCCCTGCCTCCCGTTGCCATTTGTTTCTTTCTCATCTTCAAACTGTGGTAATATTCTATTATTTCTTTTTCTCTTAATATCTTTCTGTTCAGGACTATTTTACTACAGCTCCAATCAGGTCAAGATTTAATTTCTGTAATCTTAGTCTTGCAAACTATCACAATTTCATAACAAGTCTTGTGCTATTTAATATTTTACTTAAAGCTTCAGTTCCTGAAGGCAACTGAGAACAAGAAACTAAGCTTCTACCAAAATTACTAAAATCTTAGCCTTCAGGATTACATAAAAAGCCTGAACACTCAAAGGATCATATTAAGGACTCATGCAAAAAGGCAAACAAAAACCCAAGCTATCCCTCTTTTAACATTTTATTCCTATTTCCATTATCAAGCAAACGTTTGAGAAAATAGGAGAAATCCTTTCTCAGAAATATTTCCAAATCAAAATTAGAGATATACTTACCAGTGGAGGGGGAAAAAAACAAATTAAAAAATGGAATAAATAAAAGTTCACACTGATATGAGGAATTCTTTGCAACCACTGTCACTATAAACATAAACCACGACAATAAAGTGCAGTTCTTTTCATATGGATCAGAGAGAATAGTTTACTTCAAAATAAAGATAATTCTTAATTGAAGATGAGCATCTTTATCACAGAGGGTAATTTTACTCAAGTGTGTGAAGCTACTCAGCAAGCCACCTCTAACTCCACACAACCGCTCAGGAGAATAATGTAGACATTGTGAGATAACAAGTTAACAGGTTTTCTGCAGATTTTTAAGAACTGTGTAAACTGGAATCAATGTGTGTATTTACCTTTATTGATCCTACAAGCTTCTGAACACTGCTACATATTTTCTTCTGCCAGTAGATGGTGATATTTATATTAACTACTTATGTAAATGGGAAAATATATACAAGTATTTATATCAGTATACATTCCTTATATACTAGATAGGCTTTAACAACATGAGCTGATTTCAAGTACTTTGTATGTTTAAAACAAGTGAAATGTATTGTGCAAACATTAATTGTATGTCTGGCTTTGACATCATNCGGAGTGGCCTGCTAGACTGTGAGGGATCTAGGTGGTGTTAGGCTCTGGGATGTGCTCTCGGACTCTGTACGGGTGTTAGGTGGTGAGTTGGACTAGATGATCCTTGTGGGTCCCTTCCAACTCATAATATTCTGTGATTCTGTGATTCTGTGATCATTGTGCCCACTTTATTACCCTCATTATCATGTGTTGAGCAAGCAGCATTGAACTAGTTCATGCATTTAGATTGGCTGAAAACTCCTCAGGGCTCTGTGTGAAACTGAAAGGATGCAGCAGGATTTTGAGACACCATTTTCTGTACCACAGACAGTTGCAAATGGAAGCTAACTCCTCACGTATTCAGTAGAATTAGTCAAGTTTTCTTTCTTGCGAGTATGCCTGCCTGTTTACTGCTAATTAAATTCTCAAAGCATTCTTAAAAGGATTGCAGTTAGAGTTCAAGGATAATTTACAGTTTATTAATGTATGCTTAAATTAAATTGCCCTTGGCCATCTCTAGCACTTTGCAAAGACAAACTATACATAATTCACTTCAATACTTGCCAGTTCATCATGAAATATCTCAAAACTTGGCAGTTTCTTTTCTTCATTAATTCAGGATGATTTTATTGCAAGTGGATATATTTGATAAAGTATTAAAAATCACAGAATCACAGAATATTCTGAGTTGGAAGGGACCCACAAGGATCATCAAGTCCAACTCTTAACACTGTCTCCCTGGCGGGAATTGAACCCGGGTCTCCCACACGCCAGGTGGGGACACTTACCACTGTACTAAAGTGGATTTCAAAATTTCAACATGTTAAAATCCGCCTCATATATAACATAATATTGTCCCCACTGTGCATCTGACATCATTTAGCTTAACTTCAGAGTCAAAATCATGTACATTAGTATTGTTTGCTTTTTCATCTATTGTATACAAAGCACAGGGAATGTGCTTGCACTTCTGAAACAGAAGAGCACTACTGATGAAAGAATTGTGCAAATCCAACTTCTGGTACTGTTTTAGGTAGTGAAACTCTCTGAGGAATGTTTACTTTTTTCAGTAGTCTTATTATTCGATAGCCTTGGCATATTTAGTCTCCCCAAGTGTCATTTCATTTTATATGGAAATATAAACTAAAATTGTAATACTCTCCATTTTTAATAGATCTCTCAGCAAAAAATCAATATTTTTACTTCCTCTTTTCATTCCTGACAAACAAAATTTCTACCATGATTTTTTATTGTAGTCTTTATTACTCAACATTTAACTTTCATCTCATTTTATTATCCATCTTTGATAGATTAATGTCTGTAGATTACCCTGGAAACAACCATGGATTTGGCTAGCAAACTAAGAACTGGGAGATCTTCATGAAGCCATCCAAGTTTAGAGTAATAAAATACAGTTTTAAATCAACTTTTTACATTCAAAAACTCTGCTGTTATCTAATACTTGAGTTTTCCAAGACTGAAACTTCTGCCTGTGTTTCCTCTATCAGTGAAGTTCCAAGATTCCTCTATTGTGACTGACACCCACTACCCCTAAAAGTGTCTCCATACAGCTGGTAGCTTCTGTGTGTTAAAAATAAGTCCTTCCAAATTCCTGATAAGACAGCACTTTGAAAATGTGATTTTCTGAAGGAAAGTGAAATTAGATGTATCTTCTTAATTTCTTTAAATATATGCTTTCATTCTCACTGGAGTTCAGTCAAATTCAAATCCTTACCCTTGTTTGAATTCAAAGTTCCCTGGTTTTAATTTAGGCCCCTATGATAGTCTCTCATACACTGTCAAGTATTCTGACTGCGCTTCAAGCCTGCAGAATTTAGTCTTATTCCGTTTCATGGACTACATCAAGGTAATGGTCACATTGTCTCCTTAGAAACTGGATTTCAATATGTAATCAGTAATGTCATTCTTACTTTAACCACTCATGTTAACTAGCATAATGGCTTTTGTGAATCTCTCTCTTAGGTCCTAATTCTTACAAAATCTTCTACAAGGATGTTTAGCACGTAGGGCTTGGATATGACTTCTTCCAAATGAGCACAACATGCATTTACCTTCATCTATTTGCTGTCTTAGTTTTAGAGTGGAATCACTTCTGCTCCCTCAGAGTTATATTCAAAATGATGAAGTGCTCAGACACTGCAATGGTGAAGTCGTGTAAGTTTCTTAATTAGATAGCAAGCTCTTTCACCAATTTAAAATATGTATGACTCAAGCAACTTCTTCAGATTAAGGCTGAATTGTACTCACAGCTGTTAAACATCACACTGGTTGCACCAATTACTTTTTGCTTTGGCAGGGCATTTATCATGGTCCTAAATTTAACTACTAATGAATTAGATTAAATCACTTTGGTGCTTAGGCACTTTCTTGACTTCTTTGCTAAACAGTGATTTAAAACTGAACAACAAACAAGCTAAATACACCCAGCAGAATCATTGGGCTGCTGTTCCATCAGAATGGAAAGCTGACTTTGGCATGAAGACCTGTTTACTTAATTAAATCTCTTAATAAGTAGACCTTCTTTATGACTTTTACATAGCTAACAAGCTTAAGTACTACAGATTATTTTTCTTCAATATTATCAAGTAATTAACATTTAATTCTAATTAAATTCCATAATTTCCTGTTATGGTTAGCAGAGAGATACAGTTCCAGAATGCTCAGAGCAAGCTGTCTTGCTTGGCTAAAGAGGTACTGCAGGAAAGTAATGCTGGCCCAGAAGACTTCTCTGTGTATTCAATTAGAACACAAAGTTGGTGACTGATTTACACGAGTAGATGTGTTTCATATTGAATAAATGAGTTTGGGTTGGGTTAATATCTATTTCAAAAGGTATTACAATACAGAAGGACTAAATTAAACTGTGGATGTAATTCTTTCTCCCTCTTCACTGAGTGAAGCAAAAAGGTAGTAATTTATCAATAACTACATCTAGCATAAAATATTACAAACACACAATAAGCAGTATGTCTGTTTCATTTTATGCGTGGTCTTTCATGTTAAAAGTGGAGATAATTTTTTGTAACCTAGATTTTTACAATTGCTGTGTAAAATATAAAATAAAGAGATAAATTTTCACTGAAAATAACATCTACACTTCTGCTTAATTTATAAAGTCATTAACTGGACCATAAATAATCTGAAACTAATGGATCTTTAAAGGAGCACTTCTGAACGCAACAGGAATTGGACAAGATCTTATTTTCCTTATATCTTTCCAATTCTATTAAGAATTGATGGTATTTCAGTATTTCTGATATGCTGACAAGTATTTTGTGAGCTTGGATAAATGCAAACTAGTCTATTGTTAATGAGAATTTGATAGGATTCCTTGAAAAGATCTGGGAATGTAATGCCTGATTCCTCTGGGCCTGCTGAGATGTATAATATTGAAATCCTCAACCCAGTTTGTCTTTCGAGTTCACAAAGTACAATAATGTGTCCTCTGTGGTAATTTCCCAGTGCTGCTGTGGTAGAGCAGCCAACTCTAGAGCAATTTGCATTTCTTGCCATGAAGAGGTAAACTTTGAAACCACCATTAACAAAGGTTCAATATAGGTCCAAGTTGTTATTTCCACAGCAGGAAATCCAGGTGCTCTAAACAAACTACAGTCTTGGAGCTTCGATATTGATTTAGGCAATTCCTGTCAGGAGCCATCGGGATTTGTGATTGGAGACAGTTATCAGTGCAGGTTTGTTGAAAGTCTTTGGCCCAGAAATTTCACAGGTGCAATTAATGGTTGAGGAGTTGAAACCAGTGGCAATGGCACAATGCAGCTGTGCTGTCTGCAGGCTGCATTTCATTTCAGAGTATTTTTCTCTGTTGTCTCATGGCAGTGAGACTGGGGACAGGTAAAAGGAGTATAATATGTGCAAGTGCCCATCCACACTGCTAGCCACATAAGCTGCTCATCACAGAACCACCACAGTGCAGCACAGCTCCCAGGTTAGATATACTAATTACTTCAGTCTCATCAATGCTTTATACAGTAGTGCTGATGATACTTTACCAGGACCCATTAGCAAACACTTCATGGAATCACAGAATCACAGAATACTATGAGTTGGAAGGGACCCACAAGGATCATCTAGTCCAACTCACTAACTAACGCCCGTACAGAGACCAAACACACACCCCAGAGT
>WEKX01026500.1:29463-44391 GCA_013390025.1 Pitta sordida
CCCATTTCTCTAGCCTGTCAAGGTCCCTTTGAAGGGCCCTCCTACACTCTGGCAGGTCAACACTTGCCCCCAGCTTGGTATCGTCTGCAAACTTTCTGATGTTGGATTCAATTCCCTCATTCATATTGTCAATAAAGACGTTGAACATTGCTGGGCCTAACACTGATCCCTGTGGGACCTCGCTAGTGACTGGCTGCCATCTGGATGTGGCACCATTCACCAACACTCTCTGAGCTTGTCCATCCAACCAGTTACTAACCCAGTATGAAGTGTTTCTATCCAGTCCATGCTCTATGAGTTTCTCCTGAAGCTTATTGTGGGAAACCGTGTCAAAGGCTTTGCTAAGTTCTCTTCTTTGCCTAACCATCCTATGTTTTGTTCTTTTTTCTTCTATTTTTTTTCTTAAAATTACCTTACTCTTCTGAGCAGTTGTTCTTGATATCTCTTTTTATCCATTGGAAATTCTTTGAGGCAAGCATTAGTCACTCAGCATGTTTTGTAAGGCATTGTGCACACTTAGATTTCTCTCTTAGCAAAAAGCCCAATAGCAACAACCTCTTGAAAGATTGATTGAATAAGACCATTTCTTCAAAGAGGATAAAATACTTAACAGCAAAATTCTCACGTAATCTTACTAGATCATGGGATAATTCCCAAAACTGTGAGATTACTGACACCACTGTGTATATTGCTGGTTTGTTTGCCAATTAGCACTTCATGGGGAAGACCAAATTGCTGCTTAGCACGCTGCACTGTGGCGTAGTTTTGGTCCCCATGTCTCCTATACCCCATCTGTTCTTCCCCTTTTCACTTCCACTCACTTGGAGAAAGGGACTATGCTTTCTCATGGACTCAGATGAGAAATCAAATTTTGCTCAGAAAAAAAGCTGCTTTGGCTGTTCTGGAAATTTAAGGCATGATTGAAGAAGGCTTCATTTCCCTTGTCCTCTTGAAAATAGTATTTTGCTATAATAATAACAATAAAACCCCTTACTCCCTTCCTTCAAAGCTACAGACCAGAGATACATGCTAGGAATTAACATCCTGAGAGAAGAAAAACACAAAGAAGAAAAGATTAAAACATCTGATTAACAGGTTCCAAACTAACAGACTAGTTTTCTTTGCTGTTTCTATAGTCACAAAGTTGTATGCGCGTGAGAAAAAAAAATGGCAGGAACTTCTGAATAGCATGGAAGACCAATGACATGAAACCAGGCCCAATTCCAATTTCATGTAGTTTAAGCCTCTGTTTGAAATTCAAGAGTTTTATTTTAAGCTCGTGGGTCCAATTATTCTCCAAAATCATACAAATGCCTGGCATAAACGGTGTGCATTATGCCTTACACCAGACCTTAAGCCAAAATTTCGTTCAAAGCCATAAATACCATGGCTTCTCAGAGATTTAACTATATAATGAAATGTGTAAAAAGAAGATAAACTTTATCCCAGTTGAAACCAATACAGTCTCTAATTCAAGTCAATGGCCTTGTTATTAGCTGGAGAAGAACTTCCTGTTTTGTGAAGAATTATAGAGAAAGACCCATACAGAGATATGTAGTCGCCTCTGACCCCCCTACAGTAGCCTCTCAACTAGATGCATTGCCCTTATGAGCCATGGGAATCTCAGGGAAGGCTTATCTCTTCGAAGTGAGGCCGAAGAATGTCTCAAGAAGGTAACAAAGGTAATTTGGAACGAAGATGGAAGAAAAAAAGTTTAGCTGTTCAAAAAGTCCATTTAATGTAGAATATGATTATTGGCTGGTTATTATGTAATAGTACCTGAAAAGTTTTGGAGTTGTTTTATAGTTTCTTCATTGTCCTCCATTTTCTCATTATTTTTCCACTAAGTTACATCATGGACTCAAAACAAACATTTTGTCACAGATACAAAGCACTGTAGTTGACACATATCAAAAGCAGGAGTTTAGTATTTCATTGTGTTGTTGACTTTAGAAGATTCATGCTTTGGAGAAAATACAATATGCTTTAGGCAGTTGAGTGGCTGTGACACCACACTAATAAATGCAGATCACTCAGTGACAAATGTATAACTAGGGAAGATTTGTTTTTTTGCTAGGGGACAGTGGTTTATTTGGGTTGGAATTTTTCTGAGAATGCCTGCACTTTGTCAGGAAACTGAAAACAGATGAGCGGACTTAAACTTCACTGCAATCTGAGTGCCAGCACAGACATTCTGCACTCAATGGACCTGATGCTTAGGTAGTCTCTACTTTAATCACTTTTCATGCCAAACTAAGTATCATGACAATAGTTCCCACCCTGTCCTGCAGCATTTGCCTTATGGCATTTCCCTAATTCAGAATCAGGTTTTATATTTAACTTTTGATACAGAGAGAGATATTCTTCCTGAAGAGATCATCTCTTCCCAGACAAAGACAGAGCAAAGTCGTCCTTGTCGTTCCTTCTGTATCTATTCGTTGTGTGTAACACTGTGTTCCATGAGATACGGCAATATTCTTTCAACAGTTGGAACTGAAAGAATGGGTCACCCAGGATTATATTCCTTTCTCTTAGATGAATCTCAAGTGTGACAATCATGTCAACAAGCAGAAGCCTTTTTTCCCTTGGAGGTTCAAAAGGATAGTGTTTTTCTCTTCCCTGTTCAGCTTCAACCAGTGATATAAAATGCTACAGGCTTAAAACTTGAGGTATGCTGATGGTGCACAGCTGTACATATTGTTTTATCAGGAAACAGAAAACAGTGTCATCCAGACCCTCATCGTCTGTAAAAATGAAGCACCAGGCAAATACCTGGTGAGGTAAACTTAAGGAGAAGGTAGATAGGTAGATTGAGGTAAATTTAATCAGAAGTTTCTGCAAAGCTTCCATTGGTCTAATGTCCCTCAAAGGCATGCATGCTTTGCATTGTGTCGCAGCTAGATTGGCATTAGTAGTTGGAGAAAAGATGACATTTGAGCACTTCTACCTCACAGGAAACAGTAAATACATTCATGATATATAAAGAAATACTTGGTATTTCTTCTCCACATTTTTAACCACTTACCTCTTTTGCTGAGGTGGGGAGGAATGGGGAAACTAAACAAATACAAAATGTTGCTCTTATAAGAGATTTTATAATCTTGTGTCTAGTCTGACCTCTAACGGGGCAGAATGACAACCAAATACCTCCCTTGGTGAGTTTTACTTCCAGCAGAGTGCTGACGATTGTTGCTGAAAGTGGTACCAAAATTAGTAGCAGTAGATTTGGACTGCTCTGAGTAATAACGAGCTGCAACACTTACAAAAAACTAATTAAAATTTTAACCTTCTCTTCCTTTTATATCAAAGTTATTCATATCCTTTGCACTTAGAAGTAGCAAAAGTCCTAATCTGTTCTTAGAATGGGTTGGCGGACCTACACATGTAAGTTTCACTAAAACTCTGCTTACAATGCTGAGAACTGGTTATGGATTTTTTCAAACATAAATTCAACAAAGGTTCTGCACTTTCCCTGAGAGTGTACAGATCTCTCATTCACATTAACCTTTATATCTGAGAAGACAAACATGCTTCATGAAACTCAAATAAGACCTTTACATTGATCAGAGAATTTAATTCTAACCTTTTACCACAAATTAAGAGATGGATTAAGAATATATTACTGAAAATATCCATTTGGAAGGATGTATCTGGAAAACTGGGTCATATCAACAGCTTTGGTCAATGATTATGTAGATAAATGCCATAATCTAAACAGAATACCAGTGTGTAGATCTTCCCCTAAAAGCTGTATTTGGAACGATTTTAATAATGTTGCATATTTAATCAACTGTTCTAGCCACCCTACTACCCATCTGTCCTAAACACATGCTGGATATCTGAGGCTTGTAGTCAGGAAAGGCAAAATAATATCTTGGTTTCATAAAATAAGTTCACCTTTCAAACATGGAAAAAAAAAGTTGCACTGTCAAATGAAAATGTCCAAGCAAGATGTACTTTTCGCTGGAATGATTTTAAAAATTATAATTGTAGTACTGTTCTGCATAGACTGAGCCAAATACAGTATAAAGAAGAAAAAAAATTGGTGACACCATAGGAAATGAAATATTGTTTAACACTGAATAGTTTCTTCTTACAACACAGTTTTTAAGACTTTACTGTACATGTTAATAATGCAATCTTTCAGAGCACCGTTTAAAATGGTCTTTTCTATGTTTGTCTTACACAATTCATTGTTAAGAGGGTATGTACACCTTAAACAGAATCTAAAGTGTTTACTGATTACACAATAGAAGATAATGACCCAAAATTATTTATTGGATTGAAATTGCTGGCAATTGTGAAGCTTGTTTAGAAAATATAAAAAGTAAAAAAAATAATGACTTATTCAAAGATTTTAAATACTCCATCAAGAGCTCTAGTTTTATTGCCAGAAAACAAAAAATAAATTCCATTGCAAATGAAGAAAAAATTACTCATTTTTTGAAAGGGGAAAGTCAGAGAGTGGCAGAATAAAGAATCTCTTCAGTGATAATTCAATAGTCAGTGAATCCAGTTTGCTCATTTTCTGTACCTCTGCAGGCTTTCCTTTAAACTACCCTGAGCCTTTCCTATTTCTAGTCAGGAAGGCTTTCTCACCTTCCTCACTTTACAAAGTGGCTGTCTAAGTGTTTTTATTTTAGATTCCTTCACTTTTACCTTCATAAAAAGTCTTAACTGCCTGGCTACATTTTTCAGTGGCATATGGAGCAGACACATGTTTGCAGCCCTCAGCTTTGCTGTCTGGATGTGGGAACATACAAGAAATCTTTCTGAGCTGGCCTTGCTACCATTAGCAGATGGGAAAACTCAGTTTTAGGTGGAATATAGAGTATTTGAAAGGATCAAAAGTTTGTTTTGTTTGTTTGTTGGGGGCGGGTGTGAGGATGGAGTTGTTTGTTTTGAAGGTATTTTTGTTTGAGTGGTTTTATTTGGTGGGTGGTTGTGTGGTTTTTTGTTGTTTTGGGAGGGTGGTCGGGGTTTCGTTGGGTTTTTCTTTATGGTTTTTGGGTTTGTTTTTATTTTTTTGAGCAGAGAGAGTGTTTGGTTTGGTTTCTTGTTGGGTTTTTTTCTGGGGAGGTGTAGGGGTTTATGCTGTAGAGCTTGGAGAAGCAAGGCACTACCCTTAAGGCATCTGAAGTTACTCATTGGATTGTTAAGATCCTATGAGGCATATGATCAGGTGGGTTTAGTGATGAGAGTTCAGACTGAGTTCAGACTGGTTAGAAGAGTGCTTATTCACAGGAGGGTTAACTTTTAGACTCAGAGCATCCTGAAATAAGGCCATTTTCAGTGCAGTGATATGAAACGTGGACATAACTTGTACATCTGACTTGGATTGTTGAGGAATACATTCAGTGCTGGTAGCTGTTGACTCTTTGCATAACAAAGGGCTCACAGACAAACTGGTGAGACACCCACAAGTATGGCAGGAACCCAGGAGCCCACTTTCATATACTCAGACTGTAAGGGTATAAAACCCCAGGGTTTCCTTGGTTTGGTGTCTCTCCTTGTAGACACCCAGCTCAGGCTGATATTTTGTTGCACAGTGAGCCCTCTTCCACTTTGTGCCCCCCAGTTAGCGGCCTCACATCTTCACGGTGTGATTTTTCAGCGATTAAGGAGGCCACTTTTGTGACTGCACCTGCGTGACCTGACACACATGAATATTCAAATTAGGAAGTCATGAATATTCAAATCAACCCCTATGCCATGCCGCATGGACCATGAGTGCACCGCTCTGCCCATGCTGCTCCTGTCCTGTGACGCCCATTCTGGCTTGGCTCCCCTCCCGTTCTGCTCCGAGCGAGGAGGTTTCGTGCAGTTATGAAAAATTTACATTCTCTCAGGTTAGATGTGGTGTCCGAGACTTTCTTGGAGTAGACATCTACCCTGAGTATGGAGAGACCTGGTCTACTGACCCGGAGAGCAAGAAGACAGTGGCATGGGCAGCTGTCCGCATTAGTGCCCTTGGCTGAGGGAAAAAGGGGTTTTTCCCAGTGTGACGTGGTCGTGGGCACCAGGAAGCGCCGACACAAACACCAATACACAGCAAGGCAGCGCCGAAACAGCACTGGAGCGCTGAGGGGCTGTGTGAGGGTGCAGGGCAAATTTGCATATTAATGAGCTGCCATTCTATGCGAACAGAGGGCTTCGCGGAGGAGGAACAAGACCAGTGGTACCGTAGTATTGGAGGGTCAACTGTACAGTTATTGCATTAAGATTAAATTATTTTAAGGATTGAGACATCTGAGACTCTACTGTGGTAAACCTGGGTTCGAGCAAGTAAGGAAACCTGGTCTGACTGTGTGTGAGTGTTTGAGGTATGTAACTGCAAAGGGGCTTCAGTCCCACATCAGGTGGTGCGAGAGTGACTGCGAGAGAGGCCCCTGCTTAGTCAGCTAAGGAAGTTTCCTCGACATGGAAATATGCATAAGTAGAATCAAAATCAAAGCAGTTTTATTTCTACCAAAAAGAAAATGAGCAAGCCAGGAAGATTTTATAGTAACTCTATAATTACCTGCCTATGAGGCTCTTGAGATTTTCCTTTCTTTGGAAACAAGCAACAGAATCTTTATCACTTTGATGTTATTGTCTTGTCTTCCTTTTCCCTTTTTAGGGGCGACTGAATTCATCTGGAATCCATCCAGCCTATGTAATTGCTCGCATTTTTTATCTCTAGGAATCTGGAAAGAGTGAGATTATCTTATTCTCTTACTAGACATAAACATGCTCATCTGATACATTCACTCAAGGTTTAACATCTCTACCCAGTCTAAAAATTGTTTGTTCCCTTGGTGGTCCCTTATAAGAAATACACATTTATAGATTGCAATTCATCTCAATCTAGAATAAGATAAATTATATCCAAAAGGGATCATTCCCTCTGTTGACTGTAAGGCGAACCCATCTGAATACTTCTGGTGTAAACAACTATCATGATTATCTCTAGGATAAGCTGATATAAATTTCTCCCACAGGAATTGAAATAGGTAGTACCTCAGTATCTAATGCTTGTAGGAAAACTAACAGCTTCTACAATTACATTGTGATGATGAAAAAAGTGAATGGAAATCCTGTGGGGAGGGAGCAATAGCTGAACAGGGAGAAAAATGTAGGTATTTAGCAATAGCTGGGGTTCAGAATTGACTACTGTGAATAAATCAGGAGAGAAAGTGATAGAGGAAACAAGTTGGAGGTCATGATGGAGAAGTTGTAGCATTGTAGCCCAGACAATTGAGCAGTCATTTACAATATTCATTCATCATTTCTATTTAATCACAGTATCTGAAGCATAAAAGCAAATGTCAAATCAAATGTTAGAACTGAGGTAAATGCAGGTGGCTGCATGACCTCTCCTATCACACAGCCTGTGAGGCCAAATAAAACAGATATATGTTTAATAGATCCATTTGCTTGAATGCCTCTATTTAATATAATTAATCGAAAATAACAAGAAAACACTAAAAGTCCATATTTTTCTTTTTACCTTACAAAATCTTTGATGTTACAGATTTCTGTGCAGAGTTAACAGGAAATACATTTAAATTAGCAAGTGAAATATATTCAATAAGAGATAGGACAGAAGCCTTTCTATATGCTACTGTTAATTTTTGATGAATGGGGCATTCAAGACCGTAGCCTTAATTTCCCTTATTTTCTGTTCAGTTGTTGACATTCATAGGTGGATACTTATTCAAACAGTGCTGCTGTTCATCACTTTTACATTATATTAATTATATTAAAAGTAACTGCAAATGCAACGAAAGAAATGGTAAGAAGAGGGGACAATTCAGTTCCTAATGTGGAAGCATGTCTAGAAGAGATTGGCATGCAGCAAGTGGAAAAGTTGTCTATATAATACAGGGCAGTCTGCCAGTCTTGCAGGTTATCTGCTCATCGATTCCAGACATTTGAGGTTCATAAATTTGTATTCAAAACTAAGTAGAGCTTGGCAATGGTATTTTGTTCCTTGAAATGTTGTGTCATGCTGGATGGAATCAGCTCATGAAATAACTTGTTAACTGGTATCCTCAAGCAATAAAAATGAAATTAAAAAGTGTTCAATAGTCTACATCAATCATAGGTGCAAATTTCTGAAAGACCTGGCTTGTAAACAAATTTAACAACTGTAGTCAGGAATACAGATAGAAAGTGCAAACATGAGGAAAAAGTAACCTCCCAGAGACTGAACATGAAGCAATATATCAGGAAAACTTGGGACCATACTCCTAACTCCTATTTTTACCTAGAAAACAATGTCTTAAATATTCAGGTCTGTTAAACTTATTAAAAAATTTAAAATACATACAATACCATTCCTAAGGACTGAATAATAAAATTATATTTTATATATTGGAACAGGAAAGTGAGACATTCAAAGCCAATCAAATTAGAAATGGTAAATGTAATTAACCACCGTATTATCCTTGGTGGGAAAACTCTGGCATTCCTGTGCATTCACAATGTGTATGCTCACCCACCTTCTCAGGAACAATCATTTCAATGCAGTTATGTTGCCAAGCAGAGATGTTCTGTATACACTACTCCTGAATTAATCCAAGGTTAATAAGTCCCCTCCTCTCCTACTTCCAGAAAAGGTAGCCCAGCAAATGAGAGGGTCAGTAAAGACTTTTTTTAGCTGTTTCCAATGCTCCAAAATTTAAAATGTTATTTCACATTTTGAGATTATTGAATCGGTCCCAATGAGCCCTTTCAAAATTTTTTTTAAAATTTGAATTCTGCTGTAAACAGATTCCTCACCCAAAGTCTCACCTTTTTAGAGGAAACATAATTAAACTAGTATGCAGTCATCAGATATGTGCTAGATCAGAGGTAAATTATAGTAGTCTCCTAGCCCCTGATCATGGTCTCATCTTTGCTGGAGAAGTTCTCACTTAATTTGAAGGTAGTCTATCGCATGATCCAAAGTGTAGTAGTTGTTGTGGTTATAAACCACCATATATTTAGATTTTCATTCTAAACCCACTTATGATCATAGGATTAATTTTTTTTGTCAGTTCCTTGATTGCTGCAAGAATGTACATCTCTTTTAATATAATTTCAACTAAAACACTGTAACTGACCCAATACAGTCCTTGTTGTAAGAATAAGAGAAATACAGTGTATTCACATGTATGTCAAATAAATCTCCACTTAAATATTATGATGCTATCAGGTCATTATGAAGTCTAGAAATATAGTATCAGTCCAAATTTCTTGTGTTGGTGACACAAAGGCTTTTACAAGTAATCTTGCTCATTAATAAATTATAGAAGTCCTTGACAGCATTTAACCAGTTCATAAAGTCATTTTAATATTAATAAATCATGAAAAAATTAATGGGTTTTGTTATATTTATTACTTTTGTAATCAATCACTGAGATTTTTTTTAGTTATTGAAAAACAAGATCATAAGATGAATGAATTATTTTGATCTACATATTGGCATATCCCAGTACAGGTGAACAAATATCTAAATCCTGCAGATTAGTACTTTTCCTCTTATAAGTGAATAATGTATTTTTCAATGAAATAAGATTACTTTTAATTCGAAGATCATTTTGGATGGCTTTTTTTTTTCAGGACAATCCAACTTACAGCAGATCTACCACCTAGGAGATAGCCTCTAAGGAGCTGCTATGTCTACAAGGAGATTTTTGTTTAATACAGGAGTGTCTTTTAGTTTATCTCACAGAGGATATTAAAAGGCTTTCCCATAACATGTATTAAAAAAAAGTAGGTTCTCTTTCTCTGCTTGATTCTCAAGTATTTATAAAAGTTTTATGTCTATCATTTCCCATATTGATGCACGTGCTTAACTGTAGACGAGGTTTCCCTGCAGTACGGTAACAAAGACAATATGAAAGCAGCCTTCAGTAGTTTTATTATTGTTGAGAAAATGTCTTTAGCAAACATCTTTCTTTTTCATAGTGTTTTGCATTAAAATATTTTTATATATGTCAAAAATCATAGGTGGTTCTTCTCATAAATTAAAATCAAAGTAAAGCAAACTAAATTACATTGCTTTCCTTTCAGCTAGTTACTTTCATCTACCCTAGAATAACTGTGATGTTTAGTATATGTGGACACTCCAAAAAAAAGAGTTTTGGATAGTTATTTATTTTAGAAGAAAGACTATAATGAATTTCATGTTGAATTTTTTTCAGTATGCTGTTTGGATGATCATAGCTTTGCCTTCTGGCCTCAAAATACATAATCTTCTGAATTTCGTCATCATCATCTGTCTCCAGGGGCTAGAGAGAGAACAGATAGCTGAGAATGATATTGTGATCTTTCAACTTTATTTCAGTACAGCCAAATACATCCTTCAAAGCTTCAGGAAAGAGTTTTCTGATCCACTGGGGGGGTTGAGGGGTGAGGGTGTGTGTGTTTCCTTGTGTGTTTCTTTGTTTTAACAGATTCAAAATTTACTGTGCCTTCTATTTCTTCTATCTTCTTTCTTCCAAAATAATAGAAGACATTCTTGCCTACAGTTTAAGGATATAATAAAGAATGAATGAGAATTTACTAGTCACAAAAAGTGTGCCTCTTGGATGCTGGTTTGCTCTACAGAATCACAGAATCACAGAAAATTATGAGTTGGAAGGGACCCACAAGGATCATCTAGTCCAACTCACCATCTAATACCCGTACAGTGACCAAGAGCGTAATACCAACCTAGATGCCTCACAGTCTAGCAGGCCGCTCCGAGCCGGAAGGGGCCCGGGGTCATCCAGCCCTACACCCCCCAGCTAGACCATGTCACTAAGTTCCTCGTCCAGTCTTCTCTTAAACACTTCCAGGGATGGTGACTCCACCACCTCTCTGGGCAGTCCATTCCAATATGCAATTACTCTCTCCGTGAAAAACCGCTTCCTAACGTTAAGATTAAACCTCCCCNTATCTAGGTTTATATTGCCTACTCATCTCATTATTTAAGACTTATGTTTTCAATTCCTTTAGACATCATAAAGATTCACAGATTCACAGATTCACAGAATATTATGAGTTGGAAGGGACCCACAAGGATCATCTAGTCCAACTCACCATCTAATACCCGTACAGNCCCCTCTGAGCCTCCTCTTCTCCAGGCTGAACAACCCCAGTTCCCGTAGTCACCCCCCATAGGGCTTGCCCTCCAATCCCTTCACCATTCTTGTCGCCCTTCTCTGTACCCTCTCAAGCAGCTCAACATCCTTCTTCAACTGGGGAGCCCAGAACTGGACACAGTACTCAAGGTGTGGTCTGACCAGCTCCACGTATGTATCATTGTGAAATGTAATGGCTATGTAAACAGTGGAAAAATTACAGAAGTACTTTTCTTCTTAAACCTTATCAGTTGTTATTTTTGTGGGATAAGGATCAAAACCAAATGCATAGATTCAAACTTTTAAGCGATACTAGAAGACTTTATTAAAGCAAGTCTGAGTTGCTTATATCTGATAAAAATCCGTCTAAATTAAAGGTCCTGAAAAAGACATGGTTTAACAGAGAAAGTCCAAGATTATTTATCACCTCTTATTTATACATTGTTTTTCTTTTAATAAATATAAATGTGTACCATGTTTATTATATCCTATTTTATATTCAGAACGATCAGTTTATTTAGGTACCAGGAAGTTTATGAATATTAGAGAGTCTCCTTCTCCAGACATCCACAGGTTAGAGACATATGTGAGTGAGCTTTGTGGGATTCAACACAGGATTGGTCAAACTATGGCCAGCCATGCATCTATTCAACTTTCAGCACATGTTGTGTTTTTAGCCTCAGAAAAGATGGCTGTATTATCCTTGCCAAAAGCATACTCTGTATGAGCTATGCAACTGAGATTTCCTGAGGTGGCCAAAAGATGTAATGCAAATCGATTCAGCAGTAATAAAGATTTGGAAAAAATGCATTTTTAATACAGTCAGCCCTCTTCCACTTCATGCTCCCTAGGGAGTGGCTTCACATCTTTGCTGCGTGATTTTTCAGTGACTAAAGAGGCCTGTTTTGGGACTGTGCATGGGCAACCTGACATGCATAAATATTCAGTGTAGGCAGTCATGAATATGCAAATACCCCCACCCCCACCCTGATGCCCATGACATGCCAGGCAGCACCCGCCTGTGCCAGCAGCGCCCCAGGAGAGACGGCGGGTCTGACTTGACCTCTGACTGTGCCAGCGCTCTTCCCATGGTGATGGGCTGGCCAGGCACAGCCAGCCACTCACTCTCCTCTGCCCGAGCAGGGAGGCCTGGCCAGTGGGAGGGCCGAGTGTGGGGCAAGCTGTGTTTAAAGATGAGCTCATGAAGTCCTGGAAGCACGCAGTCCCAGTCTGCCGCAGTGTGGCAAAAAACCCCAACAACAATAAAAAAAACCCTCTATATTCCTGCTTCCTAAATAAAACAAAACCCCACAAAACACCAACATATAGCCCTGCAGTGCCTCCTATGCCCACTGCAGCTGCCCCACGGGACAGGAGATTGGCTTCTCTCCCCCAACCGCGTGAGGAACTTCCGGGAATACCCCAAGGCTGCTCTGAAGCTGGGGGGTGTGGACTCACAGGGACTAAATTTGCATATTAATGAGTTGCCACTCAATGCGTATGGAGGGCTATGCAGGCAGGGGTCAAGACCCGCACTACCGTGGTATAGGAGGCCCAACTGTATAATCAAATAAAAATAGCTCTGCTTTAAATAACTGATTAAACTATTTTGAATGACCTACATAAAATGTTCTTTGGGGTTTTTTAATACTTTGTAGTGCTCTTATACTGGAATAAGTAGGTGCCAAAAGTTGAAAATACTATTGGTGACCACCAAACATCAGTTAAAATGTCATCTCTGGTTACTACATAGTTTTGAAACAAGAATTATATTTATTAAGAGTTAATGTTTTCATGATAGTGCCGGAATATTAGTGCAAAATTATGTTGAGGTCATTTCACTATAACCTAAGAAAATATACAGTCTGAATCGTTCCTGACTTTGTTTCTTTTCCCCACTTCACTCTGTCTGGGTAATGTTAGGGAAGAAGCAATTGGGGTATCTAACTGATTCTTGTTTTAAGTAGTTGAATATTAATTTGTTGGTTTGTTTGGGTTTTTATTTACTTGCTATTCATTGAATTGAGAGTCAATTAAAATGAGATTACTGAAAAACAGTTATGCATATGTGCAGTAAGTAGTGAGCTTTTTAGGATACATTTTTACTTTAAAAAATTATTGAAGAAAAGATCTTTTTTTAACATTTGCATTAATACATATGATATTAATACTTTGTATCAAGTAAGTCATAAAATCAATGTCAGTCACAGCATTGCACTGTATAGTATGTATTAAAAAAAAATCTTACTCTGGAAAGAAAATTCCCTTGATACTATGAAATATGAAAAGGGGCAGTTTTGCTTATTGGCTCTTCCATCTACAGACATACACTACCGAATTTAGTTAAAGACAATATTACAGTGCATCTGTTTCAAGCACATACATGGTTTTTATCATCAGTGCAAAAAAGCAAACACCAATGCAAATGACCATATCCATATGCTACTGACACTTATGTTTTTCACTTGTATAGCATAAATTGTATTGAGTTAATTTAGGGTGTTTTAAAAATAAATGAATTTCTGTTCTTTTTTTTTTTTTTTCTATCTTAGTGTTATATTTTGTTTAATCTCCCACTAATAGGAACTCATTGCTCTCAAGTGGCAACAGAACTGGAAATACATAGTAAGCGTTTAAAAATTGTGCACTCTTGCAGAAAGTTACATTTCTGTGTCCCTTTTAGGAGGTTTGGTTTATGGGATAGCAGATACTGGCCAATTATATGCACAGGCTGGACAGTCTTCCCACTCTATGAGTCCTGTCTGTTGTAATGAGTTTGATCATACTGTAAATTAGGTTTCTATGCTTTTACGTTGATTAAATTATTCCCTTGTGTGGGATTCATAATATAATAGAACAAGGACTGAGGAAAATATGCCAATAACTTCTGCTATCAGTAACATTTCCAAAATACCAAATGCATCACAAAAATAACACCAGAAGTTGCTGATAGCAATATTTCCTCCATTCTCTGGCTCTGTTTTGCCTCACTTGGCTTTGGATATTGTTGTGGAGTATGTTTCTGTAAGTATTGGTACATAAACTGGTAGTAAGAGCACGAACACAAGAACAGGTTGCCTAAGGAGGTTGAAGGATTCAGCTTGATGGAGGATTCTAAGAACAGTTCAGATAAACTGTTGATAGAAAGCAGACAACAATAGTTAATTCTGCTGTGGGGGAAAAAGTCAGCAACCTGCTAACTCTCATTTACTCTGGTCCTGTAATTCTATGTTTGTAGGTTATTAATGGAAACAAAGTCATGGGTATTCAGCAAATCTGTCCAGACTTCATAAAATTCAGGCACTGACTTTTCCTCCCTTTGCTCAAGGAAAATGTAGACAAAATGGCTTCTTCGGGTCACTACTTTCAGCATTTAACTATCTGTATAATTACAGTGAATCCCTGCTGCATTGCGACCTCTCCATTATGACCCCGCCCATTTGAAGAATTTCTCGCAATTTTGCTTCAGCTGTCTGTGAGGTTCCTGGGCCGACGCATGTGCAGTGCCTCTGCTCCACTGAGGGGCAGGACTCACCCCACCCTGCGGGGACGGGGCTTGCAATGGCAGCACCGTGCCCCTGTCCCTGACCCGGGAAACTGCCCCATGAAATTGAAGCAAGAGAGGTGGGGCAAACGCTGTGTGCTGGGAGGGGGCAGCTGTCACTGCGGGAGGAGGAGGCTTCTGTGCCCATACCCTCTGGACTGTACAGGCAGCACTGCCTCTCCTGGGACTTGTGGATGTTAAAGGAAAGGAAGCTCCGATACTGATCTGACTCCACCCCCACCACGCCCCCGCCATAAGCAGAACAGTGTGTGGCAGTGTTGCAAAGTAGTTAAG
>WEKX01026501.1:11119-21639 GCA_013390025.1 Pitta sordida
AGTCTGTTTATAAGGTCTGCCATGTTTCTAAGCCATATATGCTGAGGGAAACAGCAATGAGCCAATTCATTGTGAGAAAAATTGGGACCAGAAGCGAACACAAATTTTAAACTGTTCTATTTAATACAGTATTTGAGTTTCTACAATAAAAGATATTTAAATTGGCACAATTTGAACTAAATAATATGCTGTCTGGACTAATGTTTTGAAGTAAAAGGTGGACAGCAGTTCAGCTGCATATTGAGGCAGAGAAGTGAAACAGTTAACCCATACATCTACTTTGTTCTGTAGTACAGATGGCCAACCCAGCTAAAAGTTCCAGGTTGAATTCCCCAACCTGCATATGTCTGAAGTCTTGAATCAGAAAAACATAGGTTTTAATCACAAAAGATAAAAAAATATAGCTCTGCAACAGCTATATTGCAACACCAGATATGGGTAACTGGTTCTTCACAAGGAAAATATTTCCATTTAAACTGTCAGTGGTCCTTTCAGCCTGGCTGAGCAGCTCTTACAATTTTCTAATACAAGTTTTCATTAGTCATCACAGCACTGGGCCTATTTTTTGTCAGTTTCATCTTAAGACACATAGTTCTGCAAATGCTTAGTCTAGCACTGCCCAACCCACCTGGGAAACAAACTCTGACAAGAGGTATAGTCAGGAGACAAATTGCTATGCCTACATCCATCTCTCTAAGTTAGCTTTTCACTTCAAAGGTCCACCTTTGGCTTAATGCTTTTAAAAAGAAGACTTTGGCCACTCTTACGCAGTCAGAGCAGTCATTAACTCCAAATAGCTAGGTTAAGTTTGGTCCCCACTGTACACCAGGAAAACATCACACCAAATCCACTTTTATGCCACTATGTCACAACAGTTCCTCAAGGTGAGTTTGGAATAGCTAGAATGCACCAGTGCTTTGACACTAGGTACTCCTACTCTTTCACAAGCCTTGTTTCAAGGGTTGAGATCTCCAGGTTTTTCCCAGGCATATCTAAGAGGGGTTTCTGCTGGTGAAGTTAATTCAAAAGATTAAGCACATTTCCAAGATGCAGTGATTGAGATAACAATAAATTTATCCTGTTCTCCTCTTGCCTTGTGCACAATTACTCCTCCACATACCAGGTGAGTCACAGAACTTGATATTCCTGTTCTACTTGGCACTTGCACAGTACTCTTGCAACATATTTCTGCTTTCCACTAGGAGATGAGACACAATTTCAGGGCTTAATATTCATCTTTTAAATTACCTACTCTGGACATTTTCTGTGCTTGCTGCCAGCATAATCTTAATGGAGCAACAAGCTTCAAAACTGAAAAAAAACCCCCACCTAACTAGTACTACCCTGCTATTCTCCCTCCAATTACAGAATTCTTTCCCAATGCCTTTTCTTTTCTTTTTTGATAATTTTTGAGGGTAGCCACAGAGCCAGTATGCTACAACTACGCACAACAAACCCACAGTAATATAAATTAAGCTTTCACTACCCAGCATGTGTAGGAATGGTTGCAAACACTCCATTGTGTCCCTAATCTCCAAGACCATCATCCCCCTTCAGTGTATATGACTGGAGGAGGCAAGGGAGAAGTGAATGACGCTTAGGAGCTATTCCCACCATTTCCCACATTTCCTACCATGTACGTACCTCCAACACAGCAATACAACTAGGATGGCAAAAAGTGTTGCCAAGCCCTCACACTTATGTGCCACTTCCTAATACCATTCTCCCCACTTTTAGTCAATACCAGGTCAATAAAAGCTCTTCTTATCTGTCTCATAGCTGACAAGGCTAAAATTAAGAAGTTAGAGAAAGAGTTAATAAAGAGGACAGAAGATGACTGGCACTAGCTACATCTGTGAAATTTAAGAAATAAATAAAATTCTGTTAGCCACACCAATCTTAAGTTTCTGCTTCTGAAGTGACCAGAGAACTACACCAGATAATTGTCATGCCAGTGTTGACCCAAAGGAACTGAGTTAGGAATTCAAAGCAGGGTGTGGGAAATGAGTGGGTTGGTGAGGAAGGTCCAGAATGAGAGCAGTTTAGGAATACGGTGGAAATGGAGGACCTAGGGGGAAGACAAAATTTGAAACATGCAGACAAGGAATTTCCATAGGGCAATATCTCAACAGCTTTTGTTGTAACTTTAAATTCACAGACAAACAAGATGTTTTTCCTCTCTGCATTTTTGCCAGGCATAAACTGCCATTCTAAAGGAATTCTTTCACCTCCCTCCCTTATTACCATCAGAAGTAAAGCAGCCTTAAGCAATTAGCAGCAGTTGCCTTGTGTTAAAACAATGAAACTGCTGAACAACAAGGATAGGCTCAGTCCAGCATTGTGATAATCCAGTCCAGGAACTCTGAATTCACTGCCAGAAGAATTACTGGTTAGTAATTACTGGAAACAATTCATGCAGTGTTTCACAAAATCAATTTCTTGGTCTCNNNNTCAATTTCTTGGTCTCCCAATCATGAACATAGATGTCAAACACTGAATGACAGAATGTGAAGGTGAAGGCAGAGATGTAACTCAATCTGTTGCCCACCAATACAGCTAGTGTGGCCCGCTTTTCTGCCAACAATTTAGGACTGCATACCAGACACATTCTTTGAGGCCAGTAGTAGCAGCCACATCCCAAGAGTCCAAGACTCCAGCAAGATGCAATTGCCACAGAAGTATTTACTTGTGAACACAACAGTCTTTTTGTAACCAAAAAACAAAAGAGAAATTTATTGTCTGCTTGACAATTTGACTTTTCAGATAGCCTCAAACCACATATTTGTCTTTAATGTGTAAAACTTCATATTCACCAAGTGTATCATTAAGTTCAGAAACTCAGGGAGATTAATCCATTTCAGCTAATGTGAAGTTCTCTAGTTTTAACTATCCACTACTGTAAAATTGTAACCTACAGCTTGCCTGTAGTTAGCAACACCTGCAAAGTTTCTGCTGTCATATGTTTACTCAACTGCTGCCTCTGGTTTCTCTAGTCTAACCATGGTGTAGACAAATGAGCAAAGCCCTGAGAGGTGAAGTCCCATTATGCCCCAATCCCCTCCCCCGAGAAGACCATCAGAAACCCCCCACCATTTTTTGGATTCAGATCTCAAACATCTCCTTCAACAGCTGTCTCACTTTCTAAGCAATGTTCTTTCCAGCTTCCCCTCCTCCCTACCACTGTTTAAGCGGTCACTCAAGTTCTGCAGAGCTATGCATGGGGACTCAATCACCTCCCAACACCCAGGTGCATCTGGGCAGGGTCTTCACCACTACTATTTTTCTTCATGGCATTTATCTTTCCCCAGCAATCTTTGGCTTTTAGAGTCACTCACTTTGGCAAGACTCTATACCAGTAATTTCTGCTCTATTTGAATTTGCTCATTATTTTCACTGTACTCAGGTTTTGCTTTTGCTGTTCTGTTCATTAGCCAAGTGACTGTGCAATTGTTCCCTCCAGCAGTGAAGTCACCAGTTACAGGAACAGACATGGCAAGTGTAACATGTGATGATGAGGTACTAAAGCACAGGTTTTGCCTCTTGCCCGGTTCCAGCCTGGAACAGTGTAGGGCCAGGGAAGCCTGTGTGTGTGAAGAAAGCAACACCAAGCCAACTCCAGCACATTCAGCAGAGGACTGGATTTGCAATGTAGTGAGGAAGTACATATGAACGCATCCACGTTAATCTTCATTGGCAAGCCCAACTAATTTAATTTATTCAACAGTTAAGGATGCATCAATGTATGCAAGCATGTAAAGAGGGGGATAACAAGTGATGGAACCAGGTTCTCCCCAGTGGTTCTGAGCCACCGGACAAAACAAAATGGGCAGAAACCGATCCACAGGAATTTCCACCCGACAATGAGGAAGAACTTCTTTATTGTGGAGGTGACCAAACACTGGAATAGACTGCCCAGGGAGGTTGTGGAGTCACCCTTACTGGATATTCCAGATATTCCAGAACCGTTTGGATGCAAGCTCGTGCCAGAGCTCCGGGATGACCCTGCTCGGGCAGGGAGGTTGGGCTACGTCACCCACTGTAGTCCCTTCCAACCTGATCCAGTATGTGATTCTGTGATTCTGCGCTCGTGCCAGTCCAGCCGCGCTCCCCGACAAGGGCTGCCACGGGAATCAGCAGCTCAGGACGATGAGAACGCGGAACGCCGCTCAAGGCNATAGAGCGACGTTGAAGGCGTAAACCAGAGCATTAAGCCTTAAGATGCACAGTGTTTTTTTGAGTACCAGGTTAGGGTTTGTAACTTAAAAGTGCGTTTTGCAAAGAGAGAAACAGCGTTTAAATATTTAGCCTTGAGTTCCTTCCTGGCTGAGATCAGCAGTGTATGTTTGTACCCAGGTTTTGTTTAGTGGTATTCTAAAGGACGTTCAGGTGATAAGCGGTGTCCTCGTGTCTCTTCCTTTGGCAAAAGGTGGTAGCTTTTAAAGAATTTTTGCAAGGCTTTGCAGTCCGAATATAGAAGTCCTAGCTAATGAAGCAGGTAGCACACTCTAGCGCACTCTATTCAGGATAACTGCAGACAGTGGAGAGCACAGCGTCTTCTGTGTTACTTTATGTTCTTTAGATGTCATGGTGCAGGTATGTATTCTTAGTATGTGTGGCAAACTGGGAAGTGCTCTGCAAAAGATAAACTTGTTATTTGCAGTTTGATATGCCATTGGACTTCTTGCTGGTTTTAAAAACCTGTGTTCAATTTCCTTTAATTTATGGATGGCTGTTATGTTCCAGTTCCTTTGTTGACAGGTCAGATCCCGCTAGAAAGTGAGTCCCCTGACTTGAGAGGGAATGTGTTTGTGTGCACTGTGAGTCTTAAAAATACCTGTATGGAATAAGTAGATGTTCAGTGATGATACCATAACTCTGTGTCTGCTTGAAACTAGCTGTGCTATTAGAGGAAACTGACTTTCCTCCTTCCAAGCATCAAAGAGGCCAACTTTAACTTGGATCAACTCTTGTGTTCTGGCTGAAATTTGTGTCCACACAAGAGAGTAAATGACATAAGGACAAAACTACTTGCAGTCACTCACTTGGTTTATACCTGATCAAAGTGTCTGTGAAACCTATAGAAGTTGGCTGTAAGGACAGAATTAGCTTTCCTTGTAAATAGTAGTAGCTGGTGAACTGGAGAGTTGAAATGGCTGTGTATAGATGGCGCAGACCTTCAAGCTCCCAGGATACTTTTGCTTGTTTTGGAAGCATTCTGCCTTCACAGATACTGACTGGTGCAACCTGTATGATTTAATTGCCTTTACTCTCAATATTCAAATTATGTGCATGTCTGGAACAGAAATCAGTTATCAGTTTAATGTGTATTTTGTGAACAACAGATTAAATCCATTCAAACTCAAGTTAACAGCCATGAATAACAGCTGCAAAGCAATCCGCTTTCGTATAAGTACAATTTTTACTGATATAGAAATATGTATCACCTGATGATCAACTTCATTTTTTTTTCTGAGTGTACTAGTAGGAACAAAACTGTTGGGTTGTGTCACACTGCTTCAAAAAGAACTCCGCATAGTCTTGTTTTTGTGCTTTTTGTTCCAGGCCCCTGCTTACCATCTCATTTTAGAAGGAATTCTAATTCTGTGGATTATCAGACTTCTTTTTTCCAAGACATATAAGCTTCAAGAGAGATCTGATCTAACACTTAAGGTATGGTAGGAAAATATTTTTCATTGCAGAAACAGTTTATAACTATTGAAATATTTGACTCGTTCACCACTGCTGCATTAGAAATGATGCTGCTTTTTTACTTAGCATTTCACAGGATGAGTTTGCTTTGGACTCAGGAACCGCTTATTGCTTAAACACTTCAATTTGTGCTTTTAAAGTAGCAGCATGTTTAATAGTCTGAGAAATGAGAAAGAGCCGATGTGACAGCGCTGTGGAAAGCTGGCATTAGCGCTACTCAATGCATGGCTTTATTTTGAAAATGGAAACTAGAAACACCCCACCCTGCAGGATGAACTGTAAGAGTGTAGAGGGTGGGAAAATTATTAGTCTGTATATGTGGTGTTTATGTGTAATAACTTGGAGAGTTTATGAATCACAGAATATTCTGAGTAGGAAGGGACCCACAAGGATCATCGAGTCCAACTCTTAACACTGTCTCCCTGGGCGGGAATCAAACCCGGGTCTCCCACACGCCAGGTGGGGACACTTACCACTGTATTAAAGTGGATTTTAGGNACTAGAGTTCCTCAAAACTTTCTAGTTTCGCAGCAAATTTCTTCTTTTGCAATGTAGTTGTCTCAAGAAAAAGATACAGAGGAGGAATGAATAGGATCTAGGAAGACATGCTACAGCTTTAAAGTAGCCTCTGATTGTTCATCTAGAAACTAATATAGTTCACTTAGCAGAGTTTTCTTGCATCAGATGATTTTTTCTGTGGTATTTTGGAGGATAATTTTAGAGATTCATTCTCTCTGAAGTAGATAGTGGGAAAAGGCTTTTTGCAGCTCTTGCATAATTGGTGACCTGGAAAAGCTCAAACCTGTATTTTCCTTTCAAAGATAAGATTTTACTCAGTTTGCTATGTGCATCTTGGATGTCGCCATCCGTGTCATATTCATTCTTGACAGACCATTTTGCTGAAATGGATGTATTTAAGAAAGTGCCTAGACAGATCTTTAATAGTGATATGTGGGGAAGATAATTTTCTGTGTTGTCTTAACTAGGATCAATGAGCAATTGGGAGTTGCACATGTAGCTGGTCTGCTACAGCTCCATGGAAGCAGGAGTTTGGAAGAGGATGAGAAGAGTGAAAAACATTTGGAAATGGCTTAGACTTAAATAACCCTACTTTTGCAGAATGGCAGTGTTGACAGGACAGCAGTTAAGGCTTTCAGAAAAACAGAAGAATGCAAATGTGTTATTGCTATGGTTCTTCTGATGAGATTTATACAAACTTTACTGATGTTGAAGAGTGAAAAAGGATGTGAGTAGATAGTAGCAAAAACCCAAAGTAACCAAGAATTGCTTTGTATATAGACTGGATATATTGATTCATAGTGCAGGGTGCAGAAACAAAAAGTTGCAGAGTGCTGCGAGCTACATTGCAGCAGAGGTTTTGACTTGAGATATTAGAGGCACCTGTAGCTTTTTGTTACCTTTATCTTGATGGCACAAAGTATAGCATGGCGGGGCTGCTCTTTGTTCAGGTTGTTTGTTCAGGTTGTCTAACATGAAGGAGATGCAAGTTAGTCTAGCTGGCTTCACCGTTGACCTCTGAAGAAGGAAGTAGTGTTTTCCATAGGAAGAACTGTATTTGAAAGGGCATGTCTTGTCAACAGATAGGTTATTGAGAGTAAACATGGAAGCAAAAGTGAAGTGAAAATGTGAATATGTCTTCTACAGGTAGAGCAGTTAAGCAAACTGATATATCAGAAGCATGGAATGATTCCATTTCTTTTCCGACAATGCAAATAATTGCTGTGAAACAGTTCATATGTTTTATGTAGAGGAATAACTGTGGAGAATACACTGAAAATCCACAGATAATTTGTTGTGGATTAACTCTAGTAGGCAGCTGAGCACTGTTCATACATGAAAGGAAGAGTCAAAGCAAGAAAATATGTGAGTGAATGTAAAATTATTTGATAAGCAAAGGAAAAGGAAGAAGAAACAAAACAAGTGGCGTGAAGAGCAGTCACTCAACGCCTCCCATGGATGAGGCGGTAACAGCCAGTTCCCAAGGAAAAGCTGGCTAATTTCCCTAAAGCCTCTGTTCTCCCTTTTATTTTTGTATGATGTCATATGAAATGAAATAAATATTTGGTTAGTTCAGGTCATCTGCCTGACTGGGTGCCCTCCCAATCTGTTGGACATCACTGATCTATTTGCTGTGAGGACAGAGTAAGAGACAGAAAGCCTGTCCAAAGGCCAGCCCTTGGCACTGTGCAAAGAGCTATGACTTTAGTGTGTTACCAGCATTGTTCTGGTTACAGATGTAAAATGTGTATTTTGCAAATGTATGAGCTCCTATGAGGGAAATTACCACCATTACAGCCAGACCTAGTACAGTCTGTTTCATGCATGTGTGCTGTTCTACATGTAGTAACATGCCAGCTGTTCAGCCAGGACCTTGCTCATTTGCCTTCTGACTTGTTCTAGTTTGAGTCATGCTGTGGTGCCCTATCTTCCACACCAGTAAAAAATACTGGAGGTACAGCCACTGGAGATAGGCCAGCTCAGGTGGTAGAGCTTACACTAGCTTTATGTCAGCTACTTGTAATGGTACTTGAAGTTTCTCTGGGAATTATTGTGGGGGTTGCTGCCAGAATAGAGCTGGCTCTGTGTAGTAAGTATTAATGAAGTATACAACTGTTGCCCAGTCATCTTAATGTGATGTGTTAGGACCAGTCTGTCCTGGGGAGCCAGAAGCAGATGATATGTTGTGCAACCTAGTGCACTTAGGAGCCACACTTCTAAAACAGTGAAGAAATCCACTGTGAAGATGGCTTCTGGGTTCAGTGAAATGTGTAGCAAGAGTACTACAGCATCCAGTGCAGGAATCAGCTTTCTGTCATCCTTTGATGACAGTGTTTGTTAGTATTCCTACTAATTTTCTCTCAAAATGAGGAGATGTCCCAATTAATTGACTAAAAAGATGGAGTATTTCTCTAATACTCTAAGTTCCTCTTAGTTTGGCATTTTGGGAAGAACAAATAATTCTGTGACCAGACAGGATGCTAGGCGTAGATTCTTACGGTGTTTTCACATGAAGTAAAATTTACAGAAAGTAATAAAGTGACAGTGAGGACTGGAGGAGGCTGTGGGCGTTTGCATGGTGTCATTTAGCCATGCATGAAAGAAATATGCCTTGCAGATCTGCATGTATTTTACTCTGCTGTAGATGATACAGATATTTTCTCTCAAAATCTCTGAAATTCTACTGAGTTACGTCTTAAAATTTGCAAATGAGAGGAATAGTGGGGGGTTTTTTTGTTTGTTTTAGAATTTATACAGTAAGAGTAGCATGGGAAGTGTTTTATTTGACTGATATTAGTCTGGAGGCTGGAGAATTCCTGTTGGAGGCAAACATTTAATGCAAGGCTGAGAAATATGTAAAACACAAGAGCTCTGTCTTGGAGGGACAGCATTCACGGACTAATCAGATTTTGTTCTACAGAGAAGAGCAGATGCAATCTGTTTTTGTAAAGGTTTTCAGTAATTTTGACCCAACACTTCCTGTGTAGGTGAAGTTTCTCTTGTATATGACCTTAGTTTGAAAAACAGAAATTTCTAACTAGTCTGACCATTATTTGTGCCAATTAATACCATGATGATACATGAGTCTCTAAGTACTGTGAAATTGAAGACCTGTTGTTTGAGGACCAGTAAATAATAATCTTTGGATATTAAAACAGATGTGTGTATGACATTGTTTCAGAATACTAATGCCAGCTCTGTCATCATGAACAAAATTCCTACCTTTTCTAGTCAGGGCCACAATGGAATTTTTTCAATAATTGGGTTGAATATGTTTACACTGAAGTAATTCTCTTTCCCAAGGTATCTGGCAAGTAAAAAGTAAACCCCACAATCATCAGAATATAACCACATCAAACCATTTGTATGTATGTTTAGGCATCTCTGTGTATTTAAATAAATGTATCTAGATGTTCTTATGTATATACACAAATGGATGCAAGATTCTATTACATGTAGGATTAAACATGAAAGAGCCAGAAAGTCTGGAGTCCAAGGGATACTTGGGCTTAAAAAGTCATGCCTAGGGAATCACAGCAGGGCACCAACATAGCTCCTTCTAATCTGAGACATCCATGGAAATGGAGTCTTCAGGTTAGGATTCAGAGACCCAGAAAGCCTAAAGCTAAATGTATAAAAAAGTTTGTATATTATAACTTATTAAAAAAGTATTTATAAGCATCTATTTATTATATTTTAATGTTTATTGTATATTAGCCATACAATAAAATATATACATGTCATATTTATATTTTATTTATTGTTTACATGAATTAAATGTAATTATGAAAAAGAAAGAGGAAGAGTTGAGAGATGAGTTCACTTATATTACAGCCCAAGAGAGTAGAAATTAAAAGTTTTGAGTTCCTTCTTACTTTCACTACCTTGAACTAAGGAGAAATGAGCAAATCAACTATATATGTAGGATGTTACAGTGTGAATTAAAAATCTGGTTTCTCTATATGTTTAAGAAAGACTGCTTGAGAGGGTCCAGAGAAGGGGGACAAGGGTGGTGAAAGGACTGGAAAACAAGCCCTGTGGGGAGCAACTACAGGAGCTGGGATTGTTCAGTCTGGAGAAGAGGAGGCTCTGAGGTGACCTCATTGCTGTTTACAACTACCTGAAGGAGGTTGCAGTCCGGTGGGTGTAAATTTCTTCTTTGAGACTGACAGTACCAGAAGAAAAGGACATGGCCTTAAGATGCCTCAGGGGAGGTTTAGACTGGATGTTAGAAAGAACTTTTTCACAAAGAGAGTGATTCCTGACAACAATGCCTGTGAAAAGGTCTAAAA
>WEKX01026502.1:0-41417 GCA_013390025.1 Pitta sordida
CAATCATAGCCAGGAGTCACAATTTTGTTTTTTTTTTAATACCATCTTTTAGATTTACCTTTTATTTATTTTTTTTTGTATCTAAATTTATAATTCTACATCTGTTAGGTATTCCTGGATATGGTTACAGTAATATGTGTCATGAAGTAGATAAAAAGGAACAATATGATTTCTTCTAAAGGAAGCTTTTAAAACTGCTTTTACTGCAGATGCTTTCTGTCTCACAGCTAGGTGCAAACAAAATGACAATTCTAATGAGATTTGTGTAAAGTTAGTGGCTTTTTTGATGAGGGCAGAAATTTTAATTATAGAGAAATGCATGCTGCTTTATTAATGATATTGTTAGAAATTTCCATTTTTTACTCTTATGAATGCCTTTTTCTACAGTCTTTGAATAGATTGTATAGTAGTCGGAGCGAAAACTTATTCTACAGTCGAAATGAAAATTAAGGAAAAAAACCCATCTAGACAAGTCCATAAGGTAACACTGGCAATTTGAGATGTGCCTAACTATAAACTTGCAAAATGAAAAAGAAACAGGTTTTCTTATGTCAGCTACAGTGATCTAATGTCAGTTTGTGCCTGGACAATTAATGTAACCCCAGGGTTCTGAAAATGTTGTGTGTCCCATCTTGTTTGTGAGTTCTCAGGTCTCCAGCTGAAGCTGGAAGCTTGATTCATCAATTGTAAAATTTTGCTGTCATAAATAAGCCTTGCTGTTTAGCCTGCATTTTCACTGCCATGAACATTTCTTGCTATTCCATCTATATTTGACCTTTCTTAAGTTCCTTGTACATTCTTGGGAAAATTTCATAAGTATGCTTATAGACATCCTACTCCTTGGTGGGCTTTTTTTGTGGCTCTTACAGCTAACTACAGGAGATAATATGGGGATACTGGCAATGGAGAATAAATGACTCTGTACAATATGCTTAGTTTGGGAACTCTCACCTTGTTCATCTATGCTCTCACATCTTTTCTCTCAGCGAGGTCCCATTTATTGTTATTCTGCAATTTGGGAGAGAGCTAGCTTGCCTCACTGCTTATCTTTCTCTGCCCAATAGGCAGCAATCTTTTCCCAGAAGCTAGTCAAGCTTCTCAAAACAATCTCTACTTCCATGCTTCTAGTCTTTATTATTACCTTTCATACAATATCTCAAGGCATCTTTGGACCTTAATATAGAGCACTCATCTGAAAACATTCACGCACCTGGCTAAGAGAATGATGCCTCTTCCAAGGCCAAAACCAACCTTACCCAATGAACAAATATTGAGGCAGCTAGCTACAAGTGACAGTAACAGCTAACCAACATAACTGTTTTAGTTTTTTCAATCCCTCAAAGAATGGTTTGCTCTTGAAGAGACACTTTATAAAATGTGTGGAGCATAACTACGTTCCATATACAGTAGGGTATCCTATACCATTGTACCGCGGATGTTTTTCATCTCCCATGAAGCCTTCTGTCCGCGTAGAATGGCAGCTCATTAATATACAAAGTTGCCCCACACCCTCACACCGCTCCCTGGTGCTCTGGTGCTGTTTCAGCACTGCCTTGGTGTCTGTGTCAGTGCTTCCCATTGCCCGTGGCCACCCCATGCTGGGAAAAACCCCTTTTCCACTTGGTTGGGGACTATGGTGCATGGAGCCACTCGTGCCACTGTTCCGGTGTTTCTCCGGATGGGTAGACCTGGTCTCTCCATACTCGGGGTAGATGTCTACCCCAAGAAAGTTTTGGACACCACGTCTAACCTGAGAGTGTGCAAATCTTTCATAACTTCGTGCAGCCTCTTCACTCTGAGTGAAGTGGCGCAGGCATGCTGACGGGGGGACCCGTCGTAGCTTTCTCACTCGGAGTGGAGGGGTGCGGGTTGATTTGAATATTCATGACTATCTAATTTGAATATTAATGCGTGTCGGGTCGCGCAGGCGCAGTTGCGAAATGGGCCTCCTTAATCGCTGAAAAGTCACGCCGCGAAGATGTGAAACCGCTATCAGGGGGGCACAAAGTGGAAGAAGGCAGACTGCACAGGTGTGTATATACGCATTTAAGGCAAAATTCAAGTATGTACAGTTGGCCCTCGGCTCGGCTCGGGTCAATGCGAGCTGCCCCCTCTGCCACTCTCAGCAAAGCAGCTGTTGCAGTTATGAAAGATTTACACACTCTCATGTTAAACATTGTGTCCAAGACTTCCTTGGGGTAGACTTGGTGTTCAAGACCAGACACCACGTCTACCCGGAGTATGGAGGGATCAGGTCTACCCACCTGGAGAGACACTGGGACAGTTGCATGGGCGGCTCCCCTGCACCCGTGTCCCCAGTCAAGTGGAAAAGGGGAAACACCAACACAAAAACCAATACACAGAAGAGCAGTGCCAAAAAAGCACCAGAGTGCTGGGGTGCGGTGTGAGGATGTGGGGCAAATTTACATATTAATGAGCTCCCATTCTTTGCCGAGGGAGGGCCTTACAGGAGACTAACAAGACCCACAGTACTGTGGTATAGAAGACCCGACTGTATTTGAAGTGGTTAAGATGTTATAGGTGGCTTTTTAAGATGAGATTCTTTTCGGATCAATCTCAGCATAGCAAGTGTATTAAAGTTTTATTAACTTGTTTCTGACCAGTAATAAATACATATATAATCTTGGTTACTGGATACTCCACAAGATTCAGTGATAAATTTTTGTGCATTACCTCTTAGATAATAAGGACCTATCGTTGTGATCAGGCTCAGCAGAAAATATAGCTAGGTACCATTTTTAAATGCTTCCTAACAATGTCACATAATTGCTTGGTAAATGTGTTGGTTAATAACTGATAACACTTCACTCCTCTGAAATATTCCCTGCAAATAGCTCAGTCCAATTAGAGTTCTTGGTTTATTGATCTATGTCCTATTCTTTCTCTTTCATCTTGCTACAAGTCCTTTCATCCTCTCTCACTACTGGGATTCATCAGTTTTAGTTTCAATCTGCATTTGCAAATGACTCTGTAACACAAGCTGCTACTTGGAAGTTGTGAAGTTTCCACCAGATTCTCAGGGTAGGCTCAGAACTCATACTCCAAGGATGCTAAGGTTTCTGTTTCTCTTCCCACAAAGTGATTACTCATATAATTAATTAAAAAAGTCTAGTGAACCTTTCCATAAGACCCTGTTCTGGCACTGTGGAAGGACCTAAATGTAGCAATTTTGGTTTTTTTAAATAAGAGAAGCGACTTTCTGCTGTCTTTGTGATTAAAAACATATGCACCATTAGGATGAGATAATCTTCCCTAGAGTCTATTTAAATTTTACTGCCACTTCTTAGCCTATTTTCTTGATCAGTAGGAAAATATAGCTACAAAGCAGCAACATCACATTTTGTAAACAAGCAAACTTAAATGGATAAGACAAAAACTGCAAGTCAGTACGTGTGGCAATATTAGGACTATGTCTACAAACATCTGGGATGTTCAGTACTTGTATCTTTACGTGAGCGAGTGATTGTTGCTTTGGCTGTTTGTATTTGCCTAACCTTCCATTATCAAATAAAATCCAGAACAAAATGCAATTTCTGTCTGAGACAAATATGACTGGAATCCCCAGAGAGACTTTAAAGGTCATATCACCTCTTTTGGAATATTGCTCCTCAGTATCTACAAAGTCTTAGTGACAT
This sequence comes from Pitta sordida, assembly GCA_013390025.1. NCBI lineage: Eukaryota > Metazoa > Chordata > Aves > Passeriformes > Pittidae > Pitta > Pitta sordida. The sequence goes on from WEKX01026502.1 coordinate 3,657, forward strand.
TAAACAGTGCAATGTGTAGGTTGCTAGATGGTACCACAATGTTAGATATTTAAAGCACAAGTTTTAGACTACAAATAAACAGAAAAGTCTGTTGTGAAAGAATTCAAACTCTGACCAATGTTTGTGGAATAAGAATGTTGTAGAAATTTGGTTTAATTTGTCAGCAGTAGAACTTTGTATCTGTAATGCTTCTTGCATTTCGTTTGCTGGTGTGGTCAAAGAGTGGCTCTCAGTGGGTCCAGGGACTATTAATAAATCTGACTACCACACCTATTTATTTTGAAAAGAAAAATGGTGATTGCTTTATGCATAAATGCACAAATATTTGCATTTTCTAATTGTTTACACAGAGATTAGGAAAACTGAATTGTAATGAGGTGCTTTTCTCCCTTTGAAATGGAGGAGAATTTTAATTAGCCTTATTTCTTACTTGGGAAACACAGCAATATGGGAGGCTTGTTGTTGTTGTGGGGTTTTATTTTATTTTATTTTTTTTTTCGTTTGCAGTGAGTATTCCATGAGGCTTCTTAACTAATATTGAAACAACTTCTTGGGCATGTTCCTGGGCAAAGTTTTTTTGAATTTGCAATTGTTAGCTAGTGAATTTCTAGAGGTGGAAGAAAATGATAGTTCTGGAAATCCAGAAGTTGGGCATGTAATCTCCAGGGTTGCCTCTGAAAATTTTATTCCCAGAGTTAATCAGTAAATGGGAAAACCTAAGTGAGTGAAGGGTTGAATATATATGTGTAACTACAGCTACATACCGATAGAACTCTGATATTTCAGTCAGCAAGAGCAACCCAGAAACAGTGGAAAAGTAATTTCAGCTCTCAAGAAGAGTTTTGGACAAAAAAGAAAACTCTGCTGAAATGAAAGATATTCCTGTAAGTGACGGATTCCATATGACCACAGTAAGATTATGTTTAGTTTCTCAGGAGATATTTCTGCTTAAATTTCACTCCTGAATTACCCTGGGTTCAGCACATGATTGAGTCACCTTGAATCCAGTGATCATTTAAATCAGAAAAATCATATCCAACATAAAAATAATAATTTTTACTTCATGTAATCATTTATAACGTGCTCCTCTCTGTTACACACTGCTACCAGAAATATTTCAAACTGTTGGAAAATATATAGGACTTCAAGTGTAGATGAGATTTTACTACTTAGCTATGCAAAAAGTTCAGCACTAATATTTTAAGCATATTTAAGAGGTTTCCTGCAATGCAGGGAAAACCTGAGAGAAAAGATATTCATTTTAATACACCATGTCAAAGGGAGGATTGAGCCACCTCTGTTACTTACACCTATTTTGTGTTTTAGTGGCTTGATCATTCAATAAGGTGCAGTTTTACCTCACAGTAGTCAAGCAGAGCTGTGTGTGTGGGGTGAAAGTCACGTTCCCAATGTTTACAGGATTTATTATAGTAGATAGGAAATGCTGAGCTAAATCCTGTCTGGGGCTGAAGATAATGAAGGTACGAGGTAAGTTTTGTTGAGGTCCCAACCTGGCCCCTGATATTTTCGAAGGAAACAGGTTTAAAATTAAAAACTTCCATTAAATGTAACTGGCAAAGCAGAGCAGCCACCTGCTGTTGATGTCATACTTCCACAGTGACACACTGGGCTGTAGCTGGAGCAGAGCTAGGACCACATTTCATAAGATTAAATTACATGGTTTTATTTTCTTCTTCATATGTATCCTCCCAGCCAAACTGAATTATGGACTGAGCGCAGACCTCGAATGTAGCCATAAACAACAAAACCCCAAAAAAACCAAACCAACAAATGCAACAAGGCTTCAAAATCTCCAGTCATGTCGAATTTTTATCACTGGCATGAGCAGCTTGAAACATCCTGCTACTGATATCAGGTTTTATTTATCCTCCAGCTCAAACCATTGATGTTATTGATCTGCTTCAGAGCTCATCGCTCCACTGTGTAATCTAGGAAGTCATTACACAGCTTCTTTCGATAGCACCAATGTGTTTCACACTATAGATTAGGGGCAGCATAGTACAAATGATAATAGCCCCTAAAGTAAGATTGCATGCTAGGAAGATAAGGATAGCACATTATTGAATGGGAAAGAGCTTCTCACCATGACAATGCTCTGCTTTTTTGTGGCCGTATAGGAAATATTTGCATTTCTACCCCTTTTATTAATTCTAAAAAAAAAAGAGGCTAAAAACATTGTCCTAGTGGTGTGTTAAAATCACTAAATATTTTACTTTACAGCTGTGAGTTTAAGCAGAAATGAAATGAAGAGCATCTTGTAATGCAGTACAGGCAAGGGCTTTTTCTCTGTCAAAATTAAGAACTCATTTTGTGTTGAAGATTGGCTTTTTATAATTATATCTTTTTCTTATTAGATGCTAATAATGAAGCAGTCTGTCCTCCATCCTTGATTTAAGCGATAAATCTAGAGTCATAGATACAAGAGAGCATGGTCATACATGCAGACTACAGTAGTACAGTAAGTACATTATAGAACTTGGGATATTCACTAGTCTTATGTGGTAAAAATCAAGATAGATTATTGAGTTGTCAGTGGGGATCTGTGAACAGACGTTCATCACCTAAAATGGAGTCCTAACAAAGCCTGAGATTTCAGTACCATTTTATATAAACATGCAGAATCCAGGTCTGTTTCTGAGAGTGGTGATGATAATCTTACGGTTTTGTTTTAGATACTGTGAAAGAGATGAACAATGATTATCAGGGGGCAATAGCTGGGATCCAACAAAAGTTTTTAGCAGTTGACACTCCACTATTTGAAGAGATGGAAAAGTAACCACTGAGAAGTATTCCTGCCAATCAACAGTAAAACTGGTTTTCATGCCAAAGCCACTATAAAAAGATTGTAGCAATGTTTACAGCTGATTCAGTGACCAATTTTAAGGGAAAAGAAACCTTCTCATTTTTGCCTGCAGTATTACTCATCGTTGTTGGTAAAACTGAAGTCTTAACACAAAAATAAGTGCTAGACTTACATTCAAAATAAATAATCTTTATCACCTTAAATTCTGTTCATGACCCCAGACATGAGACATGCTGGGCTTACATCCAGACTTAAACTTATGCTGTGCGTCAGTCTCACTTACATAGGTTAGTACTGTGGCAAAATTCATAGATAGATTTTTATCTTACCGGCTATATATGGTGTTGTAAAGCCAAGGATTCCAAATTCTGGAGCACCTGGAAAAGGAATGGGTAGGTAAAGGAAGGTGGGGTTGGCACAGATGGGATATGGGTGGGAAATAGCAGGGAAAGGTATGTGAAGGGTTGAAATGGAGTTAGAGGACACAAAGAGGTATGAAGTTTAAAAGGCTTTGGAGTCTGGATAGCAACATCTGGCCAGAAAAAAGTGGAGTCCAAAAGGGAGTGGGAGGCCAAAGAGGCTGGAGAGCAAGTAGAGGCTACAAAACAGTGGAGACCAAAGTGGGCTGTGGAGTTCTAAAAGGGGTGGGAAGCTAAAATGGGGTGCTAGGCTGAAAAAAGGATAGAGGACAGAAAAACGTGAAGGCTGGAAAGCATTGAGAGATTAAGTTGGAGTGAAAGGGTGGAAAGGGGTGGAAGTGTGGAAGGTGTGGAAGTGTATTTAGAGTAAATTTAGTCAGGGTAGGTCAGGACAAGGCAAGGCAAGGGAGGAACACTGGCAGGACATGGGGAGGGAACAGGCAAGAGAAGAAAAGGTGTGGAAGGCAAGAGTGGGGAAGGCAAGGCAAGGGATGGGAAGGTAAGGCATTGGTGGGACAGAGGCAAGGCGGGGGAATGGGTGAGCAAGGCAAGGAATGCAAGGTTTTGCAGAATGCTGCTGCAGCTTGTTATCATGTGGTTATCTCTGAACCTTAATATTTTTAAAAATTCTCTTGTCATATAGAAAGGGAACTTTGTCCTTATGAAAATTTGTGGCTCTTGAATATAAGGAAAGTTTTAAAATAAATTACCACTAAACTAGTATAAAATTACTTCATTAAGAAGGTGAACAAAACAGCAGATAATTCAGAATATTAACTGCCTCCTCTGTTTCAGTTTTCTAATTAAACATTAATTATTTTTAATACAATTATTAAAACACAACAGGGGACAGGAACAGAAGAAAGAACAGGTCAAAGAACTTTTACATCAATTAGATGCTTTCAGCTCAATGTGATCTGATGAATTTTACTCTAGGGCATTTCAGAACTAACTAGAGCAATATCTGTTCTTTAAACTGAGGAAAATATCAGAGAACTGGAGATGGCACAAAACAAACATTATTTCCAATGACAGATGGAATACAGAATGTTTCAGGATATATTAAGCAGGCAGCCTAATTTCAAAACGTAAAGAAGATGCTGTAAATTTAAACTATCTATATGTATATCTGTAGAAACTGAGAATAAGCTGCTGATATGGTGCTCTGTCAAGAACAAATCATACTTCTTCTTTGACTGCTCATAGTGCATTTAAATGAAAAGCACATAAAGCAAGGGCAAAGTAGCAGATGTATTAACATTTCCATAAAGGTTTGTTTGTTTGTCCCTCTATAGCATTTGCAAAAACAGGCAATTAACACACAGTCATGGGAAAACTGCTGTAGAATGTACCCATTTTGTAGAAAAGACAAATAAAATTAGTTATCAGTATTTTCCTGTAATGATGGAAGATTTTTTTTCCTCAGGGCTTGTTATTGAGCAGAAATCTGTGTCCTGTAGAGTAGTGAATCTTGGTAGGCAAGGTGTCTGACTACATTTTTATTCCATTTCAAAGTTTTACAGCATATAAAACCTGGTAATTTATTGAGTGTGTGTAACTAAATTTGCATGTTAACTTCGTATAATAGGACACCTGCAAACCCAAGAGCTGGTATGTCCTGGAGTAGAAATGTTCTGCCTTCAAACTTTTTCTTCATTTTGCTTTGATTTGTTGTTCAAAGAGTCTTCAGAACAAATTAGGACAGGGGTAATAATGACAAAACTGGCATAACACACTTCCCTTCGGTGGTGTTATGAGAAGCTTCCACTCTCCTGGGGTTTAGCAACACTCATTTGCAATCTGTAATTTTCCTGCTTTCAGAGTTGATAGAGGATTAAAGTTAATCTAGGTTTCAATCTGAGCATTTAATCCAAGCTTTGGACAGCTTTCCATTTTCCTGATTTACATTGGAATATAAGCACAGTTCAAAGTTCCAGCACACTTTACATTTAATGTTTTTTTACTGTGTCCCCACACAATGTGTAACATTGCCATAGTTCTCATGTTTAAAACAAATGACATGTGGATCTGGAAGCAGGGGATCCTCTCCCCTCTTTACAACAGGCAGGAGCGGACCTTGGAGACAGGGAGGAATGGAGGCAGGTCCCTGCTCAGAGTGGCAGACAAATCCCCTCCTGACCTCCCTCCCCTTCTCCCCCCCTATCTGTACCAGGAAAATTATGATCCTGATGAAGGGGTTGGGGGTTGCCTAAGCAGAATCAGCCAAACAACAGCTTGCTCAAAAGAGGTAAAAAGAAAGAGCAATTTTTTTATGTCCCCCACTGAGGGAAACCAGGACCCTTATGTACAGACCAGATGCAACTCACAGGGAGGTTCACAGGTTCACAGGTTCTTCTGAGTTGGAAGAGACCTACAGGATCATCCAGTCCAACTCCCAAGTGAACACCCACCCAGGGATCAGGCCCACAAACGTGGAACCACGGGCACCACGCTCCATCCATCCAAGCCTCCCACCAACTAGACCATGTCACTGAGCTCCTCATCAAGTTGGACAAAGGGGTGTATCCAGGAAGTTTCCTGATTTGTCCTCTGACTACTACCTTCTATTAATATTCCAGGCGGGTAAACATGAGACTGAAGGAAGAAGCCCCAGAGTAATCAAAAGGGGTGTCATGTCACTGGGGCATTGGGTTAAAGGAGTAGGTGCACAGGTTGTATTCTCCTGAATTCCTTCAGTATTAGAGGAAAGTACTGAAAGGAGTAGGAAAACTTGACTCGTCAATACATGGCTAAGAGGTTAGTGCCATTAGTGGAATTCTGGGGTTTTTGATCATGGGTTATATGACACCAGGTCTGCTCATGTCAGATGGGGGACACCTGCCTCAGAGGGGGCAAAGATTATGGCCTAGGAGTTGGCAGGGCTGACAACTGGCTGACTGGACCCAGAGATTGTAGTGAATGGAGCATTCCTTAAACAATTACCTCAACTGCTTAGAAAGAACTCTTTCATATTTGAAGTATTTTCTTTGCACATGAGATATGTGGACAAGAGTTAAGCTGCTTCAAAATGGTTTTCAAGCTTTCATTACATGGAAATCAGCATAAGGTTCCTGGAGTTCCTATCTTCAGTTCCAACTCAGATGCAGTATTTGCAAAATCACTCAATAGCAAGAATATGACAGTTGTTTATCATTCTGAAATACCTTTTTCTTCCTCATTGCCTGTGATTTCCATGGTGCTTTTGATTTAACATAGTAGTATTTTGTTATTTATTTTTCTCAAGTGATCAATGCCATTGTTGACTTGCAAGCATCCTCCCAGCTGAGGATCTTAGTCGGTCCAGGGAGGTTGTCCTCCCCCTGTACACAGCGCTGGTCAGACCCCATCTTGAATACTGTGTGCAGTTCTGGGCTCCCCAGTTTAAAAGGGATGTTGAGCTGCTTGAGAGGGTCCAGAGAAGGGCAACGAGGATGGTGAAGGGACTGGAGGGCAGGCCCTATGAGGAGCGACTACGGGAACTGGGACTGTTCAGTCTGGAGAAGAGGAGGCTCCGAGGGGACCTCATTGCTGTTTACAACTACCTGCGGGGAGGTTGCAGCCAGATGGGGGTAGACCTCTTCTTCCAGGCTGACGACACCAGAACGAGAGGGCACAGCCTCAAGCTACGCCAGGGGAGGTTTAATCTCAATGTTAGGAAGCGGTTTTTCACGGAGAGAGTAATTGCATATTGGAATGGGCTGCCCAGGGAGGTGGTGGAGTCGCCATCCCTGGAAGTGTTTAAGAGAAGACTGGACGAGGAGCTTAGTGACATGGTCTAGCTGGTCTAGCTGGGGGGTGAGGGCTGGATGACCCTGGGCCCCCTCCGGCTCAGAGTGGCCTGCTAGTCTGTGAGGCATCTAGGTTGTTATTATACTCTGGGATGTGCTCTTGGTCGCTGTACGGGTATTAGATGGTGAGTTGGACTAGATGATCCTTGTGGGTCCCTTCCAACTCATAATTTTCTGTGATTCTGTGGTTCTGTGAATGCTTGTTCTGCTGGTAAAAAAAAAAAGTCCTTTGAGACTTACCTTTCGAATTGTGGATAATGTTTATTATTATCACACTCCGTAATTGTAATGATTTAATTCCACTGTGCCTTAGAGTATTCCATCCCTGGGAAGAAGATATATTTGAGAACTCAACCTAAAACCTGTTACCTATATAAAATTCTGTTTGTAGGAAGTAGGAGTTTGCCACAGACAACTTATTGCCTTTTATGTAATAGCTTGGCTTACAAATTTTTCTTTTATATATTTCTTTCAGGTTAACCTTTTATCATGTTTGGGTTGTTTCTTGGAGGTTTTTTTCCTCCTTAAAGAAAGGGAGTCCTACATTCTCAGGAAAAAGAGATTTCTTTAAATAAAAAAATAAATTTCCATTATATAACAAGAATATAATACTTAAAAGCCATATCAGGCCCCACACAAAGTCTCCAGCTTTTTGTCTCCTCTTATCATAAGTGATTTAAGACTTGAAGTGAGAGAAAAATGTTTTTTAAACATTTCTATGCTGTTCATTAATAAAAAGAAGTTTTGGTAATTAGGCTATGATGACAGGAACTAGATATGCATCAAGCAATCCCATTAATCTTTAAAAACATAAACGATCTTTTTAGTAGTACTTTCATTCAGTAATACTAATATCAATTTAATAATACCACACAGTAATTGCCAAGTTTCTTCTCTCCTGTTTAAGAGAATTGGAAAATGGTATGATTATAATTTTTATGCCATTTAATGGAATAGAAACTGGAATATGCACACACAAAACTGAAAACCAAGTAAAGAGCACCAAACAAAACAAAACAAAAACCTCCAAACTAACAAAACTCACTGAACCTGTACTGGGCTCCAAGAAGGATTAAAATTAATAGCCATTGCCTCTGGAATCAGCCCCTCACAGCACACACAGGGTATAATCCATAAACTGGTATTTGTACAGAATGGAATATGAATGAAGTCTATATCCAACAGTTACTGAAAGTATTAAAAAATTTTGGGCGTAATTTGGCCTGCAAGAGTAGAACATCAAAAGACCAAAGGAAACTCAAAATGAATTTCATCTTTTAGTGACATTGATACAGTTAGGTAAAATTGTACTAGAAATTAAAAATACTGACATGAAAGCCATAGTTCCCACAGATGTTTTGGAACATAGATTCCATCATGCTTTGGTGTAGATGTGGAGTGGGAAAGGTTATTCTCAGCAGCTCACTCAGAGAGCTGCTCTCCCTGGATTTTCTGCTCATTCTGTTGGGGTAGTTAAAATTAAGTCTTCAGAGTAGCTTGAATTAAAAAACAACTCTGACTCCTCTCCTAGAGGAACTCATTTGTTCTGTCTTGAGAGGGAATGCAGACTGGGGGAGCTAAGCTGAAGTTTCTATATCTAAATACTTTTTTATATGCAGTTTACTGGATGTCATAAAGCATTGACACTACAGTAAATTTAATACAACCTTCTAAATTCCTGCTGTCACAAAGCCACAAAAGGCCTGAATTTCTGATTTTCTGTGATCTCTTTTTGCTTTCGAAGTGGCCTGAAATGACTCTGTAGCAGGTGAAACTGCTGACTGGGGAATCTTGCTCTTGGCACAAAGCTGGCAAAACATCTTTATACTTTGGTACAGTGGTCCCAAATTTTCTATTCTCTTAGGAATAGGAGAGGGAAATTAGTCATTGGGATAGAGAAGCCAGTAAGGAGGATGGAAGCACATGTTATGAGAAATGAGGACGAGATGGCAGATGTGAGACCTAAATTCGTATTGGTGGGAAGCCAGGGCACAACATGCTCCATCTGTTCCTGCCTGCATGTGACCCAGGCAGCAGTGAACTCTATTTTATTAAGTGGAATTTACCTTCGAGCGCAGGAAATCCTCCTTTCAGTACAGGAGAACAATTCACGGGACAAGACTGGAAAAAAGATATTATGAACAAAGCAACACTTGTCATTGGTGATTGATGAATCACTGACAGAGCACTGATGTGTCATTAATGAAATAAAAGTAATTATTATAATTTTTAAAGCAAAGATACATGTCTTTGTTTCACTCATTCTCTGAATGAGGAATGAAAGATGCTGAAGGGATGTGAGAGCTATTCTCATGATGTGCCATGAAGGTTTGAATTATGATCCCTCACAAGCTGAAAGCTGTGGTGATCATGCTTGTTGATGACCTTCCCTAGACTGCAGTGGGTTCTCAATAGTTTGCTAGTACCTGTCAGATGTGCATATCTCTGTAAGAACACCTGTTACAGGGGAAAACTTCTGGCTTCTGCTTCCAGCAAGAACTTCCTTGACTTCTGAGTTTGGAAAAAAATTTCTCGAAGTAGCATCTCTCCAACAGAGCTCAGCTTCCTTCCTTTTTTTCCAGGGTGCTCTCGAAAGAACTAAAACAAGTTACATTTAAAACCTCTCCAGATTGCATTTTTCTTGTTTTTCCTAAAAACCCAGACACCTACTGTCCATGGATAGAGAGTGAGCCGAATTAAAGTCTGTTTATAGGAAACAGAAATGTATGCCATATTTTACAAAATGCTGTGAATGTCCTAATATTTTGGAAGCTTGGCTGGCTGGCTGCAGTACCTCACAGAAATGTGAATTTCCTCTCCTTGGAAAACAGACTGCCTTACTGGAATAAGAGAGAGATTTATGCTGAGAATATAAAATGCATCTATCCCAGTATTTAGCTCAATAAAGACATAAAGAGCAAGGGAAGAAAATTAACAGTAAGATTCTTGTTTCCTCTTGTAATGGTAGAAAAATATCAAGATCGTATCAATTTCAAGATCATGTGAAACCACTTAATTGACTTGGACAACAATGTGCTACAGGAGGACGTAATAGGATGATAATTTAAAAGGTACAAAATCAGTGGTTGCTTTAAGATGAGATAAGTCTCAAGAATGGCTTTGTTCTGCTCAGAGAAAGATGACAAATAAAATATTCTTTATTGTTGGAGTATTACAGAGGTTACAGGAGTACAGAGAAAAAATAATAATCATAAGAGCAAATAAGATTGGAAGTGTTTATAAAATGGAAGTGTCTGTAAAAACAGCTGCTAGGTGATGAAAGAAAGAGGTGAAAGACAGACAAAAGATTCTTATTTCAGAAAGAGAATGTGAAGATGGAATTAATTTCATTTCTGATTATTGCCATGGACACAGCTCCTGATCTAAACCTGCAAGTTTCACCTCTGCCCTGTGATAAATGCAATGAATTCCTTCAAGTTCTGCAGGATGATAAAGCTTCTGGATGGTAATTAGCCGTAAGTCCTGAAATAAATTTGAATCTAACACGTTGCAATTTATCACTGTAATTGATTATGTTGCTGATAATGTAAACATAATGTCCTCTGGTTTATAACAAGAAACTCAGTAATTGGAAAAATGGTCCAACAGTAATGGTGTGCCAGTGCCTTTCAGTCTGTTGCTGTGAGTGTGCGGGTGGTGGAAAAGCTGTAATCAATAACATAAATGCTCCTGTGATTGTACCTTCCCCTCAGCTTCAGTATTTGTGGTCTTTTGGCTCTTTCTGTTACTCTCTACAGCAGTCTGGCAACTTCTTGGAAAAGTCTTGATTGAGGTAAAAAAAGAGACATAAGATTCAGAATTTTTTTATCCTTTTTAGTATGTCTTTGATCCTCTTGAGGTTCTCTTCTTATTTCAAGTATCAGACCTGAGAGAACAATAATCTTTGCCTGATCCAACAGGAGACCTCGATTTCCCAAAGGAGACTGAGTAGGAGGTAACTTTGTAAGTCGGAAGGATTTTCTTTCATGTCAGAGAAAAGCTTCGCTTTGTTAATGTTCTCATTACATGGCACTTTACTGTTTTACTGTAATACGTGGATCTGGAGTTACTTCTTCCTGTAACTTCATGTTCTCTCTGAAACCTCACATCCATCTGGGATGTAGAAATGTAGGTGACCCTTGAGGAAAGAGCTCAGTTCATCCAGCAGGTTCAGAACATGTAATCTCTGCGAAGGATCACAGGTATTTTATGATGGCAATGTGCTTTTAAAGTAGAGGACCCAGCTTGTTTTTCTAATTCACTTGAGAAACCACCCCTGCACCTTCCAAGACATTTTCTGAACATCCAGGATCCAGATTACTTTGTGATGCAAGTATTTTTCTTTTCTTCCATTGTAGCTCTTTATATGTCATTTCTAAAATTGAGCTTTCACTGTGTCACTGCCATTTTTCAGTCGCTCTAGACTTACAGGGATTAGATCATAATTGAAGCTGCAGAGCCATAACCAGAGGGTAAACTCATCAACCCCATGCACATATATCTTATTCTATAGAGTAATTGATACGTGTTTATCAGATTCACCTGGTGGTCTGATGTGAGGGGAACCTTTGACGTTCATTTTAACTTTCATATACAGCAATTTCATACTTATTATTTAAATAAAAATATTACCCTTAACGCCTGCTTTTAGTGCAGTCTATCCTTCTATGCTACCTGAGATATAAAAATTTGAATAAAACGGGCATGAACAGAACTAAATAATAGGGTATTAAATTTGCAAGAAGACAATAGGTGTTTAAATTAAGGAGACATCAAAAATCTGCATGTAAAATGTTTAAGTGTAAATACCACAACATCTAACAAGATGAGACAAGCAAGAATTCATCAGCTGAGGGAGGCTCTAATTGGAGTGGCATAGAAAGAAAGACAAAGATAACTGACTTTTCAACCTCAGTTGCATCTTTTTAGGAAATGAAATCTGTCAAGGAGAAATCTCATTCCACTGTTTACTGCCCTATTATCAAGGTAACAGAATAAAATATGTTAAAAGGAGAAAGCATCAAAGAAATTCTGTAAAAAGAAATAACAATCTGGGATAGATGGTAATGCTCCCTCTGAGTCAAAGCCAGCCTTAGAGCAGAATAATATTCTCTTACGTGTTATCTTCCTTAGCAACTATTCTGCATTCTATTTAGCAAGTATTTCTGTGAGTGGCAGAACGCATGACGCCTGATTTTCTCCGGTGCCATCTGTTGTGTGGAATATCTAATAATGGTTTAATCTGCTCTGTAAACACTTTTTCAGTTGGAATATTAATCTGTTTCTATCCTTGATCGTTTCATGGCACCTCTTCTGACAAACCTGGGAGCTTAACATCTTTGCTACTTCTACCCCGTCCTCAAATAGGCTTGACCTTGACTCCTAGGCATGGATGGGAAATTTGGTGTTCGAAGAATTGCAAGGGGAAGAGTGATGGATAGTGGGAATTTTTAAGTTGTGTTTCCTTAGAAAGGAGGGAACCCTGATCTGGGCTTACAAAAGGAAGCTGAGTTCTGTGATATGTTCATGTTGTTTTCTAGAAATATTGTATTTGTGAACAACTGATAAATAACTCTAAATGACTGAGCTGCATTTGTGATGCCCAGCTTGAACCAAACCAGCTAGTGTACATTACAGCACTCTATCTGTCATTAGTAACAAGTGCCCAGTTTCAGAAGGATGTTGAGCTGCTTGAGAGGATCCAGAGAAGAGCGACAAGGATGGTGAAAGGACTGGAGGACAAGCCCTATGGGGAGCAACTGCGGGAGCTGGGGTTGTTCAGCCTGGAGAAGAGGAGGCTCAGAGGCGACCTGATTGCTGGTTACAACTACCTGAGGGGAGGTTGCACTTGGGTGGGTGTGAATCTCTTCTCTCAGGCTGCCAGCACCAGAACAAGAGGACATGGCCTCAAGCTACACCAGGGGAGGTTTAGACTGGATGTTAGGAAGAGCTTTTTCACAGAGAGAGTGATCTCTCATTGGAGTGGTCTGCCCAGGGTGGTGGTAGAGGTGTTTAAGAGAAGACTCGAGGAGCTCAGTGATATGGTCCAGATGGTGGGGAGTTGGACTGGATGGTCCTGTGGGTAGTGCCATGGTTTAGACAATGGGTTGGTGTTGGGTTACAGGTTGGACTCTCTTCCTACCTTGCAAATTCTGTGATACTGTGATACCGTGAAAAGCCTCTCGCTGATTTTGACAGTCTTTGGGCCCTTGTTAGAGACTTGTATTTCATTCGGAGGTGCAAATAAATAGCCTTAACAACAATGCTGGTCCTGTTTAAAAGATGGATTAGTTGGGGAAGAGAAATGAAAGTTTATGTGAGAAGTACTAGAATCTAAAGGATAAACCATTGTTTTCTTAACGGCAGTAGTTATCTCAGTACACTGCACTTTCACCACTGAATAACAATCCCTATTTAAATCTCTGCTTGAAGTTGGCTGTCACTACAATACTTGTAATGCCTTGAGCAGGTAGGAAACATTGTCATTAAGGTCAAGGATCAGAGTCTTCTCTTTGGTAGGGAAATCTCCATCAAGTGAATGTCTCTATTATGATAAAATGAGGAAGTAAACTACAAGGAGGTCATTGACTGTAAGAAGCAATTTTCCAGCTCTTATTGCTTCTGATACTCTACAGTGTAATTCACAAACAAAAGCATAAATCAACAGCAACCTTTTCCAGCAGGTTAGTGGAGAATGGGAGAGATGAAGCCACATAGCACAGGATATTAAATTGCCATGACCAATTTTCTATAATCATTCTTAAAAGGAAGCAGAACATTTCTTCCTTACAATTACATTTTTGCAAAATCCTACATATTTTAAAACTGTTTCAGAGCATACAATATAATAACTCTTTCTGCTGTAAAAAGTATGAGAAAGCAAACAAACAAATGCAAATGTTCATATATATTCCCCTGCTTTATCAGTGAATTTTCCTATCACATGCATGATTGCTCCCTATTCTGGCACTTACTTTACCTCAACATTTACAAAGGCTTCTAGGCCATGTTTCAAGAAAAGTATGTGGAGGCTGTCGTGTCTCATAAATACAATCCATTTTCCTTCATCTGTTGATAGTTTATGTTCAACTCCAACAATTCTGCAGACTCAGCTGTTGGTAGTATTTATAAAATTGTATGAGTTGTGTGTTCCAGCATCTCTCAGAATAAAAATTATCTCACTGTTTTGATACTTCTTCAGCGAGCAATGCTGTTTGCAATCCTCACAGGTATATATTGTTTACAATAAAGCTGAATTTCATAGCAGAATCATGACCTTCTGAATTCACATTTTGACTATGAAAAATTATTACTTTAATTTCAAGATTTTCTAAAGTGTTGGAGCTATGTCAGGGTGTCAGTGGTCCAAACTGCGTGCACAGTTATACCCCCTTTTGCCAGTCCACTCACAAAAATCCCAGTGTGTGGATGATATGTAGTTTTATAATTATATGTTTAATGGCTGATGCACTGAAATTTAGAACGAAGGTAAACATGTGAGCTTGAATGCTGTGTCCAGTTCTGGGCTCCCCAGTTTAAAAAGGATGCTGAGCCGCTTGGGAGGGTCCAGAGAAGGGCGACAAGGATGGTGAAAGGACTGGAGAACAAGCCCTATGGGGAGCGACTGCGGGAGCTGGGGTTGTTCAGCCTGGAGAAGAGGAGGCTGAGGGGAGACCTCATTGCTGTTTACAACTACCTGAGGGGAGGTGGCAGCCAGGTGGGTGTGAATCTTCTTTCAGGCTGACGATACCAGAACAAGAGGACATGGCCTTAAGCTACACCAGGGGAGGCTTAGACTGGATGTTAGGAAGAGGTTTTTCCCAGAGAGAGTGACCCCTCATTGAAACGGTCTGCCCGGGGAGGTGGTGGAGTCGCCATCCCTGGAGGTGTTTAAGAGAAGACTGGATGAAGAACTCAGTGACATGGTCTGGATGGTGGGAGGCTTGGATTGATGGGCTTCGTGCCCGTGGTTCCAGGGTTGTGGGCCTGATCCCTCCCTGGGTGGGCGTTTGCTTGGGAGTTGGACTCGATGATCCTGTGGGTCCCTTCCAACTCAGAATAACCTGTGATCCTGTGAATATTTAAGGTTTGGGATAGTTTGTAAGAGAGGAAAACATTTATGTCCAGAACAGAAGCCCAAGATCAGAATTTTCAGACACTTTCTGCAGGAAATTCCTGCTACAATTTGGTTGGTTGGTGACCTGTTCTGGCAGGGCTATGTGTCCCTTGTGAGATCAAAATGTGAAATATTATGCTACTGTGGCAATCTGGTGGCTAAAGTTGGAACTGGCTTGGTATTTGAAACTTGAAGTTTTCAAGATTTATGTCTGTAATAAATTCTTCTCCCTGTCATTCCCATAAGTGCCTAACTTCAGAGTCTCATATCCCCTTCTGTATGCAGCTACCTAACAAAAGGTAGACATTTTCAGAGAATTTCAGTTTTCCATATGGCTTTGCTGTTTGCTTTTTCAATTATATAATATCTTCATTTCATTTTATCTAGAAAAATGGGTCTTAGATACAAGTCAATCTGTAGCTTTCTGCCTTTAAGTAAAACTATGGAAAACTAAGTTTTGAAACAAAAGTTTTGATATCACCTTACAACAGTGAACTGTTCCAAGTCTGTCATTTGGCAACATTTTGCTACTAATGGGAGCAATGAGATTTGTTCTGTTTAGGTAGATCTTCCCAGATAATTGAGGGTTTCTTTCTGTGTGTGTATGTACATGTAAGTTTATAATTAATAAATAAGAAACAGAAATTGCCATTTGAGAAGCTGCCAGTGAAAGAGAAATCAAAACAGAAAATGAAATACAGAATGTAAGTATATTCAGTAGCAGAATCATAGGAAAAAATCTGCTCCCATATCTTGAAATTAAACTATATGTAATTTTTAAATTCAATTTAAGGAACTTGCACTGTGTTCAAGGACATTCATAATGAGCTTTACCTTTCAGCTGGTGCAATAAGTTATTTGTAACTGGATATAAGCTTCTGTTAATTTGTTCAACACCAGGTTTGGAAAGAGCCATTTTTAACATGTGGGAAACCTGATAATGTGAGAAGCCAAAATTTTCAGAGCAAACAATGGGTATTAAGTCACTGTTTCAGTAAGGTGGTCATAAACAAATTTCAGCCTTATGTTTCCTTGCAGCCCCATGGCTTTTGACAGTTTCAGCCCAAAGGATATGGCAGGGAGAAACATCCCTATGAAGTTAACAACGTCCAAGGAAGGTATCTTGATCTCACAACAGTTGTTAATAAAGAATATTTCATATTTTAGAGAAAAAACAAAATAATCTGGACTAATCTGGAAAATCAGCAATGAGTAGGTGCCAATTACTCTTCAGTCCTCCAGCAGTCCATTACAACAGGCAAAGGATGAGGGAAGGAGATCTGTGTCCTTCCTTCTGTACCAGTGCCGCTCTCCTTCTACCTGGTCTCTGAATGTTTTGCTCATCCCATGCAGCACTCCCATATTCTACATCTGCTTACCCATCATTCAAATTGCAGTTAAATTCACAAAGTGAGTCGCTGAGCAGCTTTGCCATATTGTGTCCTCTCTGCATTTGCAACTATCAGAGAATCACAGAATTGCTAAGGTTGGAAAAGACCATAGAGGTCATAAAGTCCAACCTATCACCTGTTACCTAACCTGTTGTCATCCCTGCTACCAACACACCATCCTACCATTACTACACACCATCCTATTATCTAGGTCATGCTACTAAGTACAGCATCCAACCTGTTCTTAAACACCTCTAGGGACGGTGACTCCACCACCTCCTTGGGCAGCCCATTCCACTGAGAGATCACCCTCTCTGTGAAAAAGTTCCCCTGATCCAGTTTAAGACGATGTCCTCTTGTTCTATCACNATAACTATAAATATTTATATTCAAGTAAGAACATAAATAAATAAATGTTTCTTTCACATTTCATAATTTTGCTTTCTCCTGAAACCAAGATTTTCTTTTTGTTCGGTAAACCTTTAAGGTGGACCTTCATTCCCTGTAAGAGACTGAATTGGATGTATCTCTAAAATATCATTACTTCTAATCTTTATTTCTCTTTCAGAACCATTTCTAAGAGGAAGAGGTTTTTTTCTTTCATTTTTGGTAGAGCTGTTCTAAGAAAGCAGTTCAGAATATTTCACCTGTGAAATTAAGGTGCAGGAAATAACTAATATTGGCAAAATACTGTGAGCAATTTTGTTGTTCGACCAGGACCAGAAAATTGCAATAAAATCTCACACAACCCATTTCTTTAATATTTGCAATGTATTTTTGTAAGATAGAGGTTGTAAACCAGCAACTTTTGGAGTATGTACAATCATTTTTATCTGATGTAATCTTAAATTCAGTCATCTGTTTAATCTCTAGGTACAACCTCTCTAAATAATAGGTGATGAAACACAAAATGAGCAAACATTAACAGACAGACAAAATTTCTTGAATGAAAATTACTAACTTTTTTTTTTCTTGTAAATATGCTTTCATATGTAATCGTAGGAGTGATCTATACTTTAGAGATGTTTTATATTATGTCTTATCTGTGTGCTTTTTAAATATGTTTTGCTTTGATATTTACTCCTTCCTAAAACTGCTTTTTGTGTTGTTCTTTGTGATAGGACAAGGGGGAACGGCTTTAAGATGAAGAAAGGTAGATTAAGACTGGATATCAGGAAGAAATTCTTTGCTGTGAGGGTGATGAGGTGCTTGAACAGGTTGCCCAGTGAAACTGTGGCTGCCCCATCCCAGGAAATGTTCAAGGCCAGTCTGGATGGAGCTGTTGGCAACCTGATCCAGTGGAAGGCGTCCACGCCCATGGCAGGGGATTGGAACAAGATAGTCCTTAGAGTCCCTTCCAAACACAAACCACCCTACAGTTTTCCGATACTATTTCACTGCTCTGTTGAATGCTGACAAACCTTCATGCTGGTAGTAAAATGCCCTGGTTGTCTGCCAAAGCTCTATGCCTCATTGTCCTTTTGTAGTGGGTCTAGCTGAGGTGAACCTTACTGATTTAAAAGTTCTATTTCTTCAACAGTTTTGAAATCGTATTTCTTTGTGTTTAAACAGAAAGGCATTGCCAGCAGGACCCCTATTTTGAGAATTCCTTATATATTATCCCAAGTCTGCATTGCAATTAGGCCATTTCTATGGAAATGAATGCACTGCTATTTTCTTCTGTCCCTCCAACAATTCATGAACTGCATCTCACATTATGAGAAGCGCTTCATGAATCACACGAGAAGCAAAATCCAGACACTGGTAATTTCTAACTTCCTCTGATAAAATATGACTCTAAACTTGAGGGTGGTGAAAGAACCAAGAGGTTCAAGATGGAGGAGGTGTAAGTGATGATAATGTCAGGGGAATTGAATTGAATGTTATTGCAGATAATGGTCTCCTCTTCCTCTGGTGATAAACATAGGGGAACAACAGAGGTATTTATCAAAAGATAAAGAGTGAGCTCAAAGGCCTTTATTTTCATAGAGGGAGATGCCTTTTACTTTTGAAGGATGATGATGTGTTAGTGAGTCTTATTAATTAAAACTAATAGTGTCTTTAGCAGGTACTTACCCAACTAAGAAGCCTACTTTTTCTAATTTCCTTAGATAATGAAAATTTCTGAGAGAGATTTTTTTTTTTCTCAAGTGACTCCTAGCAATTTCCTAAGCAACTAAGCAAGTACAAGTAAGCTCAGCAGAAATAGCAAATATTTCTTATATGTTGTCTTCAGTGAAAAGCAATAATTGCAACACAGCCAGGGTAGAATTTTAGCTTGTATTACATAATCCTGAGCTTCACCAGGTAGTGAGAAAAGACTAGAATTTGGGTAGGGACGTCCTAAACCGATAATTTGAAACTAATTTCTAATAAAGGAGTTACTGATCTCCTAGGAATTTGTAACACTGTACTCTCAGCTACCAGTCATTGAATATCATAAATGACTTTATTACTTTTTTTTCCATCACAAACTGAAACTTATTAGTCATATGCAACATTTCATATAGCAAAAGAGTGATGTTGCATATCTGTGCTTTTATTATTTTATTTTGAATTGCCCAATATTGCTTTTGGATCTTATAATCACTAGTCCTTGATTCTTGTAAATTATTTAAAATTTCCATATAATTAGAAACATATAACATTTGAAAAGAAAATCTGTGAGAATTAGAAGAAATAAATATAAAGAACACGTTTTAAATCTCAACGTAGTAAAGGTGGAGGGATTTTTTTATTCTGTGGATTTAATTTACAGTACGTTATAACTCAGGTTGGTATTGTAGGATCTTCCATACATTTTCGTATTTTCAGGTGAATGAGGTTTGGGGGAGGGTAAAAAATAAAATGAAAATTTAAAGTGGATTTTTTTTTTTTTTGGTTCGTGGTAATTTGACTCTAAACGCTATAGGATTGGGTACCTTGGTTGAACAAAAATTTACCTTAACACAATAAACTTGCAGGTCTTCTCCTCTTTGTAACTAGGGGCACTTGGAGATACAGAAAGGATTCAGGGTCATTCCATTTCTTGGGTAGGGAGTTAGGTTTTGAAACTTAGAAAACACTGTTTACGATATTATATATTTTCTTTTGCCAGTGAAGAGGCTTCTTGAACTCTCACACCAAATATTCCAGGGGAAAGGAAAGTGAATTACAAGGGAGGTGGTGGGGGTGGAAAGCAGGAATGGTATTCTGGTCCTTCACTGGTAAACTGACACTATATTTATCCCATGGATTTCCCAAGCTACAGGGAGGAGAAGTCATGCTACTTGTTTCTATACTGAGATCTCTCGGAGGTATTCATCTTGAACTTTGTCCACCTGGTTATTATTGCATCAAGATGAAATACTGGGCAGTGGTTTACCTTCTGAAAAGGAGGACAAGGAAAAAAACAAAGGCAAGAACAGAAACAGAATAAAAGTGGAGATTTTTTTTTTTACTCTGTGAGCTCTGTCTTTTCTTGCTGTCTCCCATTTCTCCCCCAGAAAACGCAATTTGAAATGGAGTGTATAAAAAAGATGCTTTAAAGAGCCTTCGCAAATTGCCAGCGCATTTATTTACACACATTTCACCCTGACTCATTACACATCATCATGAAGCTCCCCAGGCTACACATAAAAAGAAGAGCAGGCATAAATCAAACTGGATGCAAGTCTTCAATGATTTTCAGATTCCACCCCCCACCCCATAATGGATAAAGGCAACATTTTTTCTTTTAATCGCTCACAGGAGGAAAACTATTCCTTATATTACCATTCTTGTTATCCAATAATAATCTTCATTGCATAAGTATTTTAAATCAGGAAATAATTCAGTGGTGATACAAGAACATTATTTTTGTCTTTTGTCATAAAATCTATTGAGAATTTTTCTTTCTAGCAAGTAGATGGTATTAAACATGTCTGCCAACTTTTAAGATGAAAAGTTTTTACTAAGCAATTCTTGGGTGTTTTATCCCTCTGATTTTCACCCTATGTATGGAAAAAAATTCTAGTCTTTAAATTATGTAGCCCAAATATATATTTGTATTTTTCTGTGGGGACTGTATATAAAAAATAAATTCTCTTTGAATACTCTATTGAAATCAGAATTGAACTCGAAGTCTTCTGAGCAGGTTTTTTTTTTTTTTGCAATCTGTATCTTTAGTAATTTTAACAAATTCCCTGTGGGTGGTATTCTTTCTGCCTCATTTTAACCTAGTCTCCTGAAACAATCTGTCTAGACTCTTTTATGTTCAACGAAGTGAGAAAGGTTTCCCTGGAGGATGATGCACATGGTACCCAACTGTGGTTTCTGCTCTGAATTTCTCTTCAGAGGAACAGGACTTGTCTTGTCCCTTGTCAATAAAAGAGCATGTCTCAGTTCCCTGTTGATGACTGAGTCAATGATGTTCTCTATTGATGACTAATTTTGGTCCTTTTTTGATGAGGTTGGTTTGTTTGTTTGTATTCTTTTCCCTAACAGAGATGCTGATGCTCTTGGTATTCAAAATATATTGCGAAGGACTCTGCCAATGCAAGCTAAGAAGTCAGGGACAATGTCTGTGTCTTTCTCTGTATATCTGACAATAAGCTTTTAAAGGGCTGAAAATGCGAGGGTGGGTTGTTCCTGTGCCAAATTTGAGTAACAAAACAGATTTTGGAAAGTGACAAAATAACTAGTGAGGATATGAGAGAGAAATTCCTACAAAGGGCATCAAAGGAAACTCTTGACAGAGCAGTAGCAGGCTGCAGCTGCTGGGCTTCATCAGAAGCAGATTGAAGTTAATGGTCTTTGTTTTTTTGATGTTTTTTGGTGGTGGTGGTTCTTTTCTTGTTTGTTTGTTTATTTGGTTGGTTGGTTTTTTGTTTTGTTTGTGTTTTTTTGAGGGGGTCATTTTATGTTTTCCTTTGTGATGTTGACCGGTCTGTGCGGAATTAAGAGATTTAGTGCCGTGGGAAAATGGCAGGCAAAGCTGAGGGGAGGTAAAGCCAGGACCTCCCTCAAACCCACTAACTGATAATTTAACATGAGTTAAGATTCAGCTTTATCATTCAAAAGGAATTACGTGAGAAGAGAGAAGGGGCAGAAATTATGAGACACTCCTTCCCCCAAACCCATTGTAGTCATCTTTTGCTAAAAGAAAGATGATTCTTTTCTGCATAGAGATCTCTCTGGGCTTAGAGTATATTTGTTCGATAGCTTAAAGATCATGCCAGAGTGTTCGTAGCATCCATTCTAGATGTAAGTGAGGGTGAGAATTGAATCCCACTGTCGTTCAGATTGGTTAAAAAAAATAATCCCGAACGGTAAATATTAACACTGTTCTTCACCCAATGGATCCTCCACCTGTATAGATCATGAGGGTTTTTTCTTATTTCCAATGGTTATTAAATGAATGTTTATTTTTTTAAAGGTTTTGTGGCCTTAAGCTACACCAGGGGAGGTCAAGACTGATTGTTAGGAAGAGGTTTTTCCCAGAGAGAGTGATCCCTCATTGGCATGATCTGCCTGGGGAGGTGGTGGAGTCGCCATCCCTGCAGGTGTTTAAGAGAAGACTGGATGAGGAGCTCAGTGACATGTTCGAGTTGGGTAAAAATAATTAATCTCTTCTTTCCAAATGGAGTGTGGCATTTATTTAAACTCTTTGGGTCAATTGTTTTGGTTTTTTTTAAATTTAAAAATAAAAATCTGTACATTACTTACATCTAGAAATTTTGAGTAAAGTCATGATATACAAATTACAACCCTATCAATTTAAAATGTTACAACAGAATATAAAATACTAGCAGATGACCAAAACCTGTGGTTGTAGGGGTTTTCATCTTCCTACCAGTAAAAATTGCCAGCTTAGGTAATAACAAAAAGAGATTTTGTGTTCAGGTTTTATGCAATAAAGTCCCTGCTCCCTTAATTTTATTTTTTTTAAATTATAAATTGTATTGTACATTAAGTTGGAATAATGGTTAATAATCTCCTAGTTCAGAGATTAATAACCATTAAATAACAAAAAAAATTTTGGAGGTGGACTCAAACCCCAGGCTTTTGGTCACTTTTCCAGCTATAAAGACAGATTGCTTCTTTTTGTAGCTCTGCAATACACTGGCTGTCTCTTTTGTGTCTTTTCTGAAAGAATAACTGCACTCCAAAAGGAATTACTGCTAGGAGGGAGAACGCTTTTCTTGACAGCTTCTTGTGCAGTCAGCTGGGGATCTGGATGCTGGATCCTGATGCTAATTCAGCTCACAGAGGTTCTGGGAGCTACCACTGAGTTTGCAGGCCCACGTGAGTTTTCAGACAATAAAGGCCGAAGGAATAGATCTCTGTATCTGAATTTGATGAGTTGAAGACTGTACAGGAAAACTTGTATGAGAATTATGTGGTTACAATTGCAGTTTCACTTCCAGCTCTCCAGGGATTCAGGTTGTCCTTCCTGGAGATGCACCATCTCACTTGTTGCCCCACTGTTATGGTTTAGGGGGTTTNGGAATGTGAACATCCTACATCTTTTTAAATGCAATGTCAAGGACATAGAGTGGTTAGACTTCCAAATACCTTATGTTCTTTTCTATTTTTTACTTTTTAAAAGGGTAGATGTGTTTATTATAAATCTGTTTGGGAAATTGTCACATTACAGGTTGAGGAGAAAATTGTGTTTCAACATATAAAGAAAATAGAGATTTAATTACTTTTTCTTTTTATGGCTATTGAAATTTAATTCATTGAAACAGCCTATCATTGCTGCAAATGACAATGTCTGGAAATGATTTACTGCTTTCTTTTTGTCAGTAACTGCTGCAACAGCTGACTGGAAGTGAAAAACTGAGCTTTTATTAATGTGAGTTCCACTTCCAAAGAGCTGTTTTTCAAGCATGAGGAAATCCATCTTTTCCTTTATCAAAAAAATTATCTTTCAAGGGGCCAATGGGAATGGTATCTGGTTATGGATATAACATGTTTTTAAAGAATTGTTGCATCTAATCATAAGAAATCACAAATTTTCTCAAAATTTAGACCTCAGAGAATTTCTGAGCATGAATGATCCCACATGTCTCCAGTCCAACAGTAGTTTTTGGTAGGTTCTGGTCTGAAAAGCATGTCATTCACTATTATTTGACTTTGTTGTCCTCTGAAAACTTATTCAAATACCAGGAACAATATTATATGAATTGTTAAGAAGGTATAGATAAGAGAATGTTTAAATTACAGAAAAGTTGAAAAATAGTAGTTATATCCAAGTTATTAGCCAATAATAAAAATAGCAAACATCAGTAAAATTGAATTACCAGCTAAAAGTCTTTGTTTATCCATGCCTATAACAAAGAAGTGGATAAGAAATAACACATAAATAAAAAAGCCCAGACATCCATCTAGGGAAACCAAAACATACTTGTTTCAGAAGCTTTTCCTAACCCAGATCCCTAGTTCAGCAAAATGTTTTTTTTTTTTCCTTTAATTGAATTCCTCTTTCAATCCGGTTGGTGTGTTGAACTGCTATTTAAAAGACTCGTCTCCAGGGAAACAAGACCTATATGGGACTGAGAGACTCTGACAGACGAATTTAAGTGTGGTTTTAGTCAGAAAAAGTAACTCTGGAGAAATGACATTGTGAGTTTCATATTTTTCTTTCTCTGAGACTTACAGATCAAATTGGTTTAGCTGCCAAATCAGTCAGTAGTTTTTCCAAGTGCCACTGTTTTGGTTCAGCGTGGGAACTGAAAGCCAAGCTGCAGTATTTCTCCCTCTCCTTTCATTGCTAGCAATGCTGGCCAAGGTAGTATTACAGATTTCACAGAATATTCTGGGTTGGAAGGGACCCAAAAGGATCATGGAGTCCAACCCTTAAGTGACTGGCCCATACAGGGATCAAACCCACAACCTCGGTGTTACAGTAATCCCTCGAATTTCGTGGTGGTTAGGGTCTTCTCAAGGCCCACAAAGCCTGTAATCTGTGAAGGCAGGCAGCTCATGAATATGTAAATGAACCACGCCTCTCACCCCATCCCCCTCAGCCCCAGAGCACTGAGGGGTGTTCCCGGCACCACCCCACGCCCTCTAATGGGACAGGGCAGTGAAGGGACTCTCTTCTGATCCCTCCTCTCACCCAGAGAGTTCCTGGGGAATCCTTGAGGTGGCTGCACTGCCACTGCAGGGACTCCATGGCTTTTGGTGGTGGTGGCATGGAGCTCCATCCTTCCCGGAGTTGACATCTGTTGCGTTAGATATCGTTAGATATCAGGCAAATTTGCAGATTTGAACAAAGGTGCCCACCCCAAGATGGTGGCTGACAGGTGAAATATGTTTAAATCTGGGGAGTGGGGAGTGCGGTGGTGCCCAGCTCACTGGGACTAATCCCTGGGTGGTGGTGGTGCTGAGACCAGCACTAGGACCCAACACTGGCTTGTGCTGCCGCCTAGGAACCGCTCCCAGTGAGACGGGCTCCTGGCAGAGGGTGGGACCCTCACCGGGTGTGCTCAGAGCTGGGTTTGGGTTAAAGCACTCGATGAGGAGCTCAGTGACATGGTCTAGTTGGTGGGGAGTTGGACTAGATGATCCTGTGGGTCCCTTCCAACTCGGAATAACCTGTGAAGCTGTGAGAGCACCATTCCGCGTAGCAGCATGGCTTTAAGCCCACGTGGTGGGCTGCTCCTGCACACTCCCCAGCGAGATTTACACAGAGTGTATAAAACATATCTAAGGGACGAAGTCCTGCCGACCTCTGAGCAAGCTGCCCCGTGGGATGTGGTAGTCCTGCTCCCTGCCGTGGGGTGGTCCTGCCCTGTAAGCAGCAGGGACACTCTGGGCATGTGCAGATAGGAAAATGCCACAAAGAATCAAGGTATCTTCAAGGAACCCCCCTGCAAACTTAGAACAGGTCAAGCATGTAATATCTTTCTTGACAGATAGTTTAGCTACTTATTTTAAAGAGGTTTTTCACCATTTGCTGCTTTTTTACCCCTCCTTGCTACTCTCCTGTTCTAAAGATGGACTAGAATCGGAGCTGCCAATAAGGTGTGGAGAGCAGGAATCTGCTGAGAAACCTGTGCAAGTTGTTGATTCAAAGACACATAAATCTTGTCTGAGGACAAGCACTGCCAAGGAGCTGGTTTGCTACACAAGAAAGAAAACTTGTGGAGAGTAGATTTGTGGATGAAATCACAGAATCACAGAATCACAGAATATTATGAGTTGGAAGGGACCCACAAGGATCATCTAGTCCAACTCACCATCTAACACCCGTAAAGAGACCGAGAGCACATCGCAGAGCATAACACCAACCTAGATCCCTCACAGTCTAGCAGGCCACTCCGAGACGGAGGGGGCACAACGTCATCCAGCCCTACACCTCCCGGCTAGACCATGTCACTAAGCTCCTCGTCCAGTCTTCTCTTAAACACCTCCAGGGATGGTGACTCCACCACCTCCCTGGGCAGCCCATTCCAATATGCAATTACTCTCTCTGTGAAAAACCGCTTCCTAATGTTAAGATTGAACCTCCCCTGGCGTAGCTTGAGGCCGTGCCCTCTCGTTCTGGTGTCGTCAGCCTGGAAGAAGAGGTCCACACCCATCTGGCTGCAACCTCCCCGCAGGTAGTTGTAAACAGCAATGAGGTCCCCTCTGAGCCTCCTCTTTTCCAGACTGAACAGTCCCAGTTCCTGTAGTCGCTCCTCATAGGGCCTGCCCTCCAGTCCTTTCACCATCCTCGTTGCCCTTCTCTGGACCCTCTCAAGCAGCTCAACATCCCTCTTAAACTGGGGAGCCCAGAACTGCACACAGTACTCAAGATGAGGTCTGACCAGCGCTGTGTACAGGGGAAGGACAACCTCCCTGGACCTACTGACCACACTGTTCCTAATGCAGGCCAGGATGCCATTGGCCTTCTTAGCCACCTGGGCGCACTGCTGGCTCATGTTGAGTTTCCTATCAATCAGTACACCCAAGTCTCTCTCCACTTCACTAGTCTCGAGCCACTCCTCCCCCAGCCGATAGCGGTGCATAGGGTTGTTGTGGCCAAAGTGAAGAACCCGGCACTTAGTCTTGTTAAACCTCATACTGTTGGAGCCTGCCCACCTCTCCAGCCTGTCGAGGTCCCTCTGGAGGGCCTTCCTACCCTCCGGCTGTTCAACATCTGCCCCCAGCTTAGTATCATCTGCAAACTTGCTGATGATGGATTCAATTCCCTCGTCCATGTCATCAATAAAGATGTTGAACAGTACTGGGCCCAACACTGACCCCTGTGGGACTCCACTGGTGACTGGCCGCCAGTCCGATGTTGCACCATTCACCACCACCCTCTGAGCTCGCCCTTCTAACCAGTTTGTAACCCAGCATAAGATGCTCCTTTCCAGCCCAAGTTTCACAAGTTTCTCCTGAAGCTTATTGTGTGAAACCGTGTCAAAGGCTTTGCTAAGGTCCAAGTACACAACAGATCACAAATGGATCACAGATCCAGAGGAGGGCCAATTTCAATGGGTGAGCAGAATGGTTTGCAGTTTGAGGCCAAAGACTGAAGAGAATAGTTGATGTGTTTGGATAAAGGCTCTTTTTCATAACACCCCAAGGTGTTACTACTGCAGTGTCTCACCGCTTCCCAGAACTGCGTTCAAACCTCCTGAGAGCTGCATCTGCCCCCAGGATGCTTCCCTCCAGCCCAACACCTCAAGCTGGGAGCAGATAAGGAGGATGAATATTCAGGCAGTGCTAGTGCTTAGGAAAGCCAAATGCCTCTGCAGCCAATGCAGAGTGCCTGGAATGGATCTTACTGGGAAAAAATGTACAAGGCAAGGGAAATACGTCTCCTCTGTGTGTGCACATATTTAGGAGTTCATGTGTGGACTAGTTTTTTTAAGGAGAACTGTTGGTAGTGTTTCAAAATCATATAAACTTCAGGAGTGGGATTGCTGCTCAAAAAGCAACAGTACAAAAGTCTGTTTTGTTCATGCCCTCTGGTAATTTACCTTCTAGGAAAATTCTTTACTGTTTTTATAAAAAGAAATGTTTAGCGCAATTACCTTACATTTGGGCTGCAATAGCCTGAGGTTTTTGATGGTCTCATTCCCCTGTCTTTGATCAGTCAGGGATTGATTGAAAACGGCACTGAGCGCTGGACAAGTGAACTTCACCTTCATGGTTGAAGACTGGGCAGAGGAACTTGACCTTTGGTGTGTGGATCTCTGCTGGATATTTTTCATACTGACCTCAGCTCAATAAATGTGCTGGGCCAGAGGATCAGGAGACTGAATTAATGCTAAACTAGTTTTGATTTTTCTGCAGAAACAAGTGGAGGAGGCATTGGGAGCTCACCCTCTGTGCTGCGGGCAGATGAAGGGCAGTTTTGTGCACTCGCTGAGTTCTCCTACTCCTGCAGAGTGGGAATGGTTGATACAGTGAATGCCTGTGCAGCCACAATTGTCTTTGGAAAATATAATACCCCACTTTTTACTGCTCAGGTTGGGTGAAATTTAATTCTACTTAACCATTTCAAGCCAGGAAGTAGAGATTTTAATCACATTCAATAGGCTTGCTTTGTTCTATTTAAACCAGTACATCATATTAATGACAGCAATCCTGTGTCTTTTTTTTTAACTAATTTTGTAATAAAACCACTTTTTGTTCTATTTTTCAATCAACCATCATCAGACATTTTGTATTTTAAATTTCTTTACATAAGCATACCATTATTCTAAAATGATCCTTTCCGCAGATGAGTTTTGCACTAAAATTTCCTCTGATTATTACTTTTGACATCAGTACTCTATTGAATTAGCTGTTTCCAATTTAATTATACTTGCTTCATTGTCTAGGTCACCTTTTAAACAAATTCATATCAGTATGAAATTGCTGTTATTATTGAATTGCATTGTGATGGCTCTATGCTTCATGTAGTGTATTTCTCTTTTTTACTCACATTTGGAAAAGCTGAATTAACAGTAATTTATTCAAATGGTTTAGAGATTTATTATTTTCAGTAGTAAAAGTGAATATAAATAATGTTTGCTTATTTAGTTTTTGAAAGTATAGTAGACAGTATTCTAATTAAGTAATCTTTAGTTTAATTACTGTTCATTCCAGAAAGTGCAAAGGTAAAGTCATATCCTTTCTTATTTTGTAATTTTATTTCTGAGATATGTGTGAGGTTTTCATAGAATCAACACAGAGCTTGCTCTTTATTCTGAAGGGCATAAGGTGCTGAGCACTTATCCAGGAGATGTTTAGGTCTCTAAGCCTTCCTACTGGTCTTCAATGAATATAATTACAGTCACAATTGTTTCAGGATTTGGTTTCAAACTCAAATTTGGCTCAACAAATACTGGCCATACATAAATGAACCAAAATATAGATGGACAGGTTAAACATTATATGAAATAGAAATTTCATGACAAAATAAATGCTAATTGTAATAAGAGAATAGTGGTAGATCTGATTCCATATAAACTGCTTTACAATCCCATCATCCTTTCTGATTGAGATGTGTTTTCTAATAAGATTGTATTGAGGGTATTAACAACTTGTATTAATAAAAGTAGTGCTCTTCATATTTACAAAACCTATTATTGTTACTACCAGGTCTTCTAAATGTTTGGGTTTTTTTCTTTCCATCATAGATATCATACCAGCAGGGCTTTGATGCAAACAAAACACAGCTTTGCAGTAATATACATTTTTAGCTTGCAAGAGTTTGCTCAAATACCACTGTTTATATCTGTTTTTCTTTCAACACTTCTCACTCTAATACATGTTCCTATAGTCAATGTTAAAATTTTAAAGGCTTGGATTTTTTTCATGGCACAAACATATGAATGAGTTTATGTGTACACATTTATGTGGTGATTTACACGTGTTATCAATTTTTATAGTGCAGAAGTCAAGAAAGTGCTGGCTTTCAGCTGAGCTACCTCATTTAGAAGCCAGAAAGTTAAAGCTGAAAAAACCTATTATATAAGAGATTGAAAATGAAAGATAGTCAATCCAATGAGGAAGGGATATCACATCACAAGGGCATGTAGTGACAGGCCAAGGGAGAGTAGCTTCACACTGGCAGAGGGCAGCGTCAGATATTAGGAAGAAATTTTTTACTGTGAGGGTGGTGAGGCACTATCACAGAGAAGCTGTGGATGCTGTATATGTTCCAGGGCAGGCTGGATGGTGCTTTGAGCAACCTGCTCTAGCAAAAGGTGCCCCTGCCCACAGTAGGGGGGTTTGGAACAAGATGATCTTTAGGGTCCCTTCTAGTCCAGGGCATTCTATGATTCTGTAATTACTGAGATGTTTCTTCAAGGGGATTTTTTCTTTCCTTTTCAAAGATGTTGTTTCAAGCACTGTTTTTGTACATTTATGGCCTATAAAATCCCTTGTATCACATGAAATATCCCTAAGCTATATGTAGGTATTTGTTCAGTACATCTACAAAATTATAACATGATAATAACCAAAGGAAGGAACAGGGTTGACTATCCACCCCTGTGACTCAACTTCAGCATTTTGGATCTGAATCCTCTTAGGCTTTCTTTCACTTTTATTTATCCACAGGAGGGTTCTTCACCTTGGACATAACAACCCCATGCATCGTTATCGGCTGGGGGATGAGTGGCTGGNGCCCAGGGAGGCAGTGGAGTCGCCATTCCTGAAGGTGTTCAAGCGAAGACTCGATGAGGAACTCAGTGACATTGCCAAGATGATGGGAGATTCGGATGGATGGAGCGTGGTGCCCATGGTTCCACGCTTATGGGCCTGATCCCTGGGTGTTCATTTGCTTGGGAGTTGGACTAGATGATCCTTGTGGGTCCCTTCCAACTCAGAATAACCTGTGAACCTGTGAGAGTGTGAGCGAGGTCTAACTCTGCTTTAAGATACTCAGTCAAATCAATATTTGGACACCTGGAGCATCCACTCCTGTAGCAGCATTCCCACAGATCAGTGTTTCTGTGAAAGCAAACAGAACACTTATTCTAGGTCACTGGACTTGTATCAAACAAATCTGATCCAGGCTGGGTTTTCAGGACATGTTCATCCTCCTGAGAGATGGAGAATGATCTGGCTGCATTATACCAACCTTCATTCAAATGGGAAAGTGCTTACTCTCATTTATATCAACCCATATGGATCTCGGCAGAAAATTTCATGTGTACTAATGTTTAAATGCAAATGCTATTAAAAAATAGCTTGGGATTGATGGGCACATTATTGCCCACTTGATTTTTTTTATTTGCTATATACCCAGTGAGATGGGAAAACACTTGTTTCTCATGGAGCCATTCTCCATGCTGTCAGAGAGATGAATCTGAGATAACAGAACTGAAAGCTCAGCAGTATTTCTTGTGCTCAGCTTGAAGAAAGAGATGTTAGAAAAATGTTGAACTGTTTTGCAGGGAACTTTGATATTTCAGAAACAATAACAACCATGTCTTCGAAAAACGTGTCTCCTGAATTCATGAGAAAGTTTGAAGAGGGGTGAAAATTTCTTCTATGGGGAAAAAAAACATAAATCCAGAATTCAATTTCTATTGACACAATTCATTTGACAATTCAACCTTAATCATAGACTACAGTATGCTGTTGGGTTATGTTATGCCAAATTTTATTTTAAGGAATAAAGCCTTTTCCACCAGCAGCTGCTGAGGTTTGAGGGAACAAATTAATTTTGGAAACTGTGTGTTAATGTTTATCCAAAAGGAAAGTTCAACAGATCATCTGTTTTGCGGGACATCTAAAAACATGATATGTTATGAATTAGAAGTGAACTAAACTTCAAAACGTCAAAATCTCAGGTAGAACAAAAATTCTCCTTGTTAATCACCTCTGTTCAGTACATATCTTCTGACTTTTATCAGCCAAAGAAAAGGCCCTTTATCACCTTCTAAATCCTGGTGCTGACAGGCCATGCATCATCAGCAATAGGCAGGGGTTGACAAGGTGAGAGATAGGAGTGATCCTGCACTTCAAAATCACAATAGTGACATCTGCAGACACTTCAGAATCTAAAAATCCTGTGCCGGAACTTAAACGTATAAAATTCACATTTTGTGTAAATAGAGAACTTCTAGATGATGTCGTTTCTGCTTGATGTACAGTCTGTTCTTCATGGGAACAAAAGGACTGGTCTGCCCAGAAAGGCAGAAAATGCACCTGAACCAGCAGTGACTTCACCAACGGAGTGTGGGAGTTATAGTGGGAAATGGTTTGGGGTCAGCATGAGCCAGCTGGAGCACACAGATCATGAGATACCTCTCTCTGGAGAAGTTTTTCATTATTTTTTATTATTTTATTTATAGTTGTAAAATAATATTATTTTATATTATAGTTTTTTATTATTTTAATTATTATTTCTCTATCTTGACTTTGAGCATGCCAAAATGCTTTAGTAAAAGGTAGACAATAAAGGAAATAACACACAACAGACAACTTGCCAGAAAGCCTGATAAATTAATGGATATTGAGAGTGAAAATAATATAATAATGTGCTTTGGACAACCATATGAGGGTCAGCAATACCAACTCCACTTAATCAATTTACAACTAAATAAGCTGTTTTATTTGGATTCCATTATGTCTGTTTGGATAAACGCTCTAATTCCAGTGATGAAAATATTTTATGAAAACATAGCCCTGACTGGATGCCTGATGTTTCCAGTCTTATGGAGAGATTTGATAAATGAGACCCTGTAACTTTTATTTTGTGTCTTCAGGTGGTAAATTAACTACAAGTGGGTTTCCCTGTTGTTCCATGAAAGCAGTAAGAGCAGAGGAAAGATTAAAAGCTAAACACTCATTTACATCTGAGCAAAAGGGTTAGAGAGTTCAAAGACAGCCTATCCTTGATGCACAGTAATATTCATATGAAGGCAGAACTTCATAGAAATAAAGTTTAAATATGGAGTATATATTTGAATATATGAACAGACTCTTTTATACATTATTGTTAAGTGCAATGAACTCTGAATGATGGAAATTAATCTAGTGATTCTGTCATATAAACTATTTGCCATGAAGTTAAAACATACTTTCATTGCTTTACTTTTAAAACGTTCCTTACAACTGAAACTAAGAATAAATTTGGAGTTTGTGCGGGTATTGGTCTTTTACCAAGTGATACAGAGAAGCACCTGCCCACAGAAGTCAGTCCTCGTTGGCAGTTAAATAATGGGTTTATGTGTTGGGGGTTTTTTTTGTGATGCATGCTGGACAGGAGTGAAGAGAAATAAATGCCCCTTGCTCTGCCTTTTGTTCTTGGCAGACACGTAAACAAGGACTTGCAGGAGGAGGTCAACAGCTACCTTAGAGACAAGATCGAACCTGGCTGGGAAATGGGCAGGTAACAGTAGGGAAAAGGTAGAGGGTAAAAGCTGTGCAAAAATGTTTTCAAAGTGCCTGGGAGATTATTACAAGGACTGGGGATTTTTGGGTTCCTACTGTTTGTAGCCAAGTCCTCATCACAGCAGCAGCAGCAGGTGCACTCCTTCAGAGGTATTTCTGTGCACCCTGAGTGTGCCTGTGGGCAGCCATTGGGTCCCTGTGCACAGTCCTCTCCTGTTAGGGCTTAGCACAAAGCCTCTCCCTCGCTAGGAAACAGCCATGGGAAAACACTGCTTTTCTCAGGCATATTGTTATGAAATCCAGAGGAGTCCTATCCGTTTTTCCCACATGGTGACTGAATTCACTGAAAGGAACATGACAGCATAAGCTACTCTTCCTGGGGAAGCTGAACTAAAAAACAATGTGATAGACGGAGAGGAAGGTGCACCAAAGGAGTGGGAGAAGACAAAAATACCAAAGTTGCAGAAAGAGGCAGAATGCCAAGGTCTAGGAGAGTCGGACCATCTGGTTCTGTTGCAGCATTTCTATGCCATTATGTCCCATCTTTGCTTCTCTTTGTCAGCAAGTGAAGAATGAACTATGTGAGAGGTGGAGTGTGAAGGTTTTGGTGTAAGACAAATGATGATATAGCCTGCCTTAAGTAAAGCTTGATTTATTTCCTAGTGTTATGGTTTAGGGTTTTTTTACTGCTCTGGCAGCGAGGGGGTTAACAGCTCAGCTCTCAGCTCAGTTGCTGCCATGGCATTCAAGGTTATAGAGGTAGAGACGTCTCTGTGAATAACATATTTGGGAGAGAAGAAAAAAATCAGTAGCAAGATGTACGGGCCGGTTCAGAACCTGTGTTGAGAGGCTTAGAGATTGAAGGCCCATCCAGGCCCATGAGAGAAGGGGTAGAGATGTTTTTCCAGGCACCCACTGCTGTTCGTGAATTGGACCAACCATGGTGTAAATTATGGACTAGAGAGAAGGAACCAGTGGTGCAGAATCCATCTAAGCCACGACTGAAGATGGAGATAAAGCTGGAAAAAGCCACAGATGTTTTTCGGAGCCCAGAAACAGAAGCCTGGAGCTGAGAGCTCAGCAGAGATCCTTGGACAGACATTTTGTGCATTGTGGTAGGATCTGAACTACGTACTTTGGGATGGGCTCATTANCCAGGAGAGGTTGTGGTGAATCTCTGGCATCCAGCCAGGGGCAAACCACAACACCTATGATTTGCACAAGATCTCTTGGCAGTCCAGGCTGTGATGGCAATTTGCTGTGTGCAGATTCTTCACTGTAGCAGTAGCTGTTTGTAGCCCCTTCCACACATTTACAGGGTGATACTGGTACCTCATGGGTAAACTGTGAATCCTTCAAGCAAAGTTGAGCCTGCTAAGGTTTCACAAGTCTGAAGCCTAGTTAAAGCTAACTGGCATTACAGTAAATATCCCATCTGATTGCTTCTCCCAAGCTGTGTGATATTGGAAAGCTGAACCAAGGGTAGTTCCCGGGGACCAGGCTAGTTCAGAGAGTTCATAATGGTGATTTAAGGAAAATCAGTCACGACTCAAGGTAATTGCTTGCGTTTTACAAAAAAAGTTTATTTTTGGCCTAAGAGCCAAGGAAGAGGCACAGCAGTGTCCCCTGCCCTTGCCAGGCACCAAAAAAGGGCCGCCCAGATTTGTCACCCATCTTTAATCCCTTGTCTCATACATATGCAAATTGCTCCATGAATATTCATCCTTTCAACATTATGTCATTTGCAATGAGTTCTTCAATCAATTAGCTTCAATGTTTTAAATTCTTTTCCCCTTGTTTTAGTTAACATTCAAGTTTGTTTACCTTCAAAGCCTGCAGGACACCCTTAATATTCAACCTTAACTCTCAGGCCTTCTGAATGGTTCTAAAGTCTACTAATCCTTCTAAAATTCACTAAAATGTCACTAATTCACTAAAACTCCTAAATCTCTATGCCCTTACCTAACTCACTAAATTTGTAATTTTCTGAATCTCCAAATCAATGGAATACAAAGCCTTTTGCTTCTGGGTTGCCTGTCTTGGCCAAAATGACAGCAAGAGTTATGTTTGTATGGCCTGTATGCTAAAAATTATTTCTTTTACTGGGGTCTGCAGTTCAGATGACACATCATACCCATGTCTGCAAGGAGGGATGGTGAGGAAAGCATTTGGGAAGCCTGTAATAGACTCAGAATGATCTTCATGGCCTACAACTGGAGTTTCAACATTTACAACAGAATAAACACTTTAGATGAATATAAATTTCAAGCAAAACAACCGTGGGGAGAATTTTACAATCAGCTGGATGCTGCTGGGCTGATAGGAGAGGGGAGTTTATCCACGATGCTGGGTGCAAGTTATGCTTTTAATTAAATGGGAAGACAGCATGGAACTCATGCCATCTCTGTAAGAAGCCCTGCATTTTTAGCATGCAGCATTATAAGTAGGAGAATAGTCAAATGACAGCCACAATAACATGTTACATTGTTCATAGCAGTCAGGTGTCAAGAAAATGGATTGATTTCTATTAGGGAGCACTAGAGGCGTGTTGGATTCAATTGAATATAGTAAATGTTCTGTAATATTTCTCTGAAGTTTCTTGCATTTTCCCTTAGTGAGAAGAGAGAAGTAAAAATGTATGTGTTAATACGGATATTAAAGAATTAGCAGAGTAGAGATACTAAAAAAATTCTGTCTAGGAAGCATCATGGGAATGATATTCTTATTTAGTGTTTCCAACCTTTATCTACAGGATGCAAATTTCTACACTTGTGATCAAAATAATATTTTCAAAAATGCTTAAGGAAAGATGCAGCTGCCACAGAGGATGTAGTTCTTACTCAGACAGTGTCAAAGTACTGGAAACAAAAAGTGAATGTCTTTAGCCTAAATCAGCAAAGTTGACATAAACCTAATGTATGTTACAGTGCTACTAATGTGTATTTTCTTTAATAGGATAGGAAGCAAATTTTTGGCCTCTTATCCAAAACTTGTAAAATAGTAAGGCCTTGCATTACCTGGAGGTTGAGAGCTCTGGAAAAAACAGACAATTTCTTTCCACATAAGAACAGTTTGCTGCTGCCATCTAATTCTGCTGCTGACACAGACCCAGGTTATCTGCCCTTGCTTTGATATTCAGTTCATATGTGTTTATAAAATCTCCCAGATTGGCAGTAAAGTTTCTGTTCAAGCTTTGTGATGATGAAGTGGTACCCTCTTTATTTAAATCTAAGCAGAAATCCCAACAGCCACATAGACTGCCTGTTTTGTATCCAAAATTTTGTTAGCAATATCAAATCCACTTTAGTACAGTGGTAAGTGTCCCCACCTGGCGTGTGGGAGACCCAGGTTCAATTCCTGCCAGGGAGACAGTGTTAAGAGTTGGACTTGATGATCCTTGTGGGTCCCTTCCAACTCAGAATATTCTGTGAAGAAGTTTTAAGGAACTTTTAAACACACGCATTCAGTTGTCAAACTTGCACAGATTACAAGCAAAAGAAAATCTCCTGTATGCTCTCTGGTGCTCCAGGAAACTGATTTGGCTTATTCTGGTGTGACATGATCCTATAAACATTTCTTTCTTTATACAGCATTGGCATTTGAATAGATTTCTTTTGGATTGCTTTTGTTCCATATCGTCTCTATTGTTATACAAAGATACCATCAGACATGAATACAATTGTCCTACAGCTGCTGTTAGATAGGAACTGCTTCTGTTTTGGCCTCAATTTGCACCAGTGTTGTGTGCATAAAAGGTTAATCTTGAATGCAAAGTTTCAGTCCATCGGAATTCAACAACTTGATGGAAACACAATCCCCAAGAAAATGTTGCAATCAGTGGTGACAGTGAGCAAGATCCAAATTTCACTTGCAGTAGGTTTGATCTTGAAATCAATAGCACAGAACTTACTGTCCTTAAAGGCATCCATTGATAGACAAAGCATTAGAAAAAATTATTGCCTCATATAATCTCTTGCATTGTTTTGTAGGAGTGAAGGACTGCAGTGGACTGTAACATTTACCACAGCAGCACAAAAAGCAAACCCAGAACCCTGCAGAGAAGCACAACTGATGAAAACATGTGAGCAGTAAGTTTGCTTTGTTTGATGCATAGCTGAGGTAATTACAGAGCAATCACAGCAATGAACTATGACAAAAGTTGAAAATCAGTACAGTTGAAAATCAGATGTACAGACCTGCAAAGCTGGAGATACAGTGTGTTCACTTTTCCCTGAAGGATACAGTCACTTACCTTGAGATAAAGCTTGTATTGGGGTGGTTTGCAATGCATACCTTTTTTGGGAAGCAAAGCCCTGATTTCTATTGACAGACCTGCCCTTCCTAAGTAAAGAAGTCCTTTCGTTATATATGATAGTTGAGATATTTTTATTTCTGGTTCCTGAATACTGTCGGTGTGGAAGATCAAAGGAAAATGAAAACTATCCCTTGATTTTACCTCTCTTCCTGATTTTAAGAGTTTGAATATGCCGTGATTAGTCACACAGAATCACAGAATCAGTAAGGTTGGAAAAGACCATAGAGGTCATCAAGTCCAACCTATCACTTATTACCTAACCTAGCCAAACCTGTTACCTAACCTGTTGTCATCCTGCTACCAACACACCATCCTACCTATAACATATTACCCTAATATCTAGGTCATGCCACCAAGTATATCTTTCAACCTTTTCTTAAACACCTCTAGGGACGGTGACTCCACCACCTCCTTGGGCAGCCCATTCCACTGAGAGATCACCCTCTCTGTGAAAAAGTTCCTTCTAATGTCCAGTCTAAATCTCCCCTGACGCAGTTTAAGACTCGGTCCTCTTGTTCTATCACTTGTAGCCAGACAGAAGAGACTGACACCCACCTGGCTACACCTCCCTTTCAGGTAGTTGTAGAGAACGATAAGGTCTCCCCTCAGCCTCCT
>WEKX01026503.1:0-11382 GCA_013390025.1 Pitta sordida
GATTCTGTGATTCTGTGATTCTGTCCCAGTGTCTCTGATATAAACTGCAGTTAGTTGTTAATCTATCTCACAGGAGTATTTTAGAGTTCTCAGATGCTACTGTGACATTTGTGACAGGTGCCTTGGAGGCCCAGAATATCTCAGAGAGTATTGTAGTGAGCCAAAACAGATGTTGTGGATATATAGATTACACAAGGACTATCTTACTGAGACTAAAACTGCTACATGCATCTTTCTTTTCTAGGTACAATGTGAAAGTTGTGTGTGTGAAAGAGAGTCATAGGGAAATAATTAGAACAGATCATTAAAAGACCTAACAGGTTTTTGAAGTGACATTGCCCTGGGGGAAAATGATATATAATGATTTGTCCTGTTTGAGAGGCCAGACATTGCCTGCAAGTTGAGTGGAAAAACAACATGCTTGCCAAAAGAGGACTGGTACCCAGGATCTGAGAGTTGATGCATCATACCTGTTGGGAACTGTTGAGACCCTATGTATGGAGAATCGAGCGTACAAGTGTGAAGAGTGCTTATTGATCTTGATTTTCTAATAGTTCTTTGTTCAGTGAAAGCTGGATGCTTAGCAGTTAATTCAGATTATGTTAATGCTTCCAGGCTTTGTGGTAAAAGCTTTATTGATGTGGGGGAATGTGGAAACTCTAGTGCTCAAACCTCTGAACAAAAATACCCTGCTCCCAAGCAAATACAGTTTACCAAGCAGAGGAGCCCTTTTGCAAACATGACTTATGCCATCTGAGAAAGTCGTTTAATTACCCCAATAGAACACCTCCATGCTGCTGGACAACATCAATAAATTACATCAATAAATAAAGGAAGCTGTAATCTACAACCTTGGTCTGAAGGTAAAGAACTGCACAAGGAAAATGCAGACAGCAAGAGGTCTCAGAGCTGGGCATTGGAGAGGCTCAAGCAGTGACCACCACTATGGAAAGCCTGTGAAGGTCACGCAATTGATACTGCTCCTCTTTTCCTGGAGTACATCAAGTGTCTGTGATGATGGGACTTGCCAATGTCATTGTCTAGGTACAAACAGCAGCACACTTATAATAAACACACGTATTTCACACTACTGTGCTAACTGCTATCTACCAAGCTATATGCTCTTGCATAGGGTGTCTGAAAAAAGTACAAACTGTTTAACAGGCAAATTACAGGGAAAAAACAGTCTCAAACCTGAAACGCTTCATAGTTTTGTTTATTATGTAAAATAGTAAGACTTGTCCATCTGAATTTTCCTTTAATGCCCCAGGCATGGTTACTCCTGGTCAAAGAGAAGAAAATCACCTGGGAAACTCCTCACTCACCTGCTCTAAAAGTTCATCTAGAAATTTTAAAAGAGGGAGTGGAGGAGAGGGAGAGGGAAAAAGATGTGAACAAAGAACAGGCTCTGAAGGCAGCCTCTGGAGGTATGCTAGAAAGTTGTCAGAGTGAGTTTGGAACAAACCATCTTTCCAAAAGGACCCTTAATGGTCAGACTTGTTTTAAGTTTAAAAATATTGTGACTGGTTCATCTTTTTTTTGAACCCATGGTTGACTCGGTGCTCCCTTGTTTCCATACATACCAGAAGCTCAGTACAAGAGGTCGCATTCCTTTCTCCTGTCAATGAAACACACGTTTCAGTAAGTTTCCCTCAAAATACTTACGAAGTCTGAGTCAGTTCCTGGAGGAGACACCTCCTACGCCAGCGTTGCCTGCAAGCAGTGGCTCACGGCAGAATCCCACAGCAGAATCCCACAGAGACAGCGGTGCACATCCTCGCTGGAGCGGGGAGATTGCCTCGCAGGGAGCAGCACCAGCGCTGCAGAGGCGTCAGATGCCCAACTATACTGGGCTGGGGAACACTCGGCATTCAAGTTCTCTTTTCTTTTAACTTTTTTACTCCACAGGTTCGGCAACATGTGGCAAATACTAGTCGAGGCTCCAAAGTACTTTAGCTCTAAAGATAAGTCATTCATTCCCTCAAGCTTCCCCCCAAAAAAGGCAAACGGCATTTCAGAAGGGAACTGACTCTCCCCCGGCGCTTCCTCCCCGCCCCGAGTGTCGTCCTTACCTTGTCCCGCTTCAGCAGGTCCAAGATGTAGGAGAATCGGCTGCTGTCCGAGGCCACCTCCATGGT
Organism: Pitta sordida; assembly: GCA_013390025.1. NCBI lineage: Eukaryota > Metazoa > Chordata > Aves > Passeriformes > Pittidae > Pitta > Pitta sordida. The sequence goes on from WEKX01026503.1 coordinate 2,139, forward strand.
GGATGCCGGGCAGCCGTGCCGCGGGATCACGCGGCCTTTCCACTCCCTTCGCCCCCGCGGCGCAGCCCCGGCCCCCAGGGCTCTCCGGCGGAGGGAGGATCGTCGTGCTGCAACAGACGCTCCGCCCGCCCACGCGCTCACGGAACCGAGGATGCCCATGCAGCAGCGCGGGAGAGCTGTCAAGTACCTGGAAGTGCCCCGGAACACCTCTCTGCTCAAATGCTGTGGCCACAAAAGCTGTGTTACAGCGGCTAAGGTTACATCTACCTGTGGTCTCGCCTAATTGGAGTGGTAGTGTATAAATCACTTTCATCTTGGATGGGGCTAATTGATGCACGACCACCAGGCCAACACCCACAAGGTGGGCATGCCTTTTTTCGTAGCACAGCTTGAAGTAGGATGTATGCTGAGTTACAGCATGATGCATTTGTGCACAGGATCCAACTGATTTTCTTAAACTGCAAGCTTTTTTTTAGATGATTTTTTTAGAAGATTGTATCTAAACATCTCTGCAGACAAGAGCACCTGCTAATGTAAATTGTCCATAGTTGTGTGTATGATCTGTCTTGTGTGGTTGCACTTAGTTGGCGGAGCAGTTTTTTGGGTAACTCAAATAGGAGGAAAACTTCCTATTACCGTTTTCTGCGTCCCAGGCCTGATGCTACCACTACAGTGGAGATGGATACAAAACGCCTGTATACAACTGTGGGAGAAAAATTGGTCCCAGCAACTCCAGTACCCTCAGCTGCTAGACAAAGGCTACCATCAGGTCCTACTGAGATGTTCACACCAGGTATGAGAGCCAGCTACCAGAGCAGCACTTCACAACTACCCAGACACAGTGGGTAAGCAACTTCCACTGTAGAGGTGGGGAATGGTGCTTGAGACATGCAGATATTGCATTCCTGCTCTGTACCTATCTCCACTCCATGACACTGCCATGCCTTGCTTCTGGTTGAGGCACTGCAGATCACTTCACCCAGCAGATACCTCATTTCTTCCTCTTCTGGTCTCAAACCTCCCTAAACTCAGGGGTCCTAGCCACATCCAAGACCTGGGGGAAAGGGATAGGTGAATGGCCAGTCCACTGCTCACTCACCAGAGCTACTCCAAAGTGATAGGTGGAAGGCAACAAGTCTTTCTTATGCTATAGCTATCAGATAGCCTACGGAGCACATCACCTCTGTGTGGTGAAAACATAACAAGGAGTATTTTATAACAGTATAAGGTATCCCCTCAGAGGCTGTATTTCCTAAGCATACTGATATAGTTGTAATGTTATCCCAGATTCTCTCTACAGGTTACTCACTGAAACAGTATATTTTTCCTTTCTCAGGAAACAGGACTCGTGAATAGCTCCAGGCTTTTCTGTTACTAGATACTGTACAATTATACATATCAAATTACTCATTAACCAGCTAGCTCATTATTATAATATAGACAGGCTTTCAGTGTTCTACGTCTTGCTTTTGTACAAATATCTCAGTAATAAACAATGGGCAGCAGTGCTGGGGACAGTCAGCTGTCATCACCCATAGAGCTGAGAAGTCCTCAATACATAATTCAACTCAATGTGAGATACATTGTATTATGCTTCTCTGATCTAATTTTATGTCATGTTGTGGCAGTCATGTATGAAATTTTCACTACTGTAATGCCTTTGGATTCGTGTTGAGCTCTGACAGAGATTAGGACTGGCTGAGGCTGAGACAAGGGATGGCCTGAAGGAATGCCTTGCTTTTCCTAAGCTGCTCAAGTCCAGTTGTCATCTACAGGAAACCATGCTGGTTTTGGCCTCAGCCAACAGTGGCCCTCCTGCATCCAGGAAGAATGTACCACAATGTTGGTGTGAAACTCCAGATGACAACCAGCACTATGCAGCAGACATACCTTTCACCCTACTGCTCCATAATGACAGGCTGTGTGAAAAGCCAAGGAATTGACAACCCTTTCTATTCCATAGTGCAAGAAAACATGCAGCTGTTTACTCCACTGGAATTCCTTTAGCTGGAGGCACACCTGCACCTGAATCTCACTGCAGCTTTGTCTTGTCCGTATTAAGTGATCCTGTCATGGTCCACTCAGCTAGGCTGGACACGTGGTGGTTCATTTGCTGAATCTCAAAGTGTAAAAGAAAATTCTGAAAAGGGTTTTAGCTTTGGTCAAACAGTGAAGCTTTATTATATGCCTGTAAAGCGGGAACGCGATAGGTGAAAGTGAGATAGAAAAGGTAAAGAAAAAGTGAAAGGGTTTATAGCGACCACCAGACGATCGAGTCCTCAAGGTGTCAATGCAGGGTGGGAGAAGCTTCCAAAGTCCAGTTGCTAAGAGGCTATCTTTAGCCTAGATGTTACCCCTTGCCCCCTCCTCTGTCCCAATCTATCTTTCTCTGCCACGTATGTCCAAGGAATCATCCAAGGCAAGGTCAGTCTTGAGTGGCCTTTTGCCAGGAAGTGTGCTTTGTGTTGCAATGACAGGGCTGTATGATTCACAGCACATCTCGTTCTGTCCCTCCATGCTGTGGAGAAGGTTACAGCATATCCCCTTCCTTCTCCCGGGTAACGCAGGGGAGTGGGCATATCTTGTACCACACTGCTCATTGCCCTGGGGTATCAGCACTCTGGTTTCCACAGTCCAGTCTTAGCCCAGAGAGCATCACTGGCAGGCCAAACTCTTGTCAAGACCTTAGCCTCTGTTTTTTGGGGTATCTATATTGTCTAAGTCTGATGACAGTGTTGAGACAATATTCCTCTTCTGACTGATTCCAACAAGCATGTGCCAAAGCCTGTGAGACAAGGGTTTCCTCTGGTGTGCATGCTATGGTCCTACTCCAAATCAGCACTTTCGTCTTGCAGTCTTTGACCACGAACCACACCAGTATTTTGAACTATATGCTCTGAATTTCTGGCTGTTGTCTCATTATTTTTGTTGTCTTCAGCGGTGTGGTTAGCTAGATTTGGTTTGGTTTGGTTTGTTTTTTTCCTTTTGTTCTGTTTCTGATAAGTGTTGCAGGTTATGGACAGCCTGGGACAGAAAGGATGATTCCTGGTTCCTCTCCCTTCATGTCCTCATGTCCCACTTCCATAAACTGACTAATGTAAAAGTAAAGAGATGTAAATGCAGCTCAAGTCATGAAGTCAGGGCAAGAAGGATACAGGAGAAGATGGAAGAAGCTGATGGTTCTTTCATGATCTCTTCTTGGACTGGTTTTGTTTCAGCATTAGCTCTGTTAGCACTCCAGGTTCAGGCACCTGCCAAGGATATTTAAGAAGGAGGATACCACAAACTACTTTTGCATTAATTTCACAGCTTCAGCAATGGTATCCACCTAAGCAGTTCTAGCTGGGATGATCCTGGCCTGTTCCACATGGCACCACATGGCCATTAACCCTGCAGAACAGTATTTCAGCAGAGTCGTGCAAGACTGAACAGAGCCTTGTGGACAGTTCAGTAGCATTAACACAAATGTCTCCATAGATCCAGACTAGCTAGGATTTTGGAACTATCCTCTGCAGCAGATATGAATTCCTGTAGCCATTCTGAGGGCTCCCATTTTCCTCCCCTTGGACGGAAGATAGCTTGTGCTAGCCTTTGTCTTGAGTGGTTGAAGGCTGATAAGGAAATGTGTACTTGGAAGGCTGGAGACAGATTCAGATTGCAACTGGTGGCCCAGGGACTTTCACCCTTCTTGGTAACAAACTGTGTTTTACACAACCTTTACTGAAGTGGGCTGTATGTCAGAGATACCTGGGAGCTACTCATCTGTTCCACATAAAGTGCAGATGGGCAATAACTTTTCACACTTTTCCTCCTCTTGTTTCAGCTCTTAGGTTGGTTTCTTTCTGTGGATGTAGGATGTAAAAAAAATAATTTAAACCTTTGGTTGTCATGAAATTATCAATATCAGAGTATGTCATATTATGCTAAAATAAAACAGTAGGAATTATTTGTTTTCTATCACTTAAACTTGAAGCAGGTCTCAAAAGAACAAAGATCTCAGTCAGATTATCAACTGATGTAAAGTAAATTGTGTAAAACCAGTAGAAAAATTGTTTCTGTATTGAAATTCTGAAATATCATGCAACACGGGACTCTGTCTTGGCACGTTGGTATACAAATAAAAATATAAAGGAAATTTGTGTTTCCTGACCTGTGAATTATGTTGATTCTCCCAGGACAACAACAGCAGCTCTAGATAGTCTCTTTGACCTCCCTCTCTGTGTTAGTTTCTAATTCTGAACTGTTAGGCAGTGAAGCTCTTCTCTTTCTGTTCCCCCAGGACTGTGAGATATTTACCCATTTCCATTGCACAAGGACTCCACACAAGCATGGACCCTCAGCAGCCATCTCACACCATGATGAGGTATGTCTTCTTCCACTGTGCCCCTGTACACCACAGGCATCACAGGCTTGTTGGCCATCATTACCTCAGGAAATCTACATAAACAGTGTTTGAAACTAGTTGCAGGAGGTGGTATGCAGATGGGAAGAGCTAACACAAATAATTCAGTACGAAGGAGAGAAAGCATTTCCATTTTATAGTATGCTTGGGGGAAATGGATCTGTGTAGGTGTAACTTAATTTCAGACAACTGTGATGTCACTGAGAATTGCAATACCTGAGCAATGTAGATACAAGAAAGGTGATGTTAAAGGTAGTAGAAAACTGTGCTGGTATTCAGCATGAACTTCTTCAGTGTTAAATTGTACATGTGTGCACACATCTGAAATCATGATAAAAACACCTCTGAAATGCATATCTGAGAGTGCATGTCTCTGGTAAAGATTGCAACCTGCTTTTATTTTCTTAACAGCATTCAGAGGCCTTCATCTAGCTTGAGCAATATGAAAGAGAGTCCATGTAAATAGTTTATGAATTTTATATAAACTGCTTCCTTCCACAGGGAGTGACGTAAATGTGAACTGTCACTAGCAGAAAAAAAATTGTCATGAAACAGATGATACCTTTTGATGGCTGGAAAGATATTGCAAGCAGGACAAAAGAGACCAAACTATTTCAAAGGTAACAGTACTTGCATACAGACCTAAAACTCTTCCTGCAATAAACCACATCCCCTCTAGTTGTTTTAGGCACCACAAGGGATACTTTTTTTTCCCCATCCCACCTGTGCTGCCCTGGGGTAGAAAAAGGAGCGCAACTGCCTGGACTCTGCTGATGAGCAGTCAGGAAAGCATCTTTTTCTCTATCTTTTTTGCATTTTAGCTGAGGTCCATCTCTAGCTGGCAAACTCCTTCACCTTTGCGCTGACAACCATGTTAATAAACCCCACTTAAGATTCAGATTTAGCCTGTGGTTTCCCAGGATCCCCAGATCTCTCACTGTGATGCAGCCACCAATTCATATCTTCACTTTCTGCTGGAGAATTTGGGTTTTGCCCTCTCAGCATCTCTGGACTTCCTTAATAATCTAATTTTTACTCTCCATTACTATAGACTGAAAGAGAGTTTTAGATGTTTTTATGTACTTTGTTCTAATAGATAGTGGGAAAAACATAAATGTCGCTAAACCTATAAGACAAAATATGGCCAACAAACAACACAAGATACTGAAGCAGTTTGGCTGCTGCTCTGTGGCTAAGTCAATTCCATTGCTAATGGCCAGAATAAAGATTTTCACCCTTCACCTACACCTCTCATTTCCCTTACTTCAGGCTGTAGATCCCTGGAGGACTTGCAAATGTAATAAAATTAAAAGGTGAATTTCAAATCACACTGTGTTGGAGCCAGATTTTTATTCTACGGTGCTCAGACCTATATGACACAGGACCTATCTACCACTAGGCTTTTTGTCTTGCTCTGTTTAAAGACCTCTGACTAAGTAAAATAAACATATTCATCCAGTATTTGTGAAATACAAACAGACAAAATATAGAGTGAAAATTGCATCTGTACTGCTTGAAATATTATTTTTATGTATGCTTTCCTCCTAGCTTGTCCCATGTGACACTAGCACAATAATACATGCCGTTGGGAACAAGCTCATTTAAGAAATATGGGTTAAGTATGTAGACTACTATTAATATTTAATGTATTGAGTATGTAAGTAGATATTTATGAGGAATAAACTAAAGTATATAATGATGCATACCATGAATACATAATGTAATTGCCTTTTTTTTGTACAGTTAATCAAGTTTGACAATATAAAGAAAATTTTGAGTATCTAGAGTCTTAACAAACATGAATTGAGCAAAACACAGCAAGCTTGAGTCTATTAATTTACTGGTTCTATTCATTTACTTAAAAGAATGTGTCCAATGAAGAAATCAGAGACATGTAAATCAGGAAAAGAGAAGGGAGAGATGAGCAGTGCTGAGATCTGCATACTAATGTTGTGATGTATGTTACAGTGATTTTGTGTGTTTTGCAAAAGGGATAGGTCTGTCACAGTGAAGGCTCTGAAAAATGCAGCATAGACACAAGAGCTTTTAATACTTAGCTAGCCTTCAGAGACTATTATGCCCCTCTACAAATCTTGTCCAATTCACGCCTTAAAGGTTTAAATGTGTCATCTGGGCTCTTGTACTTTTCCTCCAGCTTAACTACACCATGATTAGGTTTGAGTTAACTTAGCTTTTTCAAATTAATAAAGTCTTTAATCCCCACAAAAACTGGATTAAGCTCTCTGTGGTTTGATTTTGCATAGAGGATAGCTGATGCACTCCCCACTATGCTTGGTGTGAGCCAGACAAGGGCTGACTTTCCTGGTGTCCACGGCACCACCCCGGGCTTGCCCCCTCACCTGTGTGCCCGCTGGACATCTGAGACCCTCCAGACTCTCCACACTAGTATCCAGCTGGGATCAGCACTTGAGCAGGTGTCACAGTTGCAGGAGTATCTCCCTGTGAGAGCACTGTCTCTGCTGGCCTGGGCAGGCAGTACAGCACCAACACAGTTCTTGCATCACTTAACTTTTCTGAAGGCTGACAAAGGCACTGGTAATCTGTCAAAGAATGACGACTCAAACAAAGTAGACTCATATATATAAAGGGATGTGCATCACAGAGCAAAAGGCCAGAAGTGTCACTTTGGGGAGTTTATCTGGAGTCACACCAAAGCAAATTGTTCCTAGTAGTGTTAAATTAGAAACCCCAACAGTGACACTCCTGCTCTCTGGCCCCATTGTGTAGAGCATGGAGAGGATCTGGGCCTGAGATTGTTGCCAAGGCTGGCCAGCAGTATTTGGGCCTCAATCCTCCAAATTATGGCTCTGCCTGGTTCCCTGCATGTGGCAGTGCAGAGCAAACACAGCACCACAGGGTGCAGAGCTACAGGGCGCAGCATCAGAGACCTGCAGCTCTGAGTGCTTGTCCCACACAGTCTGCAGTGCAGGGTGAGCAGGTATGAGCCTTGTTGTGTAGGTTAGGTCACTTCCATCACAAGGCGGGCTGTGCAGAAGCACAGTCCCTCAAAGTGCGAGTCCAGGCCCTACCATGGGCCCACAAGCACTTTCCAGAAAATTACATTTCCCTGGCTTTCCATTCAAGTTTCTTTTCATTCCTTTGACTTCTACAGGCTTCTCAACAACTTCAGCAGTTCTCATTAGTATACTTAAAAAGGCCTCCCTAATGCAGCAGCTTAACAGAGTAGAACAATTTCCCTCCAATTCAGTTATCCTAAATTCACAAAGGCATATTTGCTTTGGCCTGCTGTGAAGGAAAGTCAAATGCATGTTGGTGTGCCAAGGGTGGCTCGTCTCAGTGTCCTCCCGAGATAACTTGTCAGTCAAGGATTTCAAAGAGGTTAAAGAAAAGACAAACTCCTATTTGTTCAGAATATTGCATTATTTCTTACATTTTCACTGATTTTACATCAACCTGAGGTGCATGGAACATTGGCAAAAGGACATTGTAGCCTGGTTTAATTTTTTTTTTTTACATTATTAGTTTAAAGCAATCAAGAATAATCTGTTCTGACTGACAGCAGTGGATGAGCAGAAGTGTTTAGGCAAGAACTGTCTCAATCTACAAGACAAAACACCTCTGAAGTGTCTGAATCTTCATTTGCCAGTGTCTGCAGTGCATAGACCTTCACTGGAGTGACCAACATCAGGGTACATACTTATGAAAGTAAAAAAACCTCAAAAAATAACTCCTTCCCCCCAAAAACCAAAAACAGACTAAATAAAAAAAGAAAAGAAGGAAACCCCAAATCTTCCTTTACATCCATGTTCACTCCAAATCTAGCTATCATCAGAAAGCACCAGAAAGCTCAGCTTGTTCTGACAGGACAAGTTGTCTGTAGGTAGGTGGACTAGGCTGTATACAGGAAGCTGTATATAGAGCCATGTACAAAAATACAGAAGAATCCTGTGCCTGTGTTGGAAAGCCTCATAACACAGCTCTCTACCAGACTCCTCTCCTTGGCCTCACCAGAGAACTGTGTATTTCAGAGGATACTTTGGAAGGGCGCTTAACAGCCAGCATTTCCTGAGGACAGCTGATCTGTAGAGTAAGAGCATTCAGACCACAGTGCAAATACACACAATCTGTCTAAGATTTCTGATCTCCTCTAAAGTATTTTTGTGCTATTTACAGAAACATTCCCCCAGCACCGCTTCCCATCTATGTACCTTGCAGATTGGCTCTGTGTTGAACAGTCCCACCAGCAAAGCTCTCCATAATTTAAGAATTTAAAGGCTGGGGGTATGCGTTGAGTGTGGTGGGGAGTGATGTTAAAAAAATTAAAATATTGAAGCTGAGTAAATGAACTGTAAGAAGAAGTCCATGAAGGTCCTCAAGGGACCACTGGAGTGTCTCAAAGCGGGATGCCATTCCCAACAGATGTTACTCTAACCTGCTGTGAAAGAGCCATCCTGATGAAAGCACCCTGGGTAGTATGTTTACACAGATGATGCCTTTCACAGAATCACAGAACATTCTGAGTTGGAAGGGACCCACAAGGATCATCGAGTCCAACTCTTAATTTCATATGATGTTTCTCCACAATGAATCTGAATTCAAAGAAGGTTTTAAGGCACATAGCAAGGAGTACGAAGTTCAACAAAGATTAAAATGTAATTCTGTAAAGTGAGTCTATTTTAGTAAGGCATGGCCATAATTTAAAGGATGTTGTTAAATGAAGACAACAGCAAATAAATTTAGCTCTGTGCTTAGGGAAACTTTTAAATTAACTAAAGGCAGCATGCAATTTCAAGAGAAATCTTACGTATTTAGCTTTCTAGGCACCATAAGCACCACTCCTGTCCCACAAGCACTCAGGAA
>WEKX01026504.1:12408-25609 GCA_013390025.1 Pitta sordida
GGCACTTAGTCTTGTTAAACCTCATACTGTTGGAGCCTGCCCATCTCTTCAGCCTGTCAATGTCCCTCTGAAGTGGCCTTCCTACTCTCTGTCAGTTCCACATTTGCCCCCAGCTTGGTATCATCTGCGAACTTGATGATGATGGATTCAATTCCGTCATCCATATCAACAGTAAAGATTTGGAACAGTACCGGGCCTAACACTGACCCCTGTGGGACTCCACTGGTGACTTGCTGCCAGCCGGATGTTGCACCATTCACCAGCAACCTCTGAGCTCGTCCATCCAACCAGTTCCTAACCCAGCATAAAATGTTTCCATCCAGTCCGTGCTTTACGAGTTTCTCCTGAAGCTTATTGTGGGAAACCATGTCAAAGGCTTTGCTAAGGTCCAAATACACAACATCCACCGCCTTTTTGTCGTCAGCCATTCGAGTCACTGGATCGTTTGCTGAATCCCTTGTTGCTACATCTGATACTGGCCCCTGGTGTGGGCCACAGATTTGGTGGGGGTCAATAATACAAAGCATGTGTTTTGTGTTTTGTACATAGTTATAGTGCACTGTCCTGGTCTATGTAAATCATTCTTTAACTGCAAAATGCCCTTGTGCCCTACATATGCCTGAAGCAACAGCAATAACACAGTATTTTTGTGTGTTAATAGATGAGTGGGTAATAGGTATTGAAAGGATTATGATGGGAGCCTAAACTTTAATCATCTCCCTGAGACCTCAGAAAGGGGTATTATTAAATATTTTTGACTCCCTTTTTCATTTCCCTCAAGTGTGGCAAGCTGAAATACAATTTTTTTAAGGCTCTGAGCCTTTTTCCCCCCTTTCACACTGTTAATTTTTTACCTGGGGATCAGAGTGTATGCTCATAATGTGACTTGTCCCAAATACTGCTGTTATATTCCATCATAGTTACTTGTACTCAGAGATGGATGAAGTAATGGATGCCAGTGCACTCAGTTTTGTTAGGAAAACTTAACACCTCTCTTCAAAGTCTTGTCTTACAAAGAACAGAAATACTACTAATCGAAATGGAAATTATTTTGTATTTCAATTGTCTGAAGGGTTTGATAATGGCATTTTTCTTGTTTAAAAACGTCATGCCACAGATTTGTCTTCTTTGGCAATTCAAGACCTTGTGCTCTTACTTAAGATATCAAATCTTCAGACAACTGAGAAAACTATGGACAATCAGGATAGCACTGTTGACTGGGGAAAGACGAAGATTACACGTTTTGCTGAATTTAGTTTCTACTTAGTAATTTCTAGTATAGGTAAAAAAAAACCCTTGCAGAACATCTTCATTTATAATAAACCTGTTTTTTTGGTCCCCTGTGAATCCCCGTTAAGAAGATGTAATGCACACACTGCCTTAGTTCCTGATGTAAAAGTCACTAAATCCAATGGAAGTATATCCATGCCTTTCACTAGGCTATGGTTTGAAAGAATCCTATACAAAGTGAATATTGTACAGCTCTGCAGCACAAATATCCTTTAATTTTAGTGGAAGCCTTGCTGGTCCGAAGTGAGGTGTTTTTATTAGTTTGTAGCCTAATGCACTTTGTTGCATGGCAGTGCTACATACGTATTTATTTTCATTGACGACAATAAGATCTCTGTTAGAAAACTAGGATGGCATCAACCATTTAAAACCATTTATTATAGCGTTTTCTTTTTTCTGAAAGGATCAGGCACACTTTGGAAAACAAAGTACTAAACCCTGATGGCCTGGTTCTTCAAACACACAAGTCAGCAAACATAGTTCCAGTGGATCAGGAGCACTGCTTCCTTACATTAGGAAGATAAGTGTGTTCAGGGCTGGCCCTTGGCATTTAGTTTTTTCCTGCAGTAATAAGTATGAAAAGCAATTCAATGTGTTTTTTGATTTTAGTGTAGAAATGAGATTCGACATTCTTCACCTGCCACAAAAAGAGTGACAAGATTCCTTGTTTCTTCAGATTTCTGCTTGTGAAAGTATAGAAATTTGAACTCAAGCCACACACATTATTGCTGATTGCTTCAAGGCCACCACATTTATGTCTTTAGATGAAAACCTTTAAAAGAGTCATTATAATTATAGACAACAGCCTGGTTATATAGTTACATCCCAGCGTAGCCTCTGCAATTCAGAAAGTTTACAGCAGTACTAAGAACTCAGAATTAAAATGCATTTAATTCTGAATAATTCTTTACTACTAGGCAGTGCCAGCTCAGAATTTCACACCCTTCAACAGATTGACTAGTTTGGCTTGTGTAATAGGTACCCTGCTATCCTGGACTACTTTGTGGGTGGGTGGAGATGGGTGCTTTTGGAAATGCCAATTGATAGCTAACCATAACAAGTCAGATTTATGCATGAGTGGAGAAGGTAGAAACATCTATCTAAAGTAAAATGGATCTACTACATGCCTAGGAGGGATGATGGAACTAGGAAGCATGCTTTCCTAGTCAACCAAGACCTGGTTTTGAGGCCATCACCAAGGTTTCTGACAGTAATTTTGGGGAATAGACATAGTAAAGCTGGAGATGGTTGGCTAAATTTACAGACAAACCAGTTATGCAGAGGTGAACTCCTGGGGGTCTGCATATTGAAAGGAATAATTCTTCATAACAGCATTGAATTGCCGGTCATCCTTTTGCTCTCTAAACAAGAAAGAAAGGAATTCGAGGAAAAGAGATTGATTCAAAGACTCAGTGGTGTAAGAAAAAGAAACCTCAGTAATATTACATACTATGCCTCATTAAACAAAATCTGTTGGACTTTTGTCTTTCCATTTGGGGATGAAACAGACTGGTATCTTGTGTTATTTTTGCACCAACTTAGTTGAGGTTTGGGTGAGATTTTTCCTTTGCAAAAAAAGACATCAAAACAAATTAATTTCTGATTAACTCTTACACTGAAACCTGTATTAGTGGGATCATTGTTGTAAGCAACATTTTTGTCTTGGAGTTTTTACAATATTTAGCAGTTGAAAGACTTAAAGACAAGCTTCCCCGGTAGCTTAAGAGCTGACTTCTGCTAAAGGCGTCTTAGCCCAGCAGGTCTGGTCAGAAATGGTTTCAGCTCTCCCGGGTCCAGGGAAGACAGGCTGCTTGAGAACCTATAGGGCACTACTGTCAGCACGCAGAACATTCCTGTGTTAACAGGCCCCACATGATATTTCAGGCAGCTCTTGTTTCTGTGGCCATGACCTGTTGCTCAAAGTCAAATCACTATGTTAACACAAAAGACTTCAAACTCACAGTATGCTGCTTTCCAGAGCAAGTGGTCATTTGTTCCAGTTTCCCGTGACCACATTGCTGCTGGGGTTTGCTGCTCAGAGAAATACACCAATTTGCAGGATTAACGCTGGACAGGGAGAAGGGATTGCATTGAAAACACGTGCTGCATTAGTATATGTACTTCAAAAGTGCTGAAAGCATAATGTTACCCTATCCCTGTTTTCAGCAGTTTAAAATGTTTTCCTTATTAAAATAAAAAAATGTTCACACATTCAAACTAAAGTAGCCAAAATACAACTTAGAAAATACATTTTTTAGCTATTAGCAAGATGATATGACTTTTAAACTCCATCCCTGACACCAGTTTCTCCACTGATGCCATTCAAAATAATGCTTTTTTTGCTACATTTATAATTCTATCCAGAAAGAGATAGTATCAGAGTATCAGAGAGTGATTTATATTACGCTGGATTTTACTGCAGCTTGGCATTGTGTATGAATCTTTTAAGCACTTCAAAACTACAAACGGAATAGGCTTCTAATTTCCAGAAGAAAATATTCCAAGGTAAGTTTGGTAACAAAAAAAGGGTGTCTTAAAAAGCATTCTGAATGATTGCTGTTTCAGCTGTTCCAGTCCACAAGATGGTATTAAAACACACTGGTGGCAAAAAACACTCACAGCCTTTTTTTACCTGAGAATATTAAATCTCATTCGGACGGTTGCTTCACAGAATTAATGTGGGCATTTCAACTCTAGTACAGATTTTGTTTGTAGAATCAGAGAGATGCATTTAGTAGTGTGCAGCAATAAAATAGAGACTGATTTGATGTATTTAATTCAGATGTAAATAGAAGGCAGCTACTCTGGAGTTAGTGAGGTTTCTTTGGGTTTATATCGTGGTTGGTAAAAATAGAACCTGACGATCTATTTTTAGATAACCCAGAGCTGTTATAGGTTGGAATTTTGCAACTGTGTTACCTACTGCCTTCATGAAAAGCCTCAAGCATGTTTGAAAAGATATGATTAATTTTAATACAGTTTGGGAACATTCTTTACATGCAGATATGCCATGGCCTACAGGAGACTCTTTACTGTCATATTTAATAGCTAATGGTTGAAGGTCCTTTCTTTCTGCAGAACCTTTAATACAAGCCCTGTTTATGCCACAGACATTATTTTCTTCAGATAACACTTGAAAAGCACCTAAATATTTAATAGAAATAATTTCTAAACTGATGAGAGATATGTTGATTTTGCTGATTCTCTTTTGTTCGGACTGTGTCAAAAGGCAGCAAAATAGTTCCTTACCCGGGACTAAGAAAATCAGAAGTGTTAGCAGCCAAGCTAATGGAAATATCTTTTTCACTTTCAGTAGTTGTACAGCAAGAAGAAAGAAGCAGTGATGGTAGGGAAAGGGAACACCCCTATTCACAGGGGATCCCACCAGCATGAATCGATCTGAGTGTACCCAGAGGGAGACAGTGGGCAGGACAGCCAAGCTTCCCAGGCCTAGCAATTAACTATAAAAAGCCTGTCTTTATCCAAACACACAAACTGTATTCTGGAAATTTCCACCACACTTCCTTCTGAAGTCCTACTTTTCTTAAAGTGCAGAGTAACATGGTCAGCAATAGTTGTGCTGGGATAGCAGGGGCTGTAAAGTCATCCATGCTGAAGAGCTAGGGCATGGACTCTATTAAAGTCGAAGTGAGTGATCCATGTCACTATCAATTTAACATTGAGTTGGTTTTCTTAAGGTTGAATTGTTTGGTTTTGTGTTTGTGTTTTGTTATTTGTTTGTTTGATTGATAGTTTTCTGAATCCTCCGTATTTTCTATTGCCTGTCAGAGATCAGCAGTTGTCAGTGAAAGTTTGACATGTGTGACAGTGGCTGTGGGTGGCACAAGCAGCATTTAGTCTTACCTCAGTGTTACGTACTTGTAATCTGAGGAAACTTGAGCTTTTAAGACACTGGTGCCTTTCCTTGAGTCTTTGGTCAGACATTCCAGGAATAGCAGGGAAGCTGCAGCACTTGTCCTGGAACTGTGACAGAGAGAGGGGGAGAGAAGGATGAAAGGGGGAATATGAAATACANTGTACATGATTGGAAGGAATTTTTTTTATCCTCAATATGGTTCTCAAAGTCATGAATAGCAATTGAATAGCAAATTCAAGCATTGAAGAGTGGGAAATATTAAGTGTCAAAATGCTCCTACCTTCTACAGATGAAATAAAACATCTAGGAAACAAGGGCATTGCCTACAGCAGAGTAAAATTAAACTGCTCAGCATGTTTGGTAACTCTTTTGTGGTATCTACTAAAAATTGTATTTTTGAAATATTTTATGCAGTTGCTTATCTTTATATCTTAAAATAATTTCATTAAAACCATCTAGACTATAGTATCTTGAGGGTCATCTTCAAAACCTGAGATATGCAAGACCTTAAATCTGGTAGTCAAGCATATAAGGTAGGGGAGGCTTCACAACACACATACCAAGCCTGGGGCAAAAAGTGTTCTGGAAGATGTAAGCTTATAATACGGGCTTTTTAAACAGTGTTTTCAGAAATGCTTTTGTACTTCCTGCATCTTGAAAAGGGAAGTAAATGAGAGAAAAAGAAACAAAGGTAAATCAAAGATAGACTTTATTAAAATATATGTAAATAAAACAATATCCCAACTTTACCCTCTTCAGGTAGACCTTCCAGGTTTGTCTACCTACTGGAGTAGATTTCTCTCCTTACAATGCACATCTAGCCTTGCACCTCCTAGCAAGTATGTAAATTAAAAAACTGCAGGAGTTGAGTTCTTGTGTTAGCATGATAATGTGCACTGTAAGGGTCCATCATACGTGGGCATCTCAATCACAGACAAATTAATCACTAGACATCTGAAGACAAGTTATCCACTTACAGCTGGCAAGAGGAGATCAGAGGGGATCCAAGGAGCTCAGCTCAATCAGTCCACCCCTTAGACATATAACCATACCTGAAAAAGACAAGGCAGCTCTGATTGTGCCTCTCTGTTAATTTTTAGAATACAAGTCTCCCTGCTGCCTTGCAACTCCTCCAAGGCAATTCCTATGCATCCTACTAAACTGGATCCCAACAGGAGGCTAGTTCGTGTACACCCACCTTCTCTATTACCCTTCCACTCTGTTACTCCATGCTCAGAGAGGCCCATCACCTGAAAATCAAACCATTCTAGTATGGTTAAGAAAGTTGCAAAGCAAGTCTAAGAGTGCTGAGTATACCCCATTATATTAGGAAAGACCAACAAGTTTGTTTGAATAGGTTTTTGATACAGCAAACAAAAAGTCTAAAAAAGGAGAAAAGCCAGCTACTTTCAGCTAGTGCCTTCCTCCATGTGTCAGTTCCACTTCTTGCAGGTTAGGGGAGCTGTACTTAGCATCCCAGTGATTAGATCTCAGCATGGTCCTGGTTTTGCCTTTGTGCTTGCACTGGTGAACCTTGTTGGGTTGGCCCTGAACCTCCCATCACAACTTGTGTCTGTAGGAAACACTGGCAGAACAAATAGGTATTAAGAGGATAGAAATATGAAATGAGTAGAGAGGGTGAAATAGCAGGTAGAGGAATTGTTTGTTTTTTTTTTTTGTTTGGATAGAAATGTACCCAAAACCTAATTTATGAGGGATATTGTTTTCCTCAGTGATTCCCTCAACCTGTGGATGGGAAGAAGTGAGAAGCAAATGACATGAACTGTGGCAGCTCTAGAGGGCCAGACCTCTTGGAGCCAAACACTCCCAAATGTCTGCTGAAGGCACAAGGCATGGGCTGCATCCTTCCATCTGGGTCTTGGCTTTGTTGTTGGGAAATGAATGGGGCTGTTTCATTCAGACCCAGATTCAGCATCAAAAAAACCCATGCTGGCCTGCTGGAGTGGCTAAAAGCAGTGAGTACCAAATATATAAAAGGATGTGGAAGAGAACTCAGGCTTCCAGCAGTTGCTCTATTCCTATTAATAACACAACATGTCTTTTGCACAGCATGGCCCTAAAGTAATGTAGCAGTTTTCACTGTTTTAACAGTCAGGTCTCCTAAGCTCTGCTAGTTTTCTAGACCCATATTACATACCACTGCAACTAGCTACTGTGAAAAACAGCACCTTTTTCTCTTTTACATTGGCTTGGGATATGAGGAAAAAAACCAAACAAAAACCCAAACCCCAAAACAACAAAAAAACCCTGCTAGTTATTGTGACCTGCAATTGGAGCTGGTGCCAGAAACTGAAAGCATGATTTCTTTAAGTTATGAAATGCTTCACATAGCCTACTACCACAGTAGTGAACTTACTGTGTCTTTTTAAAAAAAAGTTAAAAAAAATAATAGAAGAGGGGAAAAAGAAGGGAAGGCACCCAATGCTTTAAGCATCAAATTGCTAAATAATAGAAATAGTATTTTCTGTCTTAGATGTTTAAGAAAGTTTCATGAAAGAGATGAATATTAAGCCAAACATTTTCTTGGCTTTACTGCAGCTGGCTGCAGAAATGTAAATTTTTTTTTCAATGACTTCAGATCCTAATTTAAAAGCTAGGATTTTTAGCAGTGAGCAAGACACTATATTTGGCAAAAAAATTCTGCTGGCCTTACTGAGTACCCAGCACACTCAAAACAATACTCCTTTATCAAAAAACAATAGTCTGGTGTATTCACAGCACATGTAGAATTTGGACGCTCTACCAAATTCCACTTTCTTCTCTCGCAATATGTCTGTTGCTGTCTAATGAGCTGCGACAGTGCCTGTACTTCATTTTCAGCAAATGAAATTTATGCCTCGCAGGAATTGTAGTCTGGTCATGGCACTGCTCCTAGGTATGGGTGGGGTTTATTTTTTCAACCAGCTCTTGGTTAGCCACATGGGTACG
This sequence comes from Pitta sordida, assembly GCA_013390025.1. Taxonomy (NCBI): domain Eukaryota; kingdom Metazoa; phylum Chordata; class Aves; order Passeriformes; family Pittidae; genus Pitta; species Pitta sordida. The sequence goes on from WEKX01026504.1 coordinate 20,525, forward strand.
TGCTGTCGCACCACACAACAAAATCTTCTCTATAATGACTGGTTTAAGTAGCCATCCACCCCACGAAAGTGGATCCCATTTAATTTACTTTGTGTTTACCACACTCTCTTTCAAACTGTATTGTTGGCACAAATGGGTATTTATACAATTTTTATTTTAAACTATTTATTTAGAGTTGGGACTTCAGTAACACTTGTTGTCAGATTTATAGTGCGTATTTAAAACCAAGGTTCTAAAAATGTAATATTTCAAAGACGAGGAAGCAGATAATGAACTTACACACCTGAAAGCCTATTCTCTCTCTGGGTCTGATGGGAGCTGTGCATACTGCTGACAAAGCCTTGTGAGGCAGAGTGTATGCATCTGTGTTTGTACACTCACGCTTGACCAAAACCCATTGAGATCATCTGCAGTCATCAGGCTAAATGTAAAACTACCAGGCTGCCCAGGAAAGACAAACTTGGCATCTTGGATCACTGTGCTCCCATATCAGAGGCAGATCTGATGGTCCATGAGTAAGCTTAGGCCTAGTGTTGAACCCTGAGAGAAATAAAGAGGACAAAATGGGGTGCATAAAAGAAAAAAAAAAGCCTCTTGTTCAGCTACTGAAAATAAGATTAATCAAAAAATGTTTTTCTTAAAAAACCCTATGTGAAAAATATCTTCCACTTTCCAGTAACAGCTCTCAGACTTGTTGTAGGGCAGGAGGAAGAGTTATTTTGTCAATAAATAAAAAATCTTCATAAAAATAGATTTTACGAGCTGAGCATTTGTTCTCAGGGCCTGTTTTCCATGGCTTACAGAATGAATGGCATCATGAATGGAGTACACAGATTTCTTTATGTCTACAGGAAAAAATGTTACATTTAATGAAGTCAAAACTTACTGTAAAAGATTTGGTTTACCTATGTAACTTGTGTTGTCTTTCTCCCCTTGCACAAGCAGTATCTCAAAACTTCGATTTAGAAAGCCACTAATGTATAAGTCCCAGCACTCCTGCAGTAAGTAAACAGTGGGGAAAAATAATGAAGGAAAAGCCTTTGTTAAGGATTTGGTTTTTCAGGCTTCTTGGAAGTTACAACAACCTTAAAATTGCTTGGCAAACTCATACTCCTCCCTTTCTCTTGAGACTGCAGTATACAATTTTTACAACAGCCCTGTAAAATACCAGAAAAACTGGTGAAATGACATAATGACTCTTTAGTCAAGAATTCAGTTAAGAAATCAATACTAGATTTAAGGTCTCCATCCTGAATTGTAGCTTCTAGGCCTCAAGCCTTTTAAAAGCTTATAGTCTTGATGTTTACTGCAAGCATTTCTGCATAGATTGGATGGCTTTTAGTGTGAGAAAAGTTAAAAACTTGAGGAAGAATTATAAAAGGAAATGTTTAAATAAAAAAACCAAAGACAATAAAAGTGATAGAAAATTAATGTGTATATGCCAACATGCTTGTGCATATATATAGATATATGTGTTAGCCTTAAAAACCTCATGATTCATCCTGCTAGATAACTCTTCTATGTTCTCCACATTCAAACAACTGTCCTTGATGTCTTCACTTTGTGTAAAGCAAACACAAATCCCACAGCTAAAACTGTCCTTTAAGAGGGCCCAATATTTTGAATTGGTGAGGAGGAATGGAGAGTGAGCTTGGAAAATGCAGTATCGTCTTTATAGCACAGGTTGTACAATGGCATGGTCACACAGATGGTGTTAAAACTGCACAAAACGCTCTGTAACACAGTACTGTTTTATCCAATCTGGGAGCATGCGGGGGGCTGAAACCCCCATGATGCGCCTGGTGTGCACCCCAACAAGTGCATCTCTCTCGGGGTAGGCAGTGGGGAAAACACGTGAATTTTGCTCGTGCAGAATATAATTACCTAAGTATACATTGCAGTACAGTTCTTTTATTGAAAAATTAGCGAAGGGAAAACAGCATGAAATAATTAATAACTCATATTAAGATTATAATACTCATGGTGGTAAGATAATCAATTGATAATCATCTATGTAGGACTTTTCATTACTTGTTTTCTAGGTCTCTGCAGAGGAGGAAAGCAATATTATCTTAACCATAAATTAAATACTTTTCAGGAGTTATTTATGGGACAGTCCTGACTTGCTGGTGCTTGCCTCACTTGAATGCAACAAAGCTATCAAGTTAATTTTTTGTTTCCACATGGCTGAGAATACAAAACCTTTGCATAAGTGCAAAGCTTTTGTTTATTTAGGGTGAGATCTCTTTCTATGAACCTGCTGAAGGTAAATTATTGCTAGATATGTTTCAAAGATGCAAAGACCAAAGCGTCATTTGGATTGTAGCATTTTTTCTTCAATTATCAGTCTGATTATTAACAGTAGCTATATTCCTGTCAATTTCCTTGCACTGCCTGTGAGGCTGTGCATTAATGAAACATTGCCAGACCTGTGAGTTCTGTTTCAAGTGGTCACAGACAAGTGCAGGCTATCAGCACTAAAAAGTGTCATTGTCAAGCATTTTACCTCATTTAAAAGTAGAACAAGAAAGAATTACAGCAACAAATTGCTCAGCCCTTATGTCCATGAAGTGAAGAGGGCACCACTGAGAAAGTCTGCAGGAAATTAATTGTGTTTTCTGGAAAAGCGTGGGTTTTTCCTTTTTTTTTACCTGCTCTGCTTTTTTTTTTTTTTCTTTTTTTTTCCATAGGAACCGTTCAAACAACTGTGTTAGTCTAAACTGATTTGCAATAACAATACAGAACTTTCTGCAAAGGTGAGTGTGTGTTTTGGTGTTATTTTCAGTTATTTTTCACTCACTCTTCTTCAGGTGGTTTTAAACGGTATATATAAAACTGTTGTGCTTGTAACAAACCCATATCCCTCATCATGGTTTCAGTGGTGACTGTAGAGGACTTTTAGCTGGGCTGTCCTACAGAAATGGGCCAGAGTTGGCTTGCGCTCAAAAATAATAGGAAGCAGAATTTTCCATTTTTGCTTGCTTTGCCCTGTGTGATACAGTACACAATTTAGGACACTGGCATCTAAAAATAGACCTGGGCTTTTTCCAAGAGAGTCAGAAAGTAATACCCCTGTTAAAATGCCTTTCTAGAGTATAAAGTAAAGATAAACATTCAAGTAGAGCTCTTTGTACATAAATATTTTCTAGTACAGTCTAAAGGATTTTGTTTTCAGAATGACAAAAAAACCCCAAACAGAATCTAAATTTGGTGCCCATTTAAAATCCAATAAAAAAAGATTTTAAAAGATACCATGTTGCAATAAAATATAAACTATTTCTGTGTAGACTTCCGATTGCTAAATCATTTTATGTCAAAAACTGGAAAATAAAATGCTTCTAAATATAGTGCATTAGAATTTTCTTATCAGTTAATTTTTTAGAAGCTCTACACTTAAGAGCACCATAGTAACAGCTCTGCAAGCTGAATCTTTATTACAGTTATCCACTGAGAGCTTCACTGAAGACATTTCCTCTGGGATCAGAGAGACTAGAAATCAATTCTGATAATATTAGAACAAATTTAAAGAGCAAAAAGCCCTAGAAAGCATGTGATGAATAAATAAAGAGATCTTTATTCCTTGTGCAATCTTTTTCACCTCTTTTTTACTTTGTTGTGCTGAAAAGAAATATTTCTGTGTTGCAAATGTTAACACCTTGAAACATTTTGTGAAACTGGGACTGAAATTATGAATTATGCAAATATTAAAGGTACTACTATTTGTGAGGCAGACTGTGAGAAGGTCAAGGTAATTAATGATATTGAGATATTGATGACATCTTTCCTAATTCTTTATGGTTTGAGCATATCTGTCTGGCATAAACCAAATCTCTTTTGAGGGCTGAATCTGAGTATCATTTATTTCCCACCAAAATAAACCCAAAGGTTATGATGATGAGGGGAGCACAGTAAGCACAAGTCCAGCTTTAGGTCCAGCCCTGCAAACTACTGAGGAAGGACTGTTTTGCATGGTTGATTCTGGCTCACTCTGCAGCCTCCTGCTCCAACATCATCAAAGTTCACCCAGATATTTTGATTTAACTTACTACAATCTTTAAGCAAGGCCTAGGTTGTCCTAATGATATCAACAACTAAGACACCTGTCCTGTGTCACAGACTACCTCAGAGGTCCTGGAGTGGGGCCAGCAGAGGTGTCACACTCCACACCACCTTGTTGTCAGCTGGAGCTGTCCTTTTACAGTATAAGCATCATCTGTGGTAGATGGAATAATCTGAACTCTCATGTGCCCTTCTCCTTTACAAAACAACTCACACTGAATAGGATTTCTGGTACTGGCCTCTGCAACACCTGAGTGCAATTGTGGTGGAAGAAAAAAAAATTAAATGTTTTGTAAAAATAAAAGGTGGTGAATCAATGTTTTATAAAATTAAAACAATTGACTCACCTCATTTTGTGACCTCAAGGTGTGTTCTTTTGTCCTGCCATGCACACTTAGTCCAGAAGAATGGCCAGAAAAGGCCTGCCAGCTTTGAATTTATCTAGGTGATACTTAGTACTACATCTGAGCCTGCTTGCACATCCCTTATCCAGGACACAACATCAGCAGTGGTGTCAGCACTTTTGATGCCAGGTCTGCAGAAACAGGTAAAGAATGGTTGTCACTTATCTCACTCTCCAAATTTTTCTTTGTTTCCTTTTTAATACTACGTATTTTACCGGAGGGGAGAAGAAGGTATGGTTTTCTTGATGAACTCTGTTTGAAAATGAGGTTGAAGATGTGGAAACTGTAGCCATGAGAAACCCTGATGAAAGGAAGCACCACTGATATAGGGTGCATGGACTTCCCAGTTGTATGCAGCCAGCTCGCTGAAATCCCAGTGCAATCATTTCTGAAAGCAAAATTAGCTTCAGAGGGAGAGCAACCAGGCCCTTTGTGTCCCTCCATGTAAAATCCATGCATCTGCTCTGGCCCTGGGTCATGACTTGGTGGGATAGCTGGAGATTTCTGAGGGCTGTCCCTGAGGCATCACAGAGCACAAACCCATTCACATTTTTCCTGAAAGTGTTTGCTGGATAGCTTTGTAAGTCTAAGTGTCACCTGTTGTTATGGTTTAGGGGGTTTT
>WEKX01026506.1:0-26319 GCA_013390025.1 Pitta sordida
CAGTTGTTTAGGAGGTATTATGCATGAGAATGGCGGTTCTAATCTTCATCCACAGCCTCCGCTGGATGATGTGAATGTCGTTGACTTGAAATGGATATGTAATATGATTCTTAAAACAATAGAATTGTTATATCAAATGAAGAAGTGGGAAGCACTGGTACACATAACTGTCCAATTTAATATATTTACACAGTAAGTTACACCAACTCTAATAAAAACTACAAAACTAATAATCTAGATAAATATACCTTTTTTTTTGCTTAATTACTATACACTTTGCTTTTTTTTCCAGTGAGAGATACACAGAACAAGTGAGTCCACTGCTGGTGTATGCTCAGAGGCAGCTACTGGAAAGGATACAGCAGTTCCATGGTCCAGCCAGCCATGAATCTCATTTCATAAAATATCTGTCTGATAATGCACAGAAGGTGAACACAGATTTCGTTTTGGGGCACTGACTCTTAATGTGAACTAATTATGGAGAAGTGCTTTCACTGATTAGATTTATGTTTTCTCATAGTGTTCCCAGATACCTAGTCAATTAAAATAAGTTAATGGACATAGTTGATTGAAGTGCATTGAAAGGCTTGTGTGACATAATTCCAAGAAGTAGCAGATCACCTAGAGAACATTTTTTCCATGCATAAAATACCCATTTCATATTTTGAGCCTAAATTTAATTTCATGTTACGTAGTTCTTAATGCCACTCTTTTAACCTGAAAACACTTATTTGGATTTTGTACAATCTTTGTGATTAATTAAGTTTAAATACAAAGGTTGTTTTGTTTCTGCATTGGAACACTGCTTCTAAAGAGTGAAATTAATAAAGCTGAGTTAACCCAAGCATTGACAATGATGATAAAAAACTTGCAAAAACTTGATCACCAGCAAAACCCCCCTAGAATATTCAGCAAATTCCTCTCATTAAAAGCCATGGCTCTATATGTTTAGTTGGAAATTTTTCATTGAATTAGTGATTAGAAATTACAGTTTTCATTTTTTTTAGTGTAAGGGTTTTTTCTAAGAAGTTTTGCTGAAGTCAATCACAATGTGGATATTTTTAATATGTAACTACATTAGCAAAATAAAAAGTCCGTTCTGGATTAGTTTTTTTATAGGAATGTGGAAGTTTGCTTCTTTGACAGGGTTAGGCTGCTTCTGTGACTTGGTTAGAGCTATTCTGTATATCCCTATGCAGCATTACTTTGTGTTTTACAGGCAGCGTTCCCTTTAGGCACATTTGCAGTGCAAGCATGCATTCAGCTGGAGATAGAAATATGGGTTATTTCCTGAATATCAAAGAGGTGCTCATGATGAAGGCAAATACCAAATAAGATACAAGTTTAGTTCAAAAACTTTGAAATGCCTACCTGAATTTTTTATGTGGTGTGGATGTTTTGCCTCTTACTAACAAGAGTACTAGTTAGGTCATTGATGTCTTTGTTAATTAGTTCTCTTTATTTTGTCATATGACTGAATATTTAGATACTTTAAGCACCAAAGGTTGATTTGTCTGAGTATTATTCATGAAACAAAATTTGCTTTTTAGATGAGTTGCAGAAACTACATAGGGCACAAATTGGTACTGCCTGTTGCCCGTTTGGACAGTGAAGGGATTTTGCCTGGGCACTGTTTTCGTCTTGAGAGGAAAAATGATTTTACAGGTTAGAGGACATTTCAGTATTGTGTGTTCTCTTTTGTCACAAACTCTCTTCTTTGTTTCACACTGGATTTTTTCAAATTCCTTCCACTGCTCCTGTAATGTTCCTGTTAATATAATCTTAGCTTTGTCTTCAAAGTATTGTTCTTGATATTTTGGATGGGTAGTAATGTTGCCAAGATCTTTCAGAATATATTCAGACTGTGTCTGAAAGCAGAGAAAAGCAGATGTCATCTAGATGCCAGATGAACTACAGCATGTGAGTGAGGTTGGTGGTTCTTGGTCTAGTTTTCTGTCAGTATCATTGGGTATCCAGCAATATACCCAGTATATATCCAGCAATATACCCAGTGAACCGGCATTGTGCATATAATACATGTTCCTGATTATTAATAATCTGATTTAATTCATATCCTAACAGGAAACAAAGGTAATAAGAGAAGACTGGACGAGGAGCTTAGTGACATGGTCTAGCTGGGGGGTGTAGGGCTGGGTGACCCTGGGCCCCTTCCGGCTCGGAGTGGCCTGCTAGACTGTGAGGCATCTAGGTTGGTATTACGCTCTAGGATGTGCTCTTGGTCACTGTACGGGTATTAGATGGTGAGTTGGACTAGATGATCCTTGTGGGTCCCTTCCAACTCATAATTTTCTGTGATTCTGTGATTCTGTAATAATTTTAATATACTTTAGTCGTGAAGTTGTAAAATAGTTCAAATATGTTTAATAGGGTAATTTAATAAAAATATTTATTACAAAATTATTCTCTGTAATTGTTAATTCCTTTTAGATCACAGTCAGGCAAAAGCTCTAGTTTGTGTGCCTCTTGATGTGGATGATACACTGAGATGTTTTAGAGAAACTCTACAAAAATCTCAGTATCACAGTAGAGCACTGACACACAGCAGAAAACTACTTTCATTATTTCTTGCACACACACAAGGTGAGTTACATGATTATTGAAGTGTTTCTCAATAAAGTGTATATGCAGTCAAAATAGTAAAGATTGAAAGGAACAGATTTTTCTAAATTTTAGTTTTAGTTGTTACTGATATGAAAAAATATAGAATATGAAGTTATATATGAAGTTCTATATGCACAAGCTCTGAGGCTAATTTCCTATATGTCTAATAGTTGGATGATAAATTTATTTTCATGCAGATGTGTCACTTGTCTGTCTGCAGCCATACCTCTAGCAGAGGGTTGACTGACATGTCTGTGTGTCTCTTAAACTAATTGGACATAATTCATTGGTCAGTGTAACCAAATGAAATATTCTCTGCCAGTGAAAATAAACTTGGGAAGATCTGTCAGTCAAACCAAATGAAAATAAGGTACACAGGAATTATATATTAGTTCAGCTAAAGTGGTGTGGAAGTATTTATGGTGCTAGAAATAGTATAATGCTTTTCCAAACTGATCATATAAATCACTTTTCTGATCTAGAAAATACTGGAAGAGCAATCAGCAACCATATCTCTTCAATCAGAAAGCTGAAATTTAATGTGGGAGCTGAACTGATATTCCTATCAACTCCATGTGACCTTTCTGAAGAAAAATTTAATTTCTCCAGTACGGTTGAGAATAAACCAATGCCACAGTCACAGCTTCCAGTAATTATCTCTTCCTATGAACAAACAATAGGTAATTTTTTTTTCATAAATTTCTGCTTACAGCTAAGAAGTAATAACATTCTGCCAATCTGTGTTTATATATATTTATTCCAGTGTTATTTTCCTCTGTCAGACAGCTGTAACTGAGAAAATCTGCATTAGATCCTAAACAATTGACTAGTTGGTTCATCATCTACATTTATCTCGTCTTATGAAAAAGCATTACTTCAATGGTGTTATACTGACTAATGCTCAATTCAGAATTTGATGTAATGTTTAGCAGATTAATTTTAATTCCATGACAGCTTTTGTTTTTCCTAGCAAACAGACCTTTCAGATTCTGTGCATTTGAATGTGAGACAGAGTTACTTGGCTTCTATCTTACATTCCCTTATGGCTTTACTCATACAGTTACGGCTCCTCACTACTACCTGGTTCTGCTGTATGGCAAAGCAGGTCAAGTGTAGTAGGTCAACACATGCTCTAAGTGGTTTTATTTGAAGTAAGGGATTATAAAATGAGCCTGTGAGACTGCTGCTGTGCTGTATGCAGGCACTTTTGTTTAGCAGGGCCAATGACCTGCTTCACAGTTTATCTCCCGAAGAGGAAGAAACTAGAGAGGTCTGAAAAAACAAAACTAGAAACCCATAGGTCTGTAAATAAATCCTACTCTTGTTTTCACGGTTAGTAGAAATAAGAAATGGTACATTTGAAGGTGAAATATACAAGTCCAATAAACTTTAAAAAAATTATTCATGCATTGAGTTACATAGGAATTCATGTCTACTCGTGCAAAATTCGTTCTAGATTCAATAATTTGTTTAATGAAGTTTTTTAATTAGTTAAAAATAAATAACAGGAATCCTTGAAATGAGTAACCAGAGAGACCTCAAGGTACAGGCTCTACATGAACTTGGAAATCTTCACTTCTATGCTGGAAACAAAAGGTACATAGTTACTGGGTGGAAAAAGAGCTCCGTTTTATTTCTTTTAATTGACAATCCTATAAACCTCAACTGTCTTGTAAGTTCTTGTGCTGTCCTTATAACTCACCTTTAATATTTTGAGAGGCTTTTTTCCTTGACATTGTTTATTTTCCTTAGTAACCTCATTGCCATTAGGCAAATTAGCTGTGCATCTCTGTATTTTTAAAAAGGACTATCTATTGCTTGATGATTTGAGTTCCAGTAAGTCTGTTTACCAGAAATGGTATTTCTTTTTCTGTTACAGAAACTGTATTTAAGTTTTTGACCCAATCAGAATTAGTTACATCTCAGGCAATAAAGGGAAAATGAAGCGAGTCGTATCTTCCACTTTGGAAAATGTCAGCAACGTGATGACATTTTTTATGTTACAGAGGTGCTTTTACATATTGGTGTCAAGCCCTTGATGAAACACTCAACATTGCTGATGCTCTTAACAACTGGCAAGAGTTAGGTTTTCCAAAAGATCCTACAGACTGCTTTGCAGGTGGAAGATGGAATGATACGAGTCAGAAATTTCTTTCTCGGGCTGGAGCCTGGGGATGTTTACTTGCAGCAGTCTTAGTAGCTAAGATAGCTCAGTAAGTATCGTATCTATGTTTCTTTCATATTTTAAACAAATTGCTCATCCAGGACATTAAGCAACTTGAAATTAATTAAAAAACAATGAAGAGTTGGCATAAAAAGGACTCATCAAAGGCACAGAAATTTTTCCTTTCAGGAAGAAAGTTGCTCTTTTGGAGATTATTGTTTGTTCTCTTTTCTTGAGTGCCCATCTTTGATCATAATTGCAGCTGTATATTATATGGAGAGATCATTGAAATAAAACAAAAATGATAAGAAGTAGTTTTATATAGGATTTTACAGTCATACTGATTTTTGATCAGAATGTCACATCTCCCAAGTCATTGCACATATTAAATATTAATGTATCTCGAGGGCAGATTTACTGCCTAAAATACTAGTTTTCTGGTGAATTAGAGCTAAATTAAATTTGAATTACTTTATTAAAGTCTACCATCAATAAATATTTCTATCCAATACTCCTTGACTGCTGGTAAAACACTATGGATGTAATTCTGAGCTGTTCCTCAATGTATTGTACAAAATATAAAACCTAGAAATATCCAAGACAGCTTAAATGACCTAAGAAATATTATAACTGTGAAAGGGCAGAGCTTCACCCCAGTAAACTGCCTTACCTGTGGAGCAGGTCATATTAATAGCACTGTAAAATACTGTAAACCAAGTTAACTTTGAAAGTATTAGCATGGGGATTTCAGGGTTAAAGGGCGTTGCCACACTCAGAATTAGCACCCAAAAGGAAAAGGGGTGAGTTTACTCCACTTAAACTTCTAATTCTGAGCTGTGCTTCCATCTCAGGTCCTATTAGGCAAGACCCAATCCCTAGCTGCTTTTGCAGGGGTTTGTGACATTTATTTGCTGCACTGTATATTATCCCTTTCCTGTTAATATGTGCATTACATATCCTGGCAGGATTTGGAGCGAGTTATCCTCCCGGCTTTTCCCACAAGTGGTTCTTTTGTGTTCAGACTTGACTTGGACTGTTAAAAATCTTTCCCTTGAGTTGCTCTTTCTAAAGCAACATAGTGGTAGGCTGTAAAACATGGATTAAAGGATTCTAATGTTGAATTAAAGATTTCTAATATTCTAGATCAGAGGAATATCCTCCTACCCAGATGGTTTAAAGCTCTAATGAGATGTTGTGTGAGAGTCATTAAATTAAGCTAGACACCTACCATGTGAACATTCACATGTGCTATTATCTTAGCCTTCCTGTATGGAAAGAAATACTCTAAGTTATGAGTGGCTTAATCTGCTTTGTCTTCTTAGTTTTGTATGAGATGAATTTTTCACTTTGACATGGCCTGGTTCTCTTCTTTAACTTTAATGAGAATTTTGATGACTGCCTTTTGTTTAGGTGTGTCTTTGGTCAAATGTGTCTTTATTTGCATGACGTGGCTGAGCATGACATGACATGCATGACATGACCTATTGGCAGAAAAGGCAGCTATTTTCCAGTAGGGAAAATATCTAGATTGTGTTAGTATCATTATTACATTAGACTGGAAAAAATAATTTCAATAATTTGTATTGATGGGCACATTGATATTTCTTATTCTTTGTTGTACTTTAGGTATATAACAACCTCACAGTTGAGATTAAGAACAAAATATTGCTATTTTTCTGCTGTACTTTTTAAGGTAAGAATATAATTTCAGTTCAGATTCCTAAAGTTGACAAATTGCTTTTAAAACTTAAATCTCAATGACCCTCTGTTAAAATATTTCTCTTTTCATTTTAATTGTAAAGGAAAAATGGAGATCAGAGAGAGTTGAGGATTTATGCACATTAGATGCAATGTTTTTATTCTGTTTTTTAACATTATTCATTTATTACAGCCTAAAAATTATCACTTCAATAGGAGGCTAGTGTCTTAGGGAAATAATGAAATACTGAAAAGAGAAGATGACTAAAATATTTGACAGTCAAATACATTTTTCTTCTCTTGAAGTATTCTGCTCAAGAGGAGCTGGATGGCATCAACAACAGCAGAGTGCTCTCTTTTAGCTCAGTAGAGCACAGATTGCCTTAGATTTTCAACCAAGGGCACAGACTCTTTAGAAAAAGAAATTCTTGAATCTCTGCTAGCTCTGAAAGATATTAGCTTGTGATACTAGAATCTCTGCTCTATAAGAAGTTTTCTCTAAAAGCAGATGATAGTAAAAAAGTAAAAATTATCCAGTTTCAGGCCACTAGAAAGTATGATCATTAAAATGAAGTTTGCAAACTTTCAGAAAGGAAGTTATATAGAAAAAAAGCATTTGAGTTTACTTTTAAACGGAAGTTTTAACATACAGGTAACAAAAGTAGTATAGGAAAAAGAACTGCAAATATTTTGCCAGTCATACTTTACTAGGATCAATGATAACTTCCTGAAGCTGCACTGGGATGAGTAATTTGGCTTCCTCCAAAGCCAAGCTATGCTGGTTTCTAATATCTTGTGCCATGATTGTAAATGTGAGGCCACATTTAAAAGATCATTAAGTTCATGAAAGTGAGAACAAGTCAAAGAAACAAAGGTAAATGAGAATTTTTACTACCTTCTAGCACTGTAATTGCTGAACAATTACAAAGCTGAACAATGGTGATTCCTCCTTTTGACAGAAATAGTAGTAAGCATTTGTTCCAGTTGTATAATGGTAGAGATAATTGTGACTTGACTGAAGCGGGTCTGATATTAATTGGGATAGGAGCAGCTTGCAGGGTGATAGTCTTGAAAAATATAATCAATTACTGTCACTGTACCTCGCGAAGTTCAAGCCCATAATTTGTTGCTTGAATTGAAAAGCTTTTATAACCTTACTTAAATTCCACCTCTGGTGTAGGCTTTAGGCTTGTTTATCTCTCTAATCTGAGTATGTCAATGCAAATTTCTCTAGCTTATCATTGCTAATTACACCAAGATAAACACAATTGGAAAGGAATATCCAAGATCAGATACAATGTTAGCACCCCTCCATTTTTAAAGGAGAAACATTCACATTATTTCCTTAAATTTCTCATTGGTTTTTACTTATATGATTTAAGCTGCCCTGGCTGACAAGCTGCACTACCTCACATAGTTAAAGGTGGAACTAGTGTGGAACGAGCTTTTAACTGGCCTTATACTCAGCAACTCTCCCAGAAATGATGGGAGAGATACTGCCCTTAGACTACTTACAGCATTATTTTTTACTCCATCAGATTCACACAAAGCATTTTTTCTAAAAAGAAAAAAAGATTGTTTTACTAATACCTGTACACCTTTTCACAAATAGTTCATTTTTATTACTTTCAGAGCCTGTTTAGAACTTCTCTTCCACATCCAACATCTGACTGTGACTTTGTACAATATGAAACAAATATTCTTATTCCTGGTATTGACCTATTCTCTGATCGCTACAGAGCTGATATCTCTACTGTAGTTGCAAGTCTGAATTTTGTTATGTTTGAACTACATTGTGCAAAACAAAATTTAATAGTAAGTATTATTTTTTATACTCTGGAAGTGAGTTCTTACTTTTATCTGTGGGTATACTTATAAGAGACCTCAGAACATGTAGCAAAACACCTGTATGGTTAGATTCTGTGGCGCTGAGGTAGAGCAAGGTATACAAGTTTTAGGGAACTTTTTATTCTGGAAGATGACAACACATGGTTCATTTAGGCATTTTATAGGAAATCTATTATATACAATTTAAAATACACTGTACTGAGAATCACCTTAAATTCGGTATGTGCAGAATGCTTTCAATAGTTTTACTTTCATATTCAGTAAATAAAAGTCCCTTCTGCCTTTCTCCTTATGTTCTGTTATTCTTCTGTATGGAGTGTTTTAACTGCTTCCCTGTTATGTTGATCATGTGCTTGTTTATTCCATTTACTGTCTGACCATTTCCACTTTAATCCAACTTCTTTCGAAGGTGCATTGGAATAAATAGATTGAAATGCTTACTAGTACTGAAAAAGTTGCCGTTCTGTCTGTGTTCTAGTTTAGTTCTGTATACTCTTAACAGTTTCATTTCAGGAGATTATTATATACCTCTATAAAGCAACTGTGTAAGCATGACAGAAAACTCTCCATCAGAAAAAGTAGGTAGTTTCCTACCTCTGTAATGAGTTGAATGCACTTATAGCAAGGTTCTGCAAGTAGCAGAGCCAGTGCTGCAGAGGGGGAAAAGAATGCGTGGCTGACATGAGGGGGGTAAGAAAAGGTTAGGAAGCAGAGATGGAAGAGAAGTTAGAGAGAAGGAGGAGAAAGATGTTACACTTCTTTTTGCCAGCAAGTCATTTCTTGGATTGATTTCTTTTGAAACTTTAGGCTGTCTGTAATGTTTGTAATGTGTATTTTTATAGTTGTACCCTATTATAAACCCTAGTTTATAACTAGATGATGTATTACTTTGCTACAGATTTTACCCTTGTTCACACTATACCAATATATTGTTTCCGAGATTTGCAAGGACCCAGCTAAAAGTATTGAAGGAAGAATCTTCAAGGTAATCAAGTAAACTTTATCACAATGCATTATATTTCAAATAAACCTTTCATTTGTTTGTTAAATGTAGTAAATTTAATTTTCATGTATCACTACAATGCAATATAATGCTTTAAAGTGCAGCTGCTGCTTAGTGTTTCTTATCAGAACAGACTGTAAGGCTACTTTCTAAATGTGATTGTTATTTATATTCTTAATTTTAGTAGTATGCAGAATTATTTATACAGTTTGACTGTTGATTTTTCTACAGAGGCTGTTGACTGCTTCTATAACTTCGTTCTACTCTCAGTTTAATGAAGAGACAGTTTTCCTTCCTCAATCCAAACTTTTTACTTAGTATTTCTTATCTTATTCTACTTCTCTTTTAAATGTTTTCTTAAGTGCAAACCATCAATGATTTTTTTATTCAAAATGTTCACTTTTGGATTTGTTAGCATTATCATTGTGGAACAAGGCTCCACCAAACCTGGGAACAGATTTTTGTCATTTCACTAATGTTCGCTTGTTGTTTTGGGGTTTTTTTCCTTAATCATTTATGGGGCTTGGGGTTTTTTTTAAGAAATCTAACTGGTATTAAGAGTCAAAGTAATTATTTGTTTTAGCTATTTTCAGGAAATGCTGATACGGGTTAGGTAAGGTAACTGAGTACTACGAGACTAAGATGAATAAAATCTGTGAAACAGATTTTTGGTAAGGAGCTGACCTTGGACAGACACTCAAAACTCTTACCAGATGAACTAAGTTATTTTCTTTTGTCAGGAATAAATTTGTGAAGAATTTCTTTTTAAAAGCAAGAGACCAATCTTTAAAATTTCACTTAATCACTATGATGCATAAAAAGTTTCTCTCCTTTGAGAAATGTACTATTCTGGTAGCCAGATCTATTTGAAAATTACCATTAAATACATGATATTTTGAGCAAAAATTATCATTGAAAATTATTGACATCAAAGACTGTGTTCTTTTTTCACAGATTAAAGTACTTACAGATATAGGATTTTTTACGGAGGCCTTTCATGAACTGTCTTTGCTTAACTATGGAGAGAGAATTCCATGGAAAATACCTGCAGGATACAGAACAACTCAACAAACGCAGGTATACTAGAAAAGTATTAACACTGAACACTATTTTCTTCATGAAACCGCATATTATCTATATCTGCAAGTTATTACATATTCCTAAGAAATTCCTAAATTTCTTTCAGTAGTTGGGTCAAATAGTAGGCATTGAATGACATTTATTTCTCTCACTGAACAACAGGAACAAA
Organism: Pitta sordida; assembly: GCA_013390025.1. NCBI lineage: Eukaryota > Metazoa > Chordata > Aves > Passeriformes > Pittidae > Pitta > Pitta sordida. Next base: position 10,585 of record WEKX01026506.1, read on the forward strand.
AAGCAATTTTAAAACATGTGCTGTTTTATACAGTGAGTACTGCAGTTAATGCTGTAAAAAATGTGATTTCATATGTAGATATGAAAAATATGATAAAGTTCTTGCTCTTTTAATGGCCAAGTTCCCACAGCCCCAGCCCAGTGGCACCTCTCTGGGGCCAGAGACAGGCTGAGGCTGTGTTAGGACTTCAGCCTGCAAGTGAACAGGAGCATTCTGTACTGGGTTAGCAACTGGTTGTATGGCTGAGCCCAGAGAGTGGTGGTGAATTTGTCACATCCAGTTGGCAGCTGATCACTAGTGGTGTCCCCCAGGGATTAGTGTTGGGGCTGATCCTGTTTAGTATCTTCATTGATGATACGGACGAGGGGATTGAGTCAATCATAAGCAGGTTTGCAGATGATACCAAGCTCAGAGCAGGTGTCAATCTGTTAGAGGGTAGGAGTGCCCTACAGAGGGACCTTGACAGACTGGAGAGATGGGCAGATTCCAATGGAATGAGATTACAATAACCCCATGCAGAGCTATAGGCTGGGGACAGAGTGGCTGGAGAGTAGTCAGGCAGAAAGGGACTTGGGAGTACTGGTGGATAGGAAACTTAACATGAGCCAGCAGTGTGCCCAGGTGGCTAAGAAGGCAAATTACATCCTGTCCTGCATCAGGAATGGTGTGGCCAGCAGGACTAGGGAAGTTATTCCCCTATACTCGGCACTGGTTAGACCACCTCTTGAGTACTGTGTCCAGTTCTGGACCCCTCAGTTTAAGAAAGATATCAAGGTACTCTAATGTGTCCAGAGAAGACCAATGGGGATGGTGAAGGGGAGCTGGAGCACAAGCCCTGTGGGGAGTGGTTGAGAGAGCTGGGGTTGTTTAGTCTGTAGAAGAGGAAGCTCAGCGAAGACCTTACTACTCTCTACAACTACCTGAAAGGAGGTTGTAGTCGGGTGGGGGTTGGTCTTTTCTCTCAGGCAACTGGTGAGAAAACAAGAGGACACAGTCTCAATCTCCATCACGGGAGGTTTAGGCTTGATATTAGGAAGAAACTCTTCACAGAAAGGGTCATCTGCCATTGGAATGGGCTGCCTAGGGAGGTGGTGGAGTCACTGTCCCTGGAGGTGTTGAAGAATAGGCTGGATAAGGCACTTAGTGACATGGTTTAGACGATGGGTAGGTGTTGGGTTATAGGTTGGACTTGATGATCGCAAAGGTCTTTGCCAACCTTGCTAATACGGTGATACTGTGTGGGTCATGGTCAAGCTTGAGGGGAACTGGGCTCAGACACAGCCCCAGGATGGCTGCACAGGGCCACTGGGTCTGTCTGGGCTGAGCTTGGCAGGGGCTGGGGTAGGGCAGACCCTGTTTTGGCATTGCTGGGACAGGGGCTGATAGCCCCATGGGGCTGACATGGGGTCCTGGGCAGACGATATGCTGCCCTCAGAGCCTTGAGTGTTATGTCACCCCAGGTCTATTTGATTTTCTCCATATCTAGTCGCTAACATGCTTTAAGAATTGGAAGCTGTTAACAGTTGACCTGGACTTCTGTCTTACCTGTGAGCATACCTGTGCAGGCTGATTGGGTTATCAGGCAAACTTCCTCCATAACAGTGGTGGATCCTTTCCTTATTTTCCCAGCACACGTAAATAATCTAATGATTTTTTTTCTGGATGAATGTACTCAAGGTCTCCCTTATCTGAGTGGTGCTTTTGGGTAGGTGACATGACAGCACTAGAGGTCAGGACTGAAAAGTAGGAAAAATTTCTTCACCAAAAGAATTGTCAAGCACTGGAACAAGTGAAGTGGTGGAGTCACTATCTCTGTAGGTTTTAAAAGACATGTAGATGTGGCACTTAGGAATTTAGTGGAATTTGGCAGCATTACTTTTACAGTTGGACATGATGATTTTAAAGGCTTTTCCAATCTCTAAATGATTCTAGGACTCTTTTGTAGAAGGCTAGTGGGACAGGTAGGGAGACCCCTTTTGACAGCAACATGGATTTAACTTGATTGTACAGCCACATTCCATAGATGCAATATATGGTATTTCTAATTATATTTTTATATTTCTAATCTGGTGATAATTAGAGGCTGGTGCTGAAAGAGAAATTCCTAACCCCCCTCAATACCTTCATATTTGCTTAGCCTTGAATTTCCTTACATTGCAGCCTCACAGTTGCTATAACTAGCATAGAGCAGCAGTATCTTTTTGACAATAGCCAACAAATTGATGTCTAAGATAATTAATAATGGAATGATTAAAATTGGAATTATGTAGAATGTCAAATTTTTGCATTTACAAAAACAGAAATATGGACAAGCACTTCTCCTAGAGTAACCTGCAGTGGTACTCAGCTTTAAATGAAACAGGAACTTAATAAAAAGTAGAATTAAAATAAAGTCATACCTCAGTTATTCATGCTGTCATATTTGCGTCTTTTCCTGCAGTCTTTACTCAGATATTCATGGAGTGGTGTGGTCCCGCCCCAGCCAGCCCTGTCAGGAGTCAGGAAGTCTGACTGTAACACAGACACTCACGTGGGGCCCATTCTGTCCCTTCCTGGTGTGGGCAGTCAGCCTGGGATTGCCAGCGCATATGTGCATATGCAGATACTCACAGCCTCAGGCAAAGCACTCCTATCAGTGCCAGCTGCCACAATTAAAGGGAAAACAACCTAACTCCCATGCTCCTTGCTGCTCGTAAGGAGCCTGGATATTGCAGTGTTCCAAAGTTGCCATATTTCTGGCAATAATTTGCCATATTAATGTCTGACCCATATTCATGGATTAAAGGTTTTGTGGGACCTGCAGGAGACCCATAATCCACGAATACAGAGGTATGACCACTTACTGAAAAAGACAGTTGATGGTTGGTGTCTATAGAGTTCTTAGAATTTGGAAAAGGATTTTTGATGGTTTATGCCTTTTTCCTGGTGAATGGCACAGGAGGTGCAGGGATAGTTTTGGGTCTCAGATTATGTTTCAGAAGTTTAAAACCCATAGAAGCAAAGTAATTGTTGGTAATTGAGTTTTCAAAGTAGAGTTGGAGATACACAACACTTGTCCACTGGTCTGCTAACTCATTTATTTTATACTTATATGTTAAACATCACTTATTTTTGGTTTTGTCCATTTTACTACAGGCCTTACGGAAATTTGACTCCTCAAAATCTCTCATGACTGTTACAAATTTGCAGGTAAAAAAATCTGAAAGAGTTAAAAGTTTTATGCAATACATAAGTATTTATTTCTCTGGCTTAAGGTGGAAATTATCTAGTTCAAAAACGATACTTGTTATTATTAAAAATCCCAGTAAATAGGAAACATATTCTTCTAAACAGATTACCATTTCCTAAACTTTAAATTTTATGGCTGACCTCTCAAGGGAGGGGCAAGTACCATTATCACAATTTTTCAGATGGGAGACCCAAGATGTAGAAATCTATGATCTGTCTGTGCAAAACACCAAAGGAATTATTCAGGTTTTGTTGTGGTATGTAAAGTCTGGTGTTTATCTTGCTAAAATACTGAGAATATCAGTCATTTAATATTATAATTTCTGTCTACCAGAGCTGTGTTCCTAGACTTGTTCTATTTCAGAAAAGGGTTGAAATCCATTTCTGAGGCAACAAAATAATTTATATGGTGTAAACCAGTTGATGAACAGTAATTTTCTCCTTTTGTTTAAAAACACATAATCATCCATAACGTGTGTTTTTCAATTTTAATGATTTCCTTTTATTAACCTTGTCACAGATCCATTGAGCTAGTAGAGGCAAATGTTAGCAGAATGTGAAATAATTGTACCATTAAAGCAAATTGATAAATTGAACCCCCCCACACTTTTCCTCTTCACTTTCTTTTTTTTAATTTACATTAAGCTTGTGTATCTTCTCCAACAGTTCCTATTAGAACACAGAAATGAGAAGTCTATTTGACAGTCTATTTCACCAGTTGCAGATTTATTATGAAGTTGTGCATGAATGTGCTACAATTGCCTGATAAAAGAATTTTTCCCTTGGTTCATCTTTTTAGTTAGGGGGAGTTGTAAAAACACACTTCCCTTGGAGTTGAAATTTTTGAACTACACATTTACCTACAATGCAGAAAACTAGAACTTGAACAGAGTAATAGCTGTAACTTCATAAATGTACTTTCTGGTGGAAAACTGGTGACTGAAGCTGTAGCAAGTGCTACAAATGGGCAAAGTTTGGAAAGAAAAACAGACTCACAGGTTATTCTGAGTTGGAAGCGACCCACAGGATCATCTAGTCCAATTCCCAAGTGAACGCCCACCCAGAGATCAGGCCCACAAGCATGGAACCACAGGCACCACGCTCCATCCATCCATCCTCCCACCATCTAGACCATGTCGCTGAGCTCCTCATCAAGTCTTCTCTTAAACACCTCCAGGGATGGCGACTCCACCACCTCCCTGGGCAGACCATTTCTCTGAGAGATCACTCTCTCTGTGCAAAAGCTCTTCCTAAGATCCAGTCTAAACCTCCCTTGGTGTTGTTTAAGGCTATGTCCTCTTGTTCTGGTGTCGTCAGCCTGAGAGAAGAGATTCTCATTCATAACAGAACATATTACTAATATTATTCATACTAATTGTTGATAAATGTATTAATACAAGCAGAATATGTCTTGATAAAGAAAAATGTAAAATACATAATTTCAAATATGTAGTCCCAATTTCTAACTTTGTTGTAGGTACTGGAAGATGTATTTAATCAGAGTCTGTCTTTAAAAATGATGCCACTATGCAATCAACAAATGATGAATAAATTGACATTAGCAAAAATGCATTTCATCATTCATCTTTCTGCCACAATAAATAATATACCTGCAAAAGTTGAAAAACATATATATTCTGTTGACGACAGCACCTTGATGGCGCCACGCAAAATTGCCGCATCAAATGTAAAAGGTAATTATAAGAATGGTGGAAAAATACATTTATTCTGCAATTTGTTTCAAGCATGAGTTTTCCACTTATAACTGCATATGAAACAATATATCATGTTATGGACAATATTCATATTAAATGTTGCTGAAAAACCCAGTCATTATTGGAATAATAAGCATTAAGATTTGTCAAGATTTTTTGAGCTAATCTCTCTAATAGTACAGCTGTATTCTGTTATTACTTAATTTTTTTTTATATTGAAAGTCCCAAATATAAGTGGAGAGAAAAGGACCATATCATTCAAATTTCTGAAAAATGCTTTGGTTCTGTGTCTGTTATCTGAAATTTTATCTGAAATGTATTTGACAGTTTCTGCTGATCAGAATGCACAACAACAGGAACAAAGAGGCACAATGGTGCATCTTGTTGACTGTAAAGATGAATTAAATATGGCCGTGCTGAAGGTAATTTTGATTTTTAGGAAAAAAGAATTAAGAAACTACAGATTGTGCCAAAAGCATTGCTAATGCTGTCAATGTAACAGAATTTATGATGAGAGGATGGTATGAATAAGAGGACTAGAAAGTTCTGTTTCTAATCTGAATGTAGGCTTAGTCTTAGCCTCTCCAACACTCCTAAGGGAGTGACCTCTGGGCTGTCCCTGAACAAGCGAGAGACGCCACCCCCCACCCTCCCACCCCCCCAGTGCAGCAAAGGCACTCTGTGCATGCATGGCTGTCCCATGCTCAGGTGAAATGGAAAAACCCTGTGATCGACCGAGGGAAGACAAAGATGTCTTTGTGGGGAAAAACTGCAAAGAATTGAAGCCGTGAAATTTGAGCCATGAAGAACTGAGGGATTACTGTAAATAGAAAACCATATTCTACCATATGTGAAATGTTTCAAATTTTGCTTTTTTTCTTTCTTATGCTTTGTTGAAGAGAACATACCACAGCTTATTATCTTCTTTGTTTGAAGGAGTTCTGATTAATTGTAAGCTTTATGCTTGGCTGTTTCACATCACAAAAAGAGCAAAATTAAGGTCTTATTTCAAAGGGGTCTTCCAATTTGGAAGTAGTATTTTCTACTTTTGTCCATTCTTACAAAATACATCTTAAAAATGGAGGATGCTTTCTATGGCAATTGATACTTGAAAATTTTAATATAACTTGAAAATAGCATATTGAAAATGATAGAAAATTAATTTAATATGTATAAGGCTCATTTAAGAGATATTTCTTCTGATTTTTCTTTAACTGTTCTATTCTTCTTTAGGGGGTGTTTGATTTTGGCTGGGTGGGTTTTTGTGTTTCACAGGTTTATAGAAACCAACTTACACACACAGCCACCCCATTTATAGAAAATGTATATTGCATTTAAGTTTATTTACTTTAAGGTGCAGTGATAGCAAGCTATAACAGAAAAAATACTTTAGAAAATTCTTTTATTTCTTCAATTATTTTTGAAATCTTGTGACTGTTTTCTGCTCTAGGGGATTTTATTAACAGAAGCTGAGGAAATTCTTAGCCATCTTGTACAGAACATACAGGAAAAATATCATAGGGAGATAGCTCGGTATTCTGTGGAAGATTTAGAGACTCTTATTGAGGCCAAACTTGAGCTTGCTTGCATTTCTCAGCAAAGGCATCAAGCAGCTTTGAGGTAAGTAATATTATGAACAACCTTATCTTGCACAGCAATGACTACCAAAGATTAAAAAAAAATAAATCTTTATTTCTACATTAATATTCTAAATCTTAATAGTCATCTGTAAAAGCTCCATTAATATATTTATGAATGTAAGATGCATGGGTATTTCATTCTTTCTTTTTTGCTTAACTGATCATCATTTTAAAAGTAATTTTCCTGTGATTTCTCTGAGTTGTTTTTATGATACAGTGCTATATAAAACCAAATAAAATGTTGCAATGTTCACTGTTTTTGAAATTCCAAGAAAATGCATGACCTAACATATCCAGATGTTTACTTTAACAAAGTGTGCAACACAGAACTGATGTTATCTCTGAACAACTGAATTCTACTTTGTTCTAGAATGCCCTGTGTTACTGTCCTAAAAGAACCTTTCTTCTTGATGTATTTATTGGTTTCACATTAAGATGTCAAAATTATATTTTTAAATTTAATGTGGTTAAAAACCATGGATGTAACCCGTAATATATTAGAATAGATTTTAGGAGGCATTAATTATAGGGTTTGTGATAGTGTATAAAATACTCTTGTATTTACAGAATCTGTCTGATATTTCTCCAAATTACAGTTCCCAAGTTCTGCGACTTCTGTGGGTTTTTTAATGTTCTGATTTCTTTTAGAAAATTTAATGAAATCACAATTGTGATGTTCTATGAGTATAGTGGACATACAGAAATACATTAACTCTTTGTAGGTGCTAAATTCCAAATATTGTTTTGATTTTTTTAGCTAGGAACATTCTTCTGTTTAGCATACCTGTGATTTTACATTAATTTGTGTAAGATGGATAGTTGTTTAACAATACATAATTTTTATTGGTGTGAAACTCTTTTTTTTATCTAATTTTTTATTAGATGGAAAAATCTTTCAGAGTAGAAATGGCTACCTACAGATGCAGCATACAGAGATGACTTGCCAAACTACATTTAGTTTAGGTACAAAGAAATCAGTATAGTGCTGTTTGAATTGTCAAAGAGAAATCAGTCACTGGACAGTGACCGCATCATGCTTTTAGGTATCATGAATCCAAACAAGGAGCAGTACACTGACATACGAAATATCTTATGCATAACCTTAGCTTGAAACTAGGCTTGGTACAACCTGTATTGGTAAATTCGGTCCCAAACGTCAGTCTCCCTGCTAAACTGGTTCCAGTATTGAAGCCATTTTCAGTGCAAGACCCTTCATTTAGCTATGCAGTTATATCCTAGAGTCTAGTTTCTCTGCTGCTTTATAAATTGTCTCAGATTGAAGAAACTTTTTGTCAAATACGAAGGATTTCAATGGATGTCAAACATTTTAGGGATCATGTGACTCTCAAATTTTTGGTGGGTGTTTAATGGGCCTTATATATTGCTAGTGGTCAGTAGCAGGAAAAAAAGACATGAAAAAGCAAAGTAAGGGCTTGGGGTTTTTTAACCTATTTTACAATTTTATTGCGCTACCATCCATGGCAACCGCTGATATATCAGCCTCAGATACAAATGAAACACTTCTTCAGACAGCTGAATGTTTTCTGTCTGCCAGGCTAGAAATCAAACTTTGCATGATATTACAGAAATTCATCTTTTTTTTTCCTTTGGCAAAATGACTTAGTGGTGAAATTGTTATAGTCAGCTGTACTTTCCTATTTTGATCATCTTGTCACTTTCTGATTCAGCTGATAAAAGGATGTGTGTTTTGTCAAGGGAATTATATAGACATATCAGTCTTTTTGACAGCCGAAGAGGGTCACAAAAATTTCATCAAGGGAAGCGTCTACATTACAGCTTGTGTGCTGCAAAAACTGTATGCCTCAGAATAAGTTTATGTATAGGACTAATTCCATTGATCTCAAGGAGAATACTTACATGGTGTCCACCCTAAGAATGTGAGCTTTCTAATTACCTAAGTATGTGCTTGTCTGTTCATGTGAATAAATTACTACTTAAAACAATACATATATAAATCTTTGGGCTTGTGGTCTATCTTTTACTTATGAGAATCTTATGTAAGCATGAAGGTAAAATTGGCCTCATTTTCAGAATTCCTAATTGTCAACAACAGCAGTTAACTGGAAGTAGAGTTGTTCAGGAAGTTAGGATAATATTTCTTAGAAGTCTGTATATACTCTTAGATGCTGTATATTCTCCAACGTATTTACGATACACTAACCATGGCATCTTAGTCGTAGCCTGGACATGGCCACTCACATGAGCAAGGGATGTTGCCAGCACCATTTGCAAACTTTTTAAAAACAGCTCGAGGGAGCGCTGTGACCTGTAGCAGGCAAACAGGGGTATGGCACAGCAGTGTGGTTGTGGCATGACAATTTGCATCACAGTTGGTGCAGGCAGAGCAAGCAGGAAGGGCACAGTCACCCTCTCAGCTCTTGCTGTGGATTGTGTGGTACATGTTGTTGGTGGGGTTTGGTGGGGTGTTTTTTGGTTGGTTTTTGTTTTTTTTTTTTTCCCCCCTCCTCGACCCAACTGAATCCAGCAGTGGTCTACAGACGGTTGAAAGTCATTGCCATTGGCAGTACCATGGATGTGTCAACCCAGACAGAACCCTCCAAGAAGGTCGCAGTATGAGTCTGGCATTAGTATCAGTTGACTTGCAAATGGCACCTGCCTATGGTGTAGCCAGGTGAATGATCTGCTCTGCTTAGTGACAGAACTAAAGCTGGTGGAGTCACCATGCCCTGGAGGCACTTAAGAAGAGACTGGATGTAGCACTTGGTGCCATGGTCTAGTTGACAAGGTGGTGTTAGTTCAAAGGTTGGACTTGATGGTCTCAGAGGTCTTTTCCAATCTAACTGATTCTGTGATTCAAACAATGTTTTAAAAAAAGTTGAGTTTTGCTGTAATTTTAAATTTGATTCCTGGTTTCAGGAGAGAACTTTAAAAAAAAGAAAGAAAAGCATTTGGATATTTCATTACCTTATCCTTGCTGTCTGTTTACTTTAATAAGCAAATTCTGTTTCACGTTTTCCATTGTTAGAAGCTTATCATGAAATTCAACACTGATTTATTCTGTTTTCATTTTGTTAAATAAAACTGAGGTAAAGGAATGATGAAGGAGATTCATAAGGATTGAATTCTGAGAAGTAAAAGGCAAGATATTAACAGCTTTGTTTCTCATCGTTTCTTTGGGGTCTATTTGTGCTGAATTGGTGTAATCCATCCTAGTCTGTGTCACAAAAACAAGCAGGGTAGAATCAGAAGTGACAGGAAGACTTTAACTACCCTCTTATCTCTGGAGGTTATCCATCCTGTAGTTAGATGTATGTTGACAGAATAATGTGAGTAATTTAGAAGTAGTGTAGCTCTTTTTCAGAGTTCTTTGTGCAAAATCAGTAAATTCACACAGACCCTGAGTCTCCTGCATTAAAAGCTCTTCAAGGTGTTTTAAAAAGGACAGAGGCTATGTAAAGAGTCTCTATGTAAAAAAACAGCATAGAGGAGAACTTAATGGTTTTACTTTTCTAACAATTAACGTGTTGAAAAATGTTTTCAGTGGCGAGGTAGGAATACTCTCTTGTACTTCTGAATTATAAGTAAAATGTTTCTGTGGGCTGAGAATTAGTAGAATTAAAAACAAAACAAAACCAAGAATGAAAACACCTAAACCAACAAACCCCAAAACCAAACTAAAAAATGTTTTAGAGAAGAGGTAGAAAAGTAGAGGTTTACAGATGTAAAAAAAAATGTGCAATTAGAGATGGAAAACTGATTCAAAGAGACATTGATTTTGGCAGTTTTCAGAATATTTTGAGTAATGTGTTTTTTTGACAACAAATCCTGTCATGAAGAAAATCTCACTATAATGGCTTTGCAGGTGTCTTCATATCACAAAAATAATTTTATTAACAAAGTCTACTATGATAGATAAACATTTATATATGTGTAATGAAAATTGAACAGTGTAGCTGAGCGCTTTAAAAATGGAGCATAAAAGGAAAAAAACCATGATAGTTAAATTTTAGGGAACCTGATAATATTTTATCATCCCAGTCCAACAGTTTTTGATATGTGGGATTGAATGCTGCCCCACTCCTAATGGTATCCAGTCCTGTATCTGTATAGGTGCTGTTCAGACTGAACTCCAGAAAAGGTTTTAGGATTTGGGGTGAGGAGGCAGTAGCCTCAATGCCATGTGATTTCTTATTGATGTTTTGCCAGGACAGCACCTGGCTCAATTTTTGGTGTTTGCTAAGATCCTGGGAGTATTTGGCCATGTGGATTTGACAGGGGGATTAAAACTATACAGCCTGGAAAGGCTTTATGGAGGAAGGTGTCACCTTACCTTTCTAGTTGTGGATGAGATACAGAACTCTCCTAATATATATTGTAATTTTCAGAATTTTTACATCTTCTTCTTTCTAAGAACCTGTTCCTGAATAAAGATATATGCCATGATCAATCTTAGTCTAGTTATTGGACTACATCTGACAGTTGGGACTTGATGATCTTAAAGGTCTCTTCCAGCCAAAATGATTCTATGATTCTGTGTGTAACTGGAAGTTATAATAGAGTTTTGATTTGTTTAATCCAATAGAATATTACGTATAGTAGTTTATCTATTATTATTGACTTATGCCTATATTGGCAGAACTTTTACTGCTGTTTTGTCACTTTCATAGTGCAGTGCCACACAATCAAAAATATAGTCTGAGTGTAATTTTTTGTTCTACTGAAGCAAAAATCAATAACTGCTGATTTACATCTCTGACATAGTGAAAACAGAAGTATCTATTTTAATAAAGGCATAAAGTGCCAAATATAATTAGTATTTTTAAATCATATTGCTCTGTATCACAGTGTTGCTTTGACTTTCTCTGCAATTCGACTTCTCCAAGATGCAGAAGTTTTAAAGATGGAAATGACACATGTTCAAAGCAAAGAGGATGGAAGGGAGAGTTTGGTATGTGTGGATATTTGTTTCAAACTAATCCCTCTTAATATATGAAGTATTGTATTAAGTGATGAGTGATTTTCATAATGCTAGAACATAGCAGTCATTTGCATTATGTGAGTACCATTAAACTGGGGAGAAAATGATCTTTGACATGCTTCAGACATCTGCTTTCCTAAGGTGTGCTTGAGGTGTCTATAACCATCATTAGAATTTCTATGTGGTTAGGAATTACAGGGCTTTTTGTGTACTCTCAAATGCCAGCCCTGAAAATCTCCTTTTGGTTGAAAACCCCCAAATGACCAAGAAGTGGAAAAAATAACTATCAGGTGAAAATCTTGTATTTTCAGTTCAGGTATTTTAGGGTTTTTTGTTGAAAACCTACTCCAGCTTATTCTCTTTCGAAGAGCCAGACTGATCAGTTCCCATCATTGCTGTGTTCCACTCTGAGCAAGATTTCAGCTGACTTCTGATGTCTAACATGTAGGGATACTGACCTGTGCCTTGAACGTTGACAGAAGCCTATGTGCAAAGGCTGTTGGTCAGACTGACTCACATGGACAGTGCAGTTGAGCAGTAAGGCCAGATCAAAAATTCAAAATTTCTTTCTAGTCAGTAGTGAGGTACAAGAAATTGATATTGATCCTGATCTACAATTAGACTTTTATGTACCTTAGAATTTTGTGTAATTTTCCTGTTTGAGGGGAATAAAATCCAAACTGTTAAAATTATTCTCCATAAAAATATAGGGTATGGATATATCTATGCAGTCTCACATAAAAACTTGTTTGATTTTCAGTTGTTAAAATTATTATGTATACACTTAAATAATAAATGTCCTCCTGTTATTAAAAACATAACCTTCTAACATAACCTGTCTAACCTTCAAATAAATGTTTGTTTAAAATGTTATTATTTTTGATATATTTATATTAATTTGATTTATTTTAGACTGTTGCTTCCCTGATGCTTTGTTAGTAGTAAAGTCTGTGACTGAGAAAGTACCATTTTTCTTCCTTTTGGAAATGATTAGGATTCCAACCTTGAAGATGTTCAACTACCTCACAGTGTAATAGCACGAGACCATATGAACGTACATTTGTGGCTAAGGTGTCGTACAATGTTAGTGACTGCGCTGGTAACACAGATACCTGGTGTTGGTGATATGAAAGGTATTACTTTTTTGGCTTAGATTTTTGAATTGTAATGGACAAGTGAGCTTATTTGGACACAATTCTTATTTATAAATTAGAATTATTAACATTAATTCTGGGGCTGTATTATCACTGAACAGTTATTTGTATTAATTTCATCCAATCCAATAAGGAATGGAAAATACATTTCTGAATACAGTTCCCCCTAGAGCATGTAAACAGAAAGTATTATATTAATTTTCATTTAATGGTCATTATCTTTTCATAAATCACTTGTGTGTAAAAGTTTCTATTATTTTAGTGTAATTAAGAAAGTATGCTTGTTTTAAAAAACACTGTTGCTAAGTACTTCTAGTTTTTAAAAGTCCCAAAGTATTTTTTTACTTATTATATCTTTGATAAAGGAAGTGTTTCTATATAGGTCCTAAAAATGTTCCAGAATATTTTTGAAAACAATTTAAGTGAGATATTACAAAATACATTTATTGCAGTTTGATTATGAATAAAATGTTTTTCATTCCTTAGTTCAATATTCTGTGAATCTGTGAATTTAAAATTGATCCTTGACTGAATATCAGAGTTTAAGTCACGGTCTAAGTCTGTTGCCAAACTCTTATTTAATCACTTCTTAATAATTTCTGTAAAGGTTGCTACTATTTTGAAATTATAAATCAGATTTTTTAATGTGTAGAATAGATCTACAATATCTTATTATTTTTCCTGGTGGCTTACATATAAAGAATACATTTGGATGAACTTAAACCAAGTACAGCTTAATGTCTTTTCTTTCTTTTAAAAGTAAATTTGACACAGAATTGATGAAATTATAAGTGTGGAATCCCCAGTGTCATATTTTCTGTGACTTTTTAGTGTAGAAGTGACTTTTAAGAATGACAGAAGGCACAGTCTTTTTTATTGTATTTTTACTATTCATGTATTCTCTTCTTTTAGAAAATGATGTGGCTGAGCGCAGAAGTGTGATAAAAGAAGTAATGCTGGAGGCAGAGGCCTTTGGTGATATCGAGACTCAGGCTGAAATGATGGTGCAAGTTGCTATTCTTGACCTGCAAGAAAAACGTCCCGTGGCAGGCATTAAACTTCTTTTGCAGGTTTGAGCCCAAAGGAGAAACTTTGCTTTTCTTTGATGCATTTCTTGTGTAGTCGAAACAGCTGATGGCAGCATTAAATAAGCTTGAAATAGTGCCTCTAGAATAGATTTTTTTTCACTTTGTGTGATTTGTTCTCATAAATAGACAAGAAAAGTAGTAACTACTTTGGTTTATGTTGTCTGTCCAAACAGAATACCATCAGTTTACTCCAACGGGTTGCATTTATCTCCCCTCTGGCTTCTTTGACTCTTGTGAAAAGTATACTTCTGCTGGCAGAAATACTTACACTGCAAATAGTAGAGGATACAGAACATTGCTCTTCTGCAGTGGAACCATTAAGCTTACTTGGTTTTGCACATGAAGTTACCATTAAAGCCGTGAGTATATGTTGATCACTTACACAGCATTTGCAAATCCTTCCAATAATCTTAATTATCTATTCTGGAAGCTATTGTAAAAAATTATTAAAAAGGGATATTCCCATTAACTGATCACTTCAGCTTTACCTAGATTAAAAGAGTTGAAGAAATAATTCATCTTACCAGAGGTATTTATCCATACTCATTGTGCATACTCACATGGATAGTCTGGTATTTTTACACAATTTAAAAATACTGAATACTTGCAAAATGTACGTCAAGCTGTGAAAACTGAAATAGGTAGTTTTACTCTTGTAGAAATGCAATCCACTCACTTTTCTCATTTGAAATAAGTGACACATTCATACTCAACACCCCAGGGAGGATGTACATCTCATTAAAATCCTAACTCTTGAGCATTCAAGTTGAAAAATTTAGCTTTGTCTCTTAGAATAATTTGAATCAGGACAATCTCTGTAAAATAGCATGATGTTTTAGATTGACAGATTGTTATAATTGGTATGAAGAAGTAATTTCCATGTTAGAATTTAAATATGTAATAAAATAAATCTAAAGACATAAAATCTGTGAGAGGAATGTATAGGACTAAACCATTTACCTACTTGGTAATACAAAAATACATATGCACTTCTACCTGGTCTTAATACAGTTTATAGAGAAAAGATTTTGGATAGAATTTTTTCCTCATATTTCCTAAAACAGATATTTAATCCATTGAAATATTTATTTCGCTATGTAATAAAGACTCATATGAATCACTTCATACTCAGCCTTCCAGTTGTGAGATTTGTTATCCTTGAAGATATTTGACACTTTACAGCATGTCTTCAATGTCTTGTCTCCATGAATGAAAAGTTTGACTGGCCCATACACTCTATTTTCTTTTTATTTTCTGGCACTTGTTGGATGTCAGATTTCTTCATAGAAATGGAAGTTACCTTCTGGGGCTTGGGTTAATTGTGAGGTCTATTTCTTAAAGACTGACTTGAGGGAGGCTTTTTTACAGCAACCAAATCCTAACATTATTAAATTCAATCAAGCATTCATTAAAATTGTTCATTTGCATCACAAGGGTCCTTTGCAATACAAGTACAAACTAAAGCAAAAGAGTTCAGATGTATAAAGTCCTTCTCTGGGGCACTTTTAGAAGACACAGTTGTGTTCCAGGGCTTTGTACTACCGAACTAACCCTTTCCAGCTGCTATTTAATTTGCTGTCTGCAACTTGATTTTCCTAAGCGTACTCTTTTCATAGATTTTTGTCTGTGGTGAATCCATTGAACAGCAAATAGAAGACAGTACATTGACTTGCCTGGTCTTACCTGCAAAAAACATCTACCTGCCTTATATTAACTTGCTAGCTCAAGTCAAAATGAAAATTGGTAAGAAAAACACAAGTCATTGTTATTTTCAAGTTTTAGTTAATTTTCTTTCATGTTTTATGCAATGGCAGATAAACCAATGCATCAGAAGTAAATCTAGTAAATAATTTTCATTATACAAATAAAGTCTTTGGAAAACCTAAAAGTAGACCCCTGTTTGGCTCCATGCAATGTGTATAAGCAAGGTCCAGTTATGGGAACTGTAAT
>WEKX01026508.1:0-10115 GCA_013390025.1 Pitta sordida
TATACAGGGCCACCCCCCTCACCCCTATGTTTCCAGAGTTGATACAGAATACAGAATATATTGAGTTTGGAAAGGACCCACAAGGATCATCGAGTCCAACTCTTAACACTGTCTCCCTGGCGGGAATCGAACCCGGGTCTCCCACACCCCAGGTGGGGACACTTACCACTGTACTAAAGTGGATTTCATGTGCTCTCCTATCTCTTCTAAAGAGCGTATAGCCTTCCAATGTTCCACTCCAATCGTGCACATCATCCCACCATGTTTCCGTGAGTTCAACCCAGCTAAATAAACTGTATTTACAAAGCTACCATAAACGACAGACCACTGTATGGTTTTGCCTTGCTTTTGATATTAAAACCCAATCAGACACATCATTACCAGACATTTCCCTTTGATGATGCCCCTCTACAGTTCTGCCAGTTGGTATCTCCATGAAATTGTTTAGTTGTTTAAAGTCACTAAATGCAAAATGATGCCAGCAAAGTTGTGTCATGGCTCTACTAATTAAGAGACTCAGCCTCTGGTGACTGCAAAACTCCATTTGCCTTAGGCTGTATACTGGTAACCAGTGCTACCACAATTCATCACTTAAGACTGAAACGTATGTATAAAATGCTGGAAGAGCCTGCATTTCAAAAGAAAAGGAATTAAGTGAAAAGAAGCAAAACTAAAATCCAATTTCCTCTGCACTTCCATCTCACTGTTCACTGCAAGTTCCAATTTAAGTTTCTTTTCTTTTACTGGAGGATTTCTCTTGTGTGGTCTTTTTAATTTATACGTAATAAGACGCAAGTACATCCTGCAGCTTTTTCCTGTGTTTGGCACTGACAGGATTTGTCTTTTTCTGTCTCACTTTTCCCTCTACTGTTCTACACATCATCAAAACAGAAATTTTATTATCTTTTAAATGGCTATTGCTTTATTAAATTTGTTTTGAATGTCAGTGGAAAGAAACACACAGATGCAGAGCCTGTGTGCATGTCTCATTTCCATAGAAAGTCAGGCTTCAAATATGGAAGACTTATGTGGAAAATGAGCTGCACTTTTGCTCAGAGTAACACAAGCACTTGAAACTCCAGAGATTGATGAACATAAACATTTATCTATATCTATTGGTGTCAGAGTTTGAGGCAAATTCAGGGCGGAGAGAAAAAACAAAAACAAAACCAAACCACCCCTCCCCCTCACCAGGTTTGGAAAAAGCAAAGGAAAGTGTGGAAAATATAAACTATTTACTATAGTAAACACATAAGTCAAGATACAATAGTTTCAAACAGCAAGACCTATTGGTATGAGAGAAAAACCTGAGATATCCCACAAATCCTGTGATGTAAACAATCCTGAGGGGCAATTCAAGATATCCTACAGCCCCGGGATGTGAAGGGTCCTGCAGAATTCAGCCAAATTCCATCAGACAGTCCCAGAAGAAACTTCTCAGGTGCCCAGAGAGTAGCTGGAGCTAAGGGTGCTGATGACTGGAAGCACTCCAGGGAAAAGCAGGAGATGGGCAGCAAGAACACCCAGGCAGGGGGAAATTGCAGACCCTCTCTCTCTCTCTCGAGGCTGGAGCACAGCAAGGAAAAAAAAACCCACTCAAGTCCCTCCCAGGACTGTAGCACACACACGAGAGAAGCCCTTCTCCAGCCTTATATATTGCAGCTGTGGGAGAGAGAGTTAACGAGCTCCAAGCCTCTGCAGCTGTGTCCTGGGTATTGCTGGAAATTTTCTCCTCAAGCTGCTGCTTCTGGGTTTGGCATATTTTCCCTCTTCCAGATAGAGAGAGAAAATTACCTTGGTCACTAAGGATCAGTATTCATAACAAAATTCCCCCACAGACCAAAAGCCAAAGCACAAAGATATGGAATATCTTTGGATATGGAGTCACCCTAGGACAACTGGTCTTCACTCTCAGTATTCATCAGAGGTCCTCTGAAGTAATTGGATTTACGTTCGTTAATACCAGTAGCCCATTAATCTCGTATTTGTAAGGATGTATGTAAGTTAAGGAGGTAAGAGAACATCTCTAGACCTACTCACATGAGCATGGGCATGAGCGTGCACAAATACATGTGCACTCAGGCATCACAGAGTATCCACAGGGAAACGTCACAACATGTGCTGTCCCAAAGGACAAGAGATTTGCATCCAGGTCAAGGCTAAAGTTGTACCAAATTTGTAGAGTTGGCTGAGAAAAGAAAGGGACTGTCAAACATTCATTTTTCACCCTCTCATTTACAAGCTTGTAATAGCGGCTTTCTGACGGACCACTTGAATGTCACCTCCATCTCACCATTTGAAACTTGGCTCAGGATCTCAGTCTTTCTTAATTACTGTGCAACTCTATTAAAGCTCTCAGTGGAACCGATGAGTGAATGTCCCAGCCAACTTTACTTTTGTATTAAAAAAAAAAAAAAGCACACACTAGTCTATTGAAAATATTTTTTAAGAATTTTAATCATAGCAAATGTGTCTGAACTGTTCTCATTAAATTGGCACTTCCACCTATAGAAAGGACAAGACTACAGAAATTGACCTACAAAAATACCACGTATTAAAATGGTGGCAGGGAGAAGGGGCTAGTTAGAAACTACGCAATATTTGAGACACCTTCTAGGGCAGACATGGAAAGCAAAGAATGCTCCTGCAGGCATCCAGATTTATCAACAGAACTCTGATTTCACATTTATAAAGTCAATATTTGGCAAGGTTTTGAAACAGTGGCTCAGCAGGTCCTGTATCTGTAGAGGCTGGTCAGCCCTTCACAAGAAAATAAGGGGAAAGTCATCTAAAACAAAGCTATATGTGTTCTTGCTTCTGAAACACATCAAGGACTTCAGTTCACAGCCACTGAACACTGCCAGCCTGCTTATTTAGGCAGAATATAATTAATGAGGACTGAGGATGGAGCCTAGGGAAGGCAAAGGACCATGTAAAACAGCATAAAACAAGGAAAAGAGACAGTGATAGAGCTCTGGGAGAGCCATGTAATACCTGCAGGCCAGAGGCTAGACTCAACTTTCCAGCTTCTGGTGGAACTAGTCTTAAAATGAGACAAGCCTTCATTCAGCTCTCATTTTAATGAACACACTAAGTGCATGAATATGTACACACATCTTCAAAGCTGGCACTGAGACAGAGAACTAGCTCTCACTTCAAAGCTGAACTGAGGACACTTCAGTAGACATAAAGACTGTTCAGTATTTTTCCTTTGCCTTTTTGTTTTAACACCTGTCAAAGTTTATTTGCCTTCACCAAAAAACCCCCCAAATCCCAGCCATCCAACCATCCTCGCTCCTCCCTATCTCCCTTAGTAATACAGAAACATTTGCTAATGGGAATGGTGCAAAAAACAGGCCCTGTGGGATGGGCTTTTTAGGTCTGCTTTAGGTTACAGCTCACTTTGGAGCAATCAGGGATACCGTAGCTGAAGTAATTTAAATGGATACCAACTGCAAGTACCTCAGAAAACACTTTGGGAAGCTGACAAGCAGCATCCCGGGAGAATATGCGTGTGTGTGCATGCAGTCAGTCCTGCCCTCCTGCTGCTGTCCTGTGCTGCACCAGCCTGCTGGTCTTGAACCACAGGGACTGCAGCAGGGAGGATGCCTCCCTGCAAGGACTCCCACTGCTCCCTCTGCTCTTTTCAGCAGCCACCAACCACATCTGTTGACTCCCTGGACCTAAAAAATTTTTTCTTCTCAGAGGTCCTCTGCTTAGTAAGGTTTAGTCTCCAAAACAGGAAGCCTACTGGGATTCATTTGGAGCATGGCTAAAATTCAGGAGCACCTCCGTTTTCTCCCAACAGAGTTTAAATAGATACAGAACAGATGGTATAAACATGGCCTGAATGAAGAACAGCTTTGCTCTTCTTTTTTGTTTTTCCTAGTGCCTGTTTTTATTTTTTCCAAAATAATTATAAGCAAAACGAAGGGGGGGGGAGGGGGGAAGGCAGAGGATGAGAAACATATTTTAGAGGCTACCACAAAAGAGCATCTGAACCCTCAGCACAGCATCAGACCCAGTGCCCTGCCACAAGACAGCCTACTTTGGGATTTTCTCATCTGAAGGTGACTAGAACGGCAGATCCTTCAACTTGCAGAAAACCAAGTGGCCAAGGGAGCTCTGGATTTCTGACAACATAGAAAGCTGAAGGAACCTTACAGAAAAGATACCATTTTTCTTTTAAACCTTAAAATTTCTTTCTACAGCAGAGGAACTGTACTTATAGGGCCATTGTTTCAAGAGAGATTCATGGTGGGTCACATTTCATCACTTGGTTCAACACCCATCCCAGGACACTTTCTCATTTCTGGCCACCAAACAAGGGTGGACAGTACTGGGATGATACAACCAAATTTCTATCTTCCTTTGGCAAAAGTTGAGCCACCGACCAAATCAAGGATTTAACAATCTCTTAAGGAGGTGGATATGTAATTTGTCCTCAAAATTCATGTCTCCTTTCCAAAGCCCATTTTCTTCAGATCTATAAAATGAGGGCTGCCACTGCCTACAGGACACACGACAGAGATCCTTGGAGTCCAAGTCTGGTAATGGCTTTAAATGAGGCATAAGACTCAAGTTTGATCTCAGAGAACTGACAGGCACAACTAAGTCCACATATAGTACTCAGCATGCTCGACAGGCAGAATGCCCAGGCTCTGCACGTTTCAGCAGGCATTTTAAACTTAATAGGCAGGACATGACATTTCATTAAAATTTTTGAGCTATTGCAGTTTCCAGCTGTTACGAGGTCCACAAGGTATTACAAAACAGAAACACACACGTGTATTTTGAAACTCAGCGAACCTAATCCAAGCCATGAATATGGATTCTCTTCTTATTTCCCTCCCTCACCAAAGGAAATGGAATCACAAAATCGATGTCACTGATGCACTGAACAAAACAAACAAAAAGCCGTTAATGAATGATCCTATCCTAAGAATCAGATTGTGCAATAACTTCTAATTTTTGAGTTGTTTTCACTTGTTTTGCTATTGCTTTCTTCAAAAATATTTGTGCTACAGTAACAATAATCCAAAATACTGATTTAGAGAGGACCTATGATATTAACAGCAGATAAAGGGGTATTGTACGTAAGACTCTGGAGCCCTGGAGATGTTCCTGTTTCTGTGGAGACACTGCTGCCATTCTCCCCATCAAAAGTGCATTAGAAATTTGCAGTCACTCATACACACAAAGGTAAGTTTCTCCTTCCAAATCTGCAGGGAAACAGGAGGGCCAAACAAAAGGCTGAAGATGAAACAGGAGACAGCATGCTCCTAAGGAAGCAGAACAAAGCGCCTTTCAGCCTTCTTGTTACAACAGACAAAAGAAAGAACCCCCAACCCAAGGATGTCAAGCATCAGCAATAACAAACACAGACAGTACCTTGGGTATCTAGAGTATTAAAATATATCCTTGCTTATGCACTACTGACATTTCTTTCTATCCCAACGGTTTGCTGGAGTTGCTGCGTTCTTGTTCTGCCTGGATGGCTGCCAAAAGACATTCACTGTTGCAATTCTTTGTTTATCACAAAACCACACTCCTTGCTGGTAACATTTTACAACTCTTATCACGCTGTTCAATCCAGCTACAACTGTCCAAATCCTGTCTTCTCTGAACCAGAGGAGGTCAGAAAGGAAAGGAAAAGAAAGAATACGCTATGTATTCATTGCAGTTAGCTGATTTCACAAATACGTAGAACCATTAAGCAAGGATTCAGTTTTATCAAACTGTAAGTTTAGCAAATCCCTCAGCATTTCAGCAGAGCAGAAAAGAAGTGATCAGAATTCAATTTATTTCTCCTAAGTTTTTTAAAACCATCATTTTTCTGGATTCCTGGGGTGGGTTTTGTTGAGGGGGTTGAACCACAAGCTTTTGTTTGTTTGTTTTTTTATCTTCATTACGAATCCTCAGCTATATTGCAATAAGCAATCAGAAACAGGACTTACAGAAGTAAAAGTTTCTAGAATCCAGTGCTTGAAAACAGAGTATTACAGAGCCTCTCTTGATCAATATACTTTCAAATTTCAAAATAACGCCTTCCCCAAAGTAAAGCTTTTTACTTAAAATGTTCTTTAGGAATTGTGCAGATTAGCCAAGTATCAAGAAACAAACACCTACATGTAAAGTCCACCTCTGTTCAAGAAAGTATTTAATCATCTCTGATTGAATCCTTTTAGGTTCCTTACATTTAATACTTTAGTGCTTTTTCAGTTAACATATTTTTCTGAATCATGTCCTGTGTATTTAAATACAGTCGGGTCTCCTATACCATGGTACCACAGGTCTTGACCCCTACCCGCAAAGCCCTCCATCCATGTAGAATGGCAGCTCATTAATATGCACATTTGCCCCACACTCTGAGGGCTCCAGGGCTCCAGCACTGTTTTTGCACTGCTCTGACGTGTGTCAGTGTTTGTGTCAGTGCTTCCCAGTGCCCATGGCCACCTCACGCCAGGAAAAATCCCTTTTCTTCTCAGCCGGGGACATGGGCGTGGGGAGCCGCCTGCGCTGCTGTCCCGGTGACTCTCCAGGTGGGTACACCTGGTCTCTCCATACTCGGGGTAGATGTCTACCCCAAGAATGTCTCGCACACCATGTCTAACCTGAGAATGTGTAAAAGTTTCATAACTGCATGAAGCCGCCTCGCTTGAAGCCGAGCCGAGGGGAGTGGGGTGGGCAGTGCTCCAGCCGAGCCGCTGCAGGAGCTGCGCATGCTCAGCTCGGCTCTGCCGCGGCAGGCTCGGGGCACGCCACTGGCTCGGCTCTACCATGGCTGCCTCGGGGTGGGTGCCCGGCTCAGCTCTGCTGTGGCCGGCTTGGGACGGGCGTCTGGCCCAGCTCGCTGCTGCGCTGGCCCAGCATGGGCAGCCGGGGGGGGAAAGGGGAGAGTTGCATACTCATGACTGCCTACTTTGAATATTCATGTGTGTCAGGTTGCGCATGCACAGAAGATGTGAAGCTGCTATCTGCGGGGCGTGAAGCGGAAGAGGGCCAACTGTACATTCCTTAAGCAAATCTTCAAGAAACATCTGCAATGATTACTTAAAAAAAAAAATTGAGAAATTACTACTTTGGAATTCAATCAGTAAATTGGCCATACTTGGGAACTGAGCTCCCTTTTATGTTCATGGCCAGCCTCATGTACCTACCGCATTTCAAACTGCTTTGAAACTCTTGTAAAATTCATCACTGCTCTTAAACTCTTTTACATGAGATCACACAATTTACAATGAAAAACAGAATTCAAACTACCTTGCAGAATATGATTTTTTACTTTTTTTCACATCTTGAGGCAGATCGAGATTTCTCTCAAGCGGATACAGTGATTCATACCAAGGCAGGTGATGCATGCACCAATATGGGTATCTTCCCAATGCTTCCCAAATCAATCAGTGCAATGACAACATACTCATCTTTTTGTCATTCTCAAGATAGGAATGTAAACCTCCAGCCTGAAACCTCAGGTTTCTCCTTTTTTTTTAACCAAGGCAGAAAGCTGCAGCTCCTTAACTGCCCCAAGCCTAATCCTACTATTTCTTATAAGTGCAGTAAATATACCAAATGGGCATTTCTTTCATTTTCAGTTTCTTCAGATCTAATGGGTTCATTAATTCCCATCTTTAGCTATTTAGCAGTACCAACATCGTCAACTTCATTTTTTGTCCTTGGAGAGAGCCACCTGCTTTTGTACATTCAATCAACAAACATGCAAATAAAACAAGTTTTTATTTTAAACAACATGACACACCTGCACACACTGAGAATTCAGGACTTTGCTCTTTTATCCCAGTTTCTTTCCACTGAATTCCTGTTCAGCTATTGCCTAAGTCCCAAGCTCAGGTGATGATTAAGCACCCTAAAAAATTTTTGCACAACCATCAAGCGTTTCAGTGAGATAGAAAATTGCACTTCTAAAATATGCAGGCTGCTTCTCAGCTCAAAGGTGTTGAATGAAAAGCAAGACCTGGAGTTTCAGTGCCATTTTTGAGTTACATTTTGACAGAAATGACATATGTAAGCCACTGCAAAACATGCCCAGATGTTTCTTCACATACAGATCCGAATCTCCAGGTTACTGTCTAATTGTTCATTTTCAGGTGTCTTTTCCTTCTCCACCCTTCCTTCACTCTTTCAAACCAGTTAGGCAATTTCTAGGTTGCTTTCAAGCTTTCAGGAGTGCTCTACAGAGCTGTATTTTGAAAGACTTCCACTTGAACTTACTTGATAAAATAAAACCCCAGGCATCCAGTTCTTCCCTTTTGGGTGCATAGGAATGTGCATCACAATAATGTGTGGCTTCTCACCTGAACTCCAGAAAAGATGTCACCTGTGGAGCAGCGAGATCCATCCAGTAGGAGTTAGGAGTCAGTTTTGAGGAGACAGCTCAAAGTGGGTGGCAACTCATCCCACATGAAATCCAGGTAGCAATACTAAGGCTTCATGTTACCCATCTATCTCAGCACCTCACCATCCCAGCACCATGATGTACATGACCTTCCTGAAGATGGAAAAGCCTGAGGCTCTTTTAACAAATCCTACTGATCTCTCTAAACTACGTGTGAGCATGTGCTGTGTGCATGCCCTTCCCGAGCTGGAGAACACATCCCTGTGCTCCTATGTATAGGCGCTCCATGCATGCCCATGAGTCCTCATTTCAATCCTGTGCCTAGGTGTTTAAGTGTGATATGGATAAGAGCAAAAACAGACTTGTGAAGGGGGACTGTGGGATGGAGAAGAAGTGTTTTCTTCTGGCTGTGGATCTTAAGTAATCCCTTGAACGGGCTCTGATATTCAGGAACATGATTAGCACAAAAAATTATAGGCATTATTTACAACTACAGTAAAAGCATTAGGAAATGCCTGAAAAAAGCATTTTATGAACATTTAGTAAGCATTAAATTTCACTGAATTTGGAAGGTAATTTTTTCATTAGAGATGCTCAGCATAACTTAAGAAATGCTTTCAAAATTGTTCAACTTGAGGCTGAAGCAAGCAGCTTTGTTTGTTCACATGAGCATGCAAGAGGTAAAGTGACAAAGAGGAAGAACACAACAAGCCCAGCTGTCAGACCTACGAAAAGCATACAACACCAGAAAGGTCACTAACACACTCTAAATCCATTGCAGCATTTCCACGATCTTGTCATACTGAAGCTGCTGCACAAAAAAATTTGCCTTCAGGGCTAGCAGATCCTTCAACAGCCTCCCAGATGGTCCTGGGATTAATGTGCCACCATATACCTTCTTCCCTCCCTTCTTCCATCCCTCCCTCTCTGCTCCACTTGCCCACAGAAAAAGTCTGGATAAAACAAAACCTCGGGCCACACTTTCTGTGCAATTGGAATAACAAAGCACTTCAACTCCCGAATTTGCTAGAGGTGGTCACTCTACATGTGAACATCTCCTGCAGTACTCACTCAAGTGTCTCATGACAGAAGACCACATTCCCTGGGGGTAATTTAGCTGTGGATGGTGGGTGCATTCTACAAGTCTGAGGAAGAAACATCCTCTGCCTACCTGGAATCGTTGTGAAAAGATTAAGTCAACAGAGGCTTGGCTCAAGTTACACAATCGAATGATGCTGGGAGCATTGATACTGGGACACCTACAGAAGAGCTCGAACCATGTACAAATTGTTTGGCTATGGTTTTAACCCTATTTGTGAATGTAACAAAACCAGCCTGACCTCAGTCCCATGCAAAGTCATGGAACGGATGTTCTTGTGTACTATTATGCAGCAACTACAAAACAACCATGACATTAGATCTAGTCAGCATGGATTTTGAAAAGGCAGGTCCTGCCTGACCAACCTGATCTCCTTTTACGATCCAGTGACTCGACTGGTTGATGACAAAAAGGCTGTGGATGTTGTGTACTTGGACCTTAGCAAAGCCTTTGACACGGTTTCCCACAATAAGCTTCAGGAGAAACTCGTAAAGCATGGACTGGATGGAAACACTTTATGCTGGGTTAGGAATTGGTTGGATGGACAAGCTCAGAGAGTGTTGGTGAATGGTGCCACATCCAGCTGGCAGCCAGTCACTAGTGGAGTCCCATGGGGGTCAGTGTTAGGCCCGGCCCTGTTCAACATCTTTAGTGACGATA
>WEKX01026508.1:10206-28467 GCA_013390025.1 Pitta sordida
GATTGCTCTTTGGAATGGTCTGCCCAGGAAGGTGGTGGAGTCGCCGTCCCTGGAGGTGTTTAAGAGAAGACTGGATGAGGAGCTTAGTGACATGGTCTAGCTGGGGATGTTGGGCTGGATGGTACTGTGGGTCCCTCCTGGCTCGGAGTGGCCTGTGCACCTGTGAGGGAACTAGGTTTATGTTCACCACCCTGGGGTGTGCGTTCAATCTCTCTACGGGCGTTAGATGGTACGGGCGTTAGATGGTGAGTTGGACTAGGTGATCCTTGTGGGTCCCTTCCAACTCATAGTATTCTGTGATTCAGTGCATTTACTTAAACTTTTTAAGTAATTTGATTAAAACAGAAAAAAAAGTTTTGTGGCTCAGTAGTCATCATATATAATTCTGTATTCCACGTAATTCAAACATGAATGACCTTCCATTATGTACCACAACCCATCCTTTACATTTTGCCTTAAAATGCTGTTGAATTTCAGCCACCCCCTCGTAAAATATGGAGCAATTCTGCCAAACTCCTTCCCATGCTCTTCATCTGATGGCAAATAAAATAACTGAGCTACCATAATTCACTTGCTATCATTCTTTTCCTGGTGATGTTTTATTCAGACTGAGCTTCATTAATAAAGATGAAACTTTGGACTCATGACTGCTCCATGTTTACAAAACATACAGAATCCTTTACATCTCGGTTAAGCATGAACAATCACTGAACACACAATTTCCTAAAAAAATCCTGCATACCAAAATTGCATATTTTGAATTTTTAAAATTCACTAAACAAAATTTCACTGAGTGAACCCTATAATCTGTTTGCCAGCAAAGCACAAGCCAACAATGGAAGTTGGGACCATCCAGGAAAAAAACTTAAGCTGGACCCCAACACGCACATCCTTCCCATTAAACAAGCAAATAAATACACATTCATACAGAGTAATGTGCTCTAAAAATGCAGGTGCTAGAATAATTACCCACATATTTTAGCCTAAGTTTTGGTTTATTAAACAGTACTGTGTCACAGTAAGTTTCCATCTTTCTTTTTGGTGGAACTAGGCAGTGATTTCTTACTGGACACCAGAGAACAAAAACTAACCCTGAAAATGATGATTTTGACACAAGTCCAAATGTGTTTTGTTACAGAGGAAAAATTACAAAGACAAGGCTGGTTGGTTTTTTTAAATAATAATAATAATTTTCAAAAAAATTCAGCAGTATCACTTTTTAATGCCAGGTATTGGGGGTATGAATGGGACAGACTGCACTGCATTTTTAAAGTAGTATGACTATCAATATACTTGAAAAACATTTTAACACTGTACATTACAACAAACTATTTAGTTTACTTCTACACAAGTCAGCAAAAAGGCTAGGTGATCTAACACGTATGGCAGCTGCAAATTTAAAATTATACTCACAGTCTAAAGCCAGAACAAAAACTTTTCCAGAACTCCTATTTATAAAAAGGAATGAACATACAAACCATGCGCGCACACGCAGGCAAAAATCTTGAGGTTTTACTTATTGCTCTTACACAAGGCTGTGAGCAGGCAAATGTCTGGATCAGAAATTAGGTCAAACATGCATTTCAGCAGGCACAAGTAGTACAGGAAGTTCGTATTAATGAAACGATGTACTGTGCTACGTAGTACAGGATGGTGTTCTGCTAATATAATACGTACTGACGTCATTAATACCGGATAAACTCCAAGTCTGCCTGTTGTATAATGTGTTATGCGGTGTTATTTTTTAACCTAATTTCTGATTTCTCTTTCATTCTGCATCTTCCATTTAGGGATGAAGAGGGCAGTTTTCAAGACAGTCATTCTTTGCAAACATCGGCCTCAAGACCTTCAGTCTGGCAGGTATGGCTGGAAGGAGGCAACTCTATTGCCAGGACCTGCTCTTTGACTGCCTCGTGGTTTTGTGCATTCATTGACAACTCAGATAACCAAATGCAGAAGCTGGTGCAAAATGCATCAGCACTGTTCTCAGAGCACCTTTCACCTATGCCATACACTCCTGGTACATCCAGCAATTGCTACAGGATAAGGCAGTAGAGGGTCGAGTCCTGTATCTGGTCACTTCCTTCAGAGTCTTAAAAAGGCAGGATTTGTGAATTGGCTTTCCTTTGCAAAATAAGCAGCGTAGCATGGATGTCAGTAGAAATCTGGCTACCTACTGGCAACAAGAGACTAGCACATTCACAACACATTCGGGAATACCTGCTGTTCCCTACTGCAACCAAATGAAACATGCTGCAGAGAGCTGTCCATGTAATTACAATACTCACAAAGCAGGTTCAAGGCATACTGCACATGGACCTTGCACAGAAAAGGCATTGAATGTGTTATCTGAAGGGGTTTTTTTCTTTTTTTTTTCTGTGCTATGCATACACATGACAGTAGATAAAAATCAGCACAATGGTTCCTCTCCATACATGACCAAACACATACCATAACAACTAAGCACCATATATTCTATTCATCAGCGAACAGGAATCAAGGAAGAAAATAGTGTTTCAGGAACAGGAAAGGAAATAAATCCAGCATGAAGTTAGAGGTATGTTCCTGACAGAAGTCCTAGCTGAGAATGTTTATTGTGAACCAGCAACTGGATTTTGTGACATAACCAGAAAATCAAGGACATCTATGGAGCCAACCTGGGCACTGCATAGTCAAAACTATGTTGTAATATGGCATTGAGCAATCTCTAAATATTAGAAAGCACAGTAGGTAGACAACAAGATGACAAGAGGACACACTTCAGTACAAGTTATGCATTGTACTTTGAAAAAGAAGCAGTGTAAATCAATGGATTGTTCTGTCTTATTAAAGGTCTGTCATGTGCCCCTTGATCCAATCCCTAAATCTCACACAAATTGCCGCTGGGTATTTCACTTGCCAAATACCCAAATTCACACTGAGCTCTATTTTACTTATGAGCAGTAGTACTAAAGCTTAAAGCAAGGTGCTACTGCAGAGAACGTTCAGGAATTTGGCTCTTCCCAAGAAGTGAACTGCAAATGGCAGTTTTACTACACTCACAGGTGCAAGGAGACACTTCTTCTTGTTATTTTTTCAAATCTGTCCTTTTGAACATCAATATTTGTAAGACTGAAACATGAGAATAGGCTCCATTATGCTCACTCAGACACTTTGAGACCAGGACAGCTACAGTGGTTTAGGAGGGGTAGTCCACTCAGTACAAGATTAGGTTGGCCTGGGTTCTACTCTGAGATATGTCACTGCCTCTTACTAGATGATTGCATACAAGGGTCCTTGGTGTCAGCCTGGATGAAGCTTCCTCAGAGCACCTCTTCTGTCACACCATCCATGGGTGCAGTTTCATGTCCTAGGAAAGATGGAGGCAAAATAGGTCTAAATTCTTTAAAAACAGCTAAGAAAACCCAACGTCTAGAAAATTAAAAACAGTATGCTATCTCATCCTTGGAAGAGTCCAAGGACTTCTCATGACCCATTTCTTCACTAATGGCTATGGAGGCCAGGTCATCGGGACGTCTGCCAGACTGGAGGTAAAACAGCATGTCCAAAGGTTACCATGCAAAGCCATCCTTCTCAAGAAGCCAGTTAGGCAGAATCGGTTTGCCTGCATTTTTAGGCATTCCTCCTAGTTCACTCTGCTTCCCTTATTGGAAACTCCTTCAAATACAAGATGCTGGAAGTCCCACTTCCCTGTAGTTGAGAAAAATGGGAAAAAACAGAGAGGCAAAAACCAGACACCAAGGAAGGAAATGTTTGCTTGTAAAATGCTTCCTTCTAAAAACTATTTTACGACTGTTTAACTTGGTTTAATTAATGTGAACTTTAAAACATATAAAATGCCTTATGATCTAAATGATTTCTTGGTTTTACAAGTCTCCCGCCCCCCATTAAAAAGTAATGCATGTGTGGACTGGTATTGAACACCTTGTACAGTTGTGCGCCAGTTCTCATTGAATTCTACATGGAGCAGTTCTGATTTTAATCTACTGTGTTTAAAGAAGAGCCCATACCGTATACCTCACAGTATAACCAGCTACACAGAGGTCTTTAATCTTGTAACACAATAAAAAAAGATCACTGTAAAGTTGCAGTCCCTTTGATAAATGATTATGGTGACGCATGCAGTCCTCCTCAGTGCCATTGCTGCCAGACACGGGACGTGATTTTCTCCACAGGCTGCCGAGAGGCCTGATGTCACACTGCTGGGAGCCGCGGCCGGGCCGGCATACCACTGCCCCGGTGCACAGCGTTCCGCAGTCACTGGGGAAAGCTGCATTGAATTGTCTCACTTGAAACCACCATCACCACCGACCCAACCCAGCCCAACCTCCAGGGGACCACAGCTCCCTCCCCGTCTCAGCCACAGGAGATCACCGTGAAGCGCTTGGAAATGCATGACATGTTGTGGAGGACGATGCCCAGGAGAAAGACCAGGACGCAGGCCACCAGGATCACAGTGCACACCCCCGACCAAGTGGAGCTTTTCACAGTGCCTCTCCGGTCTGGCTCCTCTGCACCTGCCTCGGTGGGAAGGCCGCTCTGCAGCGGCTGCTGCTCTGCAGGGATCGTCACCACTGTCAGGGACTTCTGCTGGCTGCCAGGCAGGAGGCGGCAGCCAATGTCTCCCGGCAGTAGTGCCCTCTCCTTGGAGAGGGGCAAGGGCAGCATGTAGCATCCATTGCTGGGGAGTTTGATGAAGACGGGGGTGTGCTCCGAGGTGTGGGGGATTGCAATGACGGCGATCACCTCTGGGTCATCAGGCAGCTGTGACACAGAGTACCCCGGAGGCAGCTTGGTGATCCCGCGGCACCATGGGCAGCGCAGGTCCTTCTGGCTGGTCCTCATCTGCTGCAGGCATACTGAGCAGCAGGTGTGCTTGCAGTCCAGCAGCTTGGGCCGCCGGCGAGGGCTGTAGTAGTTGAAGCAAATCTGGCACTCGAGCAGAGAGTCCTGGGACAGGGTCTCCATGGCGGCCGGCACAGGGAGGCACAACAAGCCTTGTGATGAGCGTCACCCTGTCACCTGGTAGGCAAGAGGTAGCTTTCCCACCTTTTCCTCAGGGCAGTACTGGGCAGTGGCTATGGAGAGCACAGGAAAATATCCAGCCTGAACCTCTCAGTACCTGAGACAAACAGAAAAATGTGAAGGAACAGGTTACTCACAGGAAACAGTGGGAACAAATCAGTCCAACTAAGGGGGGATGAAAACTAGTGTTGACCTTGTTATCTCGTGGGACAAATAAATTTGTGACCCTTAGCTGGAAGGAATCCTCCCACTGGCTTCACCAAACTGCCTAGTGGAGAACCTTCCAGTCAATCATCACTAGGTCTTCTCGTCCCTCCCCTCCCCGCCCAGTTTTCCCAGCAACCAAATCCCCATCGACCCACCAGTCTGTCCCTCATGGTTATACTTATGCCTGTAACAGAGGTGGCTGTCAATAGCCACTCCCACCTGTCAAATTTTCAGGACTTTTCAGATCTTCCTGCACCATAATAATTATTCTCACTTAATCCTTTAAAACCATGAGGGGTTTTTAGCTATTTGGCTCAACTGCTAAGTCTGTATGAAATGTGGGGAAAGAAAAGGTATGTTTAAATGGAAGAACTTCCACAGGCTCCTGAACTTATGACTGTACATGAACGAGCAACCAAGTAACTATACCAAAACACCTATATTAGCACATAATGAAAAGGAATGGCATGATTTTCAGTCAAATTAACTGTTTGCCTAGTTATGCAAGTAGCTTTTTGAACACAGCCCTCTGAAACAGAAATCTCACTGATGAAAATCCCACGAGACAAAAGGCTCTGTTTAGACCCAGGACCGATGAATGCTACCAAGAGCAATCTGATAATGGACTGAATTAAAGGCAAATTGTCATTAACCTCTAAAATATTCCTTATAAAGAGATTACTTTTATAATTCCAATTTCCCATTTATTATTTACAGCTTTGCAAAAAAAAAAAAAAAGACATCTGTATTTACTTTCAGTGCATTGTTCAGCTTTGCTTGATTTTGGTCACTCCAACACATAATATGAATGGGTCACATTTTTACAACTTTTTACATTACCTTCCTTGTTGTGTTGGAGGGAGTATCAGCATGAAATTGCATCCAGAGAATACAATAAAGTAAACCCCAAATACTTTCATGGTGACCTTTGACCTTCTCTTATTGCAATGTCATTACCAAACTAGAATTAACACCTGAGGACCACAGCTGTCAGAGGACTTCTTCCCTTCCACACAACAATTTCTTTCTCTTCTCTCCAGACCACAGTAACTAGGTTGCAACAGACTCATCGATGGGTGATATCGGTAAAACAAGTAACATAGTTCAAAAAAGGGAAGGCCTGCGTAGATGTGGGGTTTGCAATACCGGACAGTGCTCTGGACCACACTGTCCCATATCCTGCTTCTGGCAGTCACCAGTATTTGAATAGGGAAAACAAAATACACGTCATCTCTTCAGATCACAATGACTGATAATACCAATACTGGCAGAATTGGCCCTGCTGCTGATTTTGTAACAGCACTGGATTTTGGCTCAGAAGACGCTTCAGCAAACATGCACTGACAATCCTGACTCAGGAAGAAGTCAGGGGTTGCTGTTATGAAGGCAGGAGCTCCTAAAATACATACAACAGCTGCAGGGGAAATGGCACATAGCCACCCAAACAGCACTTTTAGGATGCTTTGCCTCAACATGGCACAAAGCTCACCATTAGGAGAGACCCTCACCAGCATGAAGCCACCACAGGTCCATGCAGCACCTGCTCTGCACCACTGCTGTACTACAAGGCATTAACAGCTACTCCATGTGCAAGGGGAGCTGGACACTGCCACAGAAGGGGATACACATCTGACGCCTGTATGCAGGCCACACCAAGGGAAAGCTGAGAGGTTTCATCTTCTTTATTCTGTTTTTTGTTACTATCTCCTTATCCCTATGGTACAAGAATGCACAAAGGAAGACTGCCAAGAAAGGGGCAGACATGCTAATAGACCAGCATGCAGATGAGAGAGAGAAAAATGGGAGAGCGCTATCCATGATGCTGGACAATTCCTGGCTGAAAAAGACCAACATGAACTGACAAATGCCAGATTAGAAATTACATAGTTACAGGAACTCAGGAAGAAACCACTGGAGCCATCAGATCTAGTCTGCAGTCAGAAGCAACACAGCAGGTTTACATTTTGCACAGAAGCATCCATATAAAATCTTCATAGTTACACATTGCCAAAGTTGAGCTCAGACATTACAAGATGCAATTCTTATCTGCTGGTTTTGAAAATCTATATAAAAAACCCCAGGTATAGCAATACTGCAGTATTATTATGAGAGAAAAAGCCCCAATACCTAGAAATTAATAAATAAGTATTAGCATAGAATGGCCTGGGTTGGAACAGATCTAAAAGATCCTCTAGTTCCAAAGCCTCTGCTGTGGATGGGAACACCTTCCACTAGATCTGGCTGTCAGAGCTCCATCCAGCCCGGCCTTTAACACATCCACGTACAGGGCATCCACAGTTTCTTCGGGCAATCTGTTCCAGTGCCTCATTACCCCCATAATAAAGAACTTTTTCCTAATGTCTAACCTTAACTTAATCTCCTTCAGTTTAAAACCATTCTCCCTTGTCCTGTGATTCTCTGTCCCCAGACAGAGTGGGGGTACTCCATCTGCAAATGTCAATCAGCATCTCTGCAAAGAAGCTCTGCCCTCCACATTTCGGATGTCAGTAAACTGACTGATGAAGTTGTCTGACCTCATTTAGCCGTCATCTACAACCATCCCTCTCCACCAACCATGGTAAAGGTAAACCAGTTTCTATTGATGTGAATGTGATCAAGAATGGGATCAAGATAATTTTTTGACAACATCCCTCCTCCCTGTCCCAGTGACATCCTTACAGTAGAGCATTAGTGCTAGGAGAGAATGAGATGAAGTATTTGGAAATAAGGAATAAAACACAAGTCACTTTCAAACAAACAGTACCCTAAGAAAAAAGATGAGAAGTCATACCGACAAGATCTAAGTTGGTTTGAATGCTAAGTAATGCTGTGAAGCATTTCTCCGGAAGATAAGGTCAGTGTTTTAAAGCATCAATGCAATCTGCAGGAAGAAAAAGAGAAAGAATCAAGCCAAATTAAAAGGTTAAGATAGAGCTTACCACTTACATGACATAAATTGTTCCTACTTCCCCAAAATGTCTCAAATAATGACCCAAAGTATATTGTGCCAGATCAGTAATAACCAGTAAGCAGAGAGGTTAGTATGATTCCTTCAGAATGACTAAAGACAAGTTAAAGAGTAGCCAAAGCCATCTAACCCCTTGGCTTTTGCTGACATTACCGTGTTCAAAGGTTGGACATGTAGCTTCATGGGTGCAATATAACTTTATTTACAATTGTACTCAAAGTTCCACAACCCTCTTGCACTCTACCACAGCTCAATTGGAGGATAGAAGAAAGTCAAGCCATCATCTACAGTCCAAATCAAACTGCATAGTATCTATTTGATAAATTCTGCCACACATAGTTAGGAAGCAAAAAGTCACAGGAGCTCTCTCAGTACTCTTCTACCACTTCAACAACTATACCATGAGGTGGACAGGGGATTGAACTCTCTATTTTGTACTCAATGCATTCTGACAGCAGCTGAAGGTACTGAGCTGTCAAAGTGAGCAACTCAAAGCTTACTCAGACTGGACTCTTCTCTGCGTTTCAAGGACAAATATTGAGGCAGTCAGGCTGCACATGAGGGCACCACTGATGTCAACTGTCAGATATTATTGTGTCATTATTTGCTCTCTTCATGCAGTGATACCCAAGGTGGGCAAGAGGACCCTTGACAGGAAAACAGAGGGGGCAGGTGGGAAGGCAGAAAATAGATAGTTAGGGATATCTCTAGGCCTCTGCAAAAGTGACAATATGTATGTGTGTGTGGATAAGGGCACATTGGCAGCTGGGGAATATGACAGTGAAACCACACACACAAACAGGAGCAGCAACTGCAGCTGCAAGTAGTGACCCTGCCTGGCAAAAACTTGACAGCAACTGGAAGTTCTTCAGGGCTGACACTTAACTAGTAACACAAATAAAATCCAACTGGATATGAAAATCCAAAACTTATGTGTCAGAAAGGTACAGGACAAGCAAAGAAAACAAGAAGAGACAGGCCATGGAAAGAAGTGTCAAGAGACCTCTCTTCCTCCCCCACACCCTTTCTCCCTTGCTGTACATCTGCCCAGTATCCACAAGGCTGCTGCTGGCCAGCAAGGCAAGAGATTCACAAGCAGTTACACAAACACAGGGAGGAACCTACAAAGCTCATGATCCCCACCACAGAAGGTGAAAGTACGGCCAGGTAGTTGAGAGCATGGCACAAAGGTCTTCCTTGCAGATTTGGGCTGCTCTCTGCACAAGCCATGAGTTTTTAAGATTTGAGAAACGATGGTATGACTTAAGAGCAATAAAGCACTGGAGGACAGAGCAAGTGTTTCAGCTTTTTGTCAGACATGATGTCTGTTCTGCCAGTACCTTGTTGGAGGCCATGGTGGAGCCCCAAGTTCTCTTTGTTTGGGTGAGCAGAAGGCCAAGAATGCCAAGGCAGAAGGGGCATTTGTTGTTCTTCTATTTGCTATTTTTAGCTTCCCAGCACAACGTAGGGAGGTGCTGCAGGAGGTGAACAGATGAAGGGTGCTGTAGGTGCGACAGTAAGAGGAAGAAAGCACAGAGAACAGAGTAATTAATGGTAAATCTTTGCCAAGCAACATGGTATTTTTTCTATATAAGGACAGCCCCAGCAATACTAAGCAATGGAAACCACAGCCTTGAAGGAGTGCTGCCTTCACTGAAGGACTCAGAACTACCTTTGCACATACATCCTAGGGTCCAAAATTATGCAGTCGAGTCTCCTATACCATGGTACTGTGGTCTTGTTCGCCTCCCATGAAGGTCTCCATCTGCATAGAATGGCAGGCCATTAATATCGGTTGCCACAGCAGCCGTGCCAGAGGGGGAGTGGGGAAGAAGCAGCAGAGCCGCCAGTGCTGGGGGCGGTGGGGTGCGCTAAGTGGCGGAGATGCCGCAGCAGCTGTGTGGTTGTTCTGCATATTTATGACTGCCTAATTGAATATTCATGCACGCCAGGTCACGCATGCGCAGTTGAGAAAAGGGGCCTCCTTAATTGCTGAAAAATCATGGCGCTAAGATGTGAAGCCACAATATGGGGTGTGCAAAGTGGAAGAGGGCCGACTGTACAAACCTGAAAGACCCAAAAATATACTTTTCTGATGTCCATGGAATCTAATACAATTCTCAGAAGATTAAACATCATATCACATTTTTAAAGATTGGCTTCAGGGCATTTTGATGTAGTTAACTGATCACTGAGAGAAAGCCTCAAAAACTTTGCACTGACTTTTACATGGATTTAAGCATGATCTATTTGCTGTACACCAAGGTTATAACAGACTTTCAGCAAGCCAGTGCATTGACAATACTTCACCTTTCTCAAGGAAGGTTCATTACATAAACTCCCCAAACACATTAAGAATTCTTTGACAGTATTACTGAGTATGTATGATTTATGATGAAGAAAGATTCATTCATTTTTAGGTGCCCTTAGGCTGCAAAAGAGATGGGGTGAAGAGGTAGTGCTGTTCTCAATAGGAGGAAGTAATTCCAAAAATCATCTGCCCACAGATACGGAAGGAATCGTGTGCTAGAGCTACTTCAAACTGATAATGAGGAAGAAGGAACATATTTAATATTTTGAAGCATTTTTGCTACAATAATTCAGTATTCATGAATGTTTTTCACAAATTCAATGTTTGGACAAAACACTGCACCTACTGCAAATGCCTGGGATATACTACCTGATTTCCCCTGAATATCCTTTACTAAATGATCCTATTTATTTTTAGGCTGTTCTGTAGCACTAATTACCATAGTAACTGAGAACAGCACAACGATTAATTAATTTATTCACCACAACACCCTTGTTAAGAGAGAAGCATTATCATCATTATATTCTTTCATCATCTAAGAAAAGAAGTGCTGAGAGATGAAGCAGTTGGTCCAAGGTCATGCAAGCACCACTCAGACTGCCTCAAAGTTACTGGACAACTTGGCCACAACTCCACTTTTCATTTCACGAGCCACAGGGTAGAGGTGACATTCTTTTCTGCAACAAAGCTCAGAAACCCACTGGTTTCTTCCCATCTTTTTGAGGTGGCAGCATCTCCATGTTCTACTTGAGAATTTTTGGGCGCTTTCAGCTTTTCCACAGGTCGTGAAAAACATGATCCAAAAAAAAAGAAAAAGAAAAAGAAAAATATGAAACAAACAAACAAAAAAACAACCATGAAAAACTGTGATCCAGAAGCTAAGTATCTCCATGCACATAGTTTATCCACCATATGGATTACAATAGAGAGACTATGTATATGCATTTGGAGACAAAGATAACAATAAGACAACAAAGTAAATCCATTCTTCTTTCCAGAATTACCTGTCTTCCAGGAACCTTCCTTTGAGCCAGGCAGCCTACATCCACCATCCTTTCCATTTAAATATTCACATTTGCACAGAAAAAATTGCAGAACAAAAGTGTTTCAATTTAGCCAAAGCATGCTCTCACTGCAACTCTGGCTTTAGTCCAGGCCTTGCCAAGATGAGCATCAGGTATAAACAGTCCTGGGTACATAAAGCCACAAAAAAGTAAAGCTGAGTGAAACTGCAATATATGAGCCTGCAATATCTTAGGAACCAGCACCAGGGGATCCATGTTGATGGAGAGAAAATCTGCTCTGGATAATCC
The DNA here is from genome assembly GCA_013390025.1 of Pitta sordida. Classification (NCBI taxonomy): domain Eukaryota; kingdom Metazoa; phylum Chordata; class Aves; order Passeriformes; family Pittidae; genus Pitta; species Pitta sordida. The sequence continues at coordinate 22,031 of WEKX01026508.1, forward strand.
TGATGGCACACATCAATGAGGACACCAGTTGCCCTGCCTCTCTCTGTCAGCGGAACAATCAGTGGTAGACCATGAAAAAGGAGCCTTAGTTGCAAGGTATCCTTCCACAGCATTTACCTTAGGAATTATCAGCAGCCAATCTCAGCAAGAGGAGACCAAGGCGGAAAGGTCACCGTCAGAAATGTAACAAGATGTAGAATTTTATGGTTTTGGAGCAAAAACAGATCAGCTGAAAACACCTTTAGTGTTTATTAGAGAAAACAGGTTCACATGCTACTCTGTGTTCCATCTCACATCACCAGCTGTGCTTCTCCTTCTTTTTATCTGCAAACTTTGACACATCCACATTCTCTGCCTACAGAGACCTTATTTTGGTCAAATATGACCACGATAAGCTGCACTTTGTTCCAAGAGCAAACACTAGTAATCACCTGCAACATGCTAGGTCAGCAAATGTTTCTAATGCTGAGGCAAAACAGCACAGCTATGTTCATCAGTCAGTTTCCATGGGGTGCTTTACCAGTGAAAAACACTACTTCTAAATATTCCACAGAAATATGCCTATTTCAGACAGACACAACAGACAGGAAGCAAACAGCCCCTCAGCAGCCCTCCGTGCAGGTCATCCTGGAACTCAGGTGGTGGGAGCATGACCTGCCCCTCACCAGTCCAACTCTGACATGGCTGCAGGTTTTTGACAAGGTTAATGTGAAGCTACCCCTGAGCTATGGTTCCTTAAACCTCCCAGGCTCCCTCCAGCCTGGCAGAGCACGTGGGACCCTCAAAAGCAGCCCTGCTCTGCTAGGATTGTGAAGGCACTCCTCACCACTGCATCCGTCTCTTAAGTTCTAACATTTATCTTCCTGCATGAGAGGACACAATGAGAGACCTGACTGTGGTCCTAAGACATTCCAAATCCAAATTCCACTGCCCAGCACAGGATATTAAAAGATTCCTAACAATTTGCAAATAAATAAAACCTCCAATATTCAAAGCATCCTAAGGGATGTAGCCCACTCTGAGCACAAAGCTTGCAGGGCTACTAGCAGTTCTTCAGTTTTGTCGCCTGCTCTTAATTATGCCTGACTCATTCCTAAACCCCACAGTGAGAGGAATTAAAAGCCAGGTTTTTCCACTACCACGAGAGATCCATTTGCCATGCAAATGGACATCGGACATCAAGAGGAATGGGGGTTAAAGGGGTGGCATGAAAAGACCCCTCACTCCCTGAACAAAAGCATCTGTAGTTATTTATGACCAGAACATAGGGGAAAAGTGGCTAGACAGTTGGCAAAAACAGATTTAGAAGCTGCTTCCCTAACTAAAAGTAAGGCCAGACAGTAAGTCAAGTCATTGAGGTCAAAATCCCACAATTACCTGATGAACTATGGGTGCTAAGCTCATGCCCAAAACAGCTTTTCAATACAATACAAGGTCTCCTTTCTAAGGTACAGTGAAACCCTGTTACTCGCAGGTTGTTGGATCTGGTCCTCCTCACGCGAGTGTTGGAATCCACAAAGAATCCACTGGGGGGAGTGGGGGGGTGGGGGGAGCTGTGCGAGCGGGGCACATCGAGTCCAATTCCCAAGTGAATGCCCATACAGGAATTGAATCCACAACCCTGGTGCCATGACCACCATGTTTTATCTATCTGAGCTAACCTCAAGGTCATGTCATCATCATTTTTTTTTGTATTTAACCTAACTCCCTATCCCATCATTAGCTAGACCATGTCACTGAGGTCCTCATCCATTCTTCTCTTAAACACCTCCAGGGATGGTGACTCCACCACCTCCCTGGGCAGACCATTCCAGTGAGAGATCTCTCTCTCTGGGAAAAACCTCCTCCTAACATNACTTGCTAATGGTGGACTCAGTTCTCCCATCCATGTCATAAATAAAGATATTACACAGTACCAGGCCTAACACTGATCCCTGTAGGACTCCACTAGTGACCAGCCGCCAGCTGGATGTGGCACCGTTTACCAACACTCTCTGAGCTCGTCCATCCAACCAATTCCTAACCCAACACAGGATGCACCTATCCAACCCACACTCTGAGAGTTTCTTCTGAAGCTTACCATGGGAAACCATGTCAAAGGCTTTGCTAAGATCCAAGTACACAACATCCACAGTCTTTCTACCGTCAATCAGGCAAGCCACTGGTTCATAAAAGGAGATCAGGTTGGTCAGGCAGGATTTTGTGGCATTCAAACTGGTAAAATAGTATGAAGCACCTGAACACTTAAACTAGAAATTCTGATCTCCCATTAGAGCCTTATGCTTAGTCTGTCATTGACAGAATTTGTCTGATATCTAAATAGAAACTTAATTAAAAGATTCTTCCCTCTCTCCCCTAAGGATCTGGTATTAAGACTTACAGAATGCACCATCCAAAAAAAATTTTAAAACTAGGACAAAATCTACCTGCTTGTGGGCTCAAGCAGACGAAAGGAATCAATACACATTTACACAGCGTCTAGCCAATGCAAAAAGTGAAAATTCAATTTCACACTTACCTCAGGAAGCAAAAGCTCTTCAGATGAGTTTTAATTATTTCGACTTCTCTGTACTTAATATGCTTTGTGCCTGCTTAACATATTTTATGCTCTCTGCGATCACCCAGTGCAGCTTTCTGAAAATGGGATTGTGTGACCCACATCACTTAACACCTACCTTCACACAGATGCTCTGAGGGGCTGTGATGGTCTCGGGTTTGTTTTCTTTGAGTGCGGGAAGGGGTTGGGAGTTTTTTCCTTCAGAAAAAGTAGGGGGAAAAAGCAGAACAGACCTATACGAATGAAAGTAACACATCCTTTTACATCGAAATAGATGGGATTAAGAAACTAGAAGCCACAGAGCATTAAGTAAGAAAGTTAATGTTAGGAAGTGGGTTTTCACAGAGAGAGTGATTGCACATTGGAATGGACTGCCCAGGGAGGTGGTGGAGTCACCATCCCTGGAGGTGTTTAAGAGAAGACTGGATGAGGAGCTTAGTGACATGGTCTAGCTAGGGGGTGTGAGGCTGGATGGTCCTGGGTCCCTTCCGGCTCGGAGTGGCCTGCTAGACTGTGAGGGAACTAGGTTGTGCTACTGCTCTGGGATGGGCTTTCAGTCTCTGCAGGGGTGTTAGATGGTGAGTTGGACTAGATGATCCTTGTGGGTCCCTTCCAAATCATAATATTCTGTGATTCTGTGAAAGTTCTTTCACAGACTGTAACAAGTAGAATAAGGTCTGAAGCAGATTAGAAGGGCAGGGGGAGCTTTTTGTCATCTTTTTACCTTTGCCCTGAAATCTGTAAAGTGGGCAGCAAGGAGTAAAGCCCCCGGTTTCTCAACAGACAATGTGTAACAGCTGTGCTACCACAGAACCACCACTTCCAAGAGTTTATCTTCATGAGAGGGTGGAAGATAGCCAACTAATACGCTTCCTCAAGGTCAACAGCCATGTCATTTCAAAATGCAGATAAATTGTGATCTTCATGCATTTTCAGCTTCTGATAAGTGCTACAGCTACTTCAGGTCACATCACTGGTCATTTTTGTTTGCAGATGACAACAAAAAGAACTGGAACTGATCCAAAAGCTCCTTTCTTATTGAAAGTTAATCATTCACCCTGTAACATTCTGTCAGCTAGTAATATTAATACCACTCTCACTTACAGAATTTTGGGAACCGTCCAACTCTCCCTGCAAATATGGATCACAAGCAGAGTTAGATCAAGCCTGAACTGCATACATATTGATTATTTCCTATTTCATGATTTATCTCTCTGTCTTTAAACCAGTAAAATCCTCCAAGGAGATTTAGCAGGCTATACTGAATAAATAATTTCTTCCAATACTTTGCCAAACCACATGTTTCTACCCATAACTCTAAATACTCCACAAGCTCCAGTTCAGACAAGTCATGAAGCACATGACCTGACATTAGCCACGGAAGTTAATGGGATGACACAGGCTCTTGAAGTCAGTTGCACATTTACATACTTAGCACACTATCCATCAACACAACCAATAGAGAATGTGGTGCCAGCAGCCGCAGGCAGATCAAGGTAATCTCCAAGTGCTGACACCTTTGCTTCCCCTACACCACCCTGAAAACATGCGACCTGAGGAAACACAGTCCAACCTTCCCACAACAGCTGCAACTAAACAGACTGGTTGTGCACCAACTATTCCAACCAATTCCATGGTTGCCACTTGAAGTCCCAGTACTACCAGGTAAAAATTCAGATTTGTAGTGAGGCAACAAACTAATACCGGAACAGACTCTCAGCTCCCTCCATACCCATGGACATGCCCATGATTTCTCCCATCAATGGGCTTCTAGAACGAAGCCTAGAACAGAGTGAGAGGATTTGTACTAAGGTTCTCCCTCATATGAACCAGCACTGCCTGCAGATACAAGCAGTCTCTCAGCTAAACAAAGCAGTGTTCTCAAGGGTGGTTAGCACTGCTACAACCCTCTCCAGTGGGCTGAGATGAATTACAGCTCTGGGACACTGAGCTCAAAGCTGCAGAGCTGGTAGCCTCTCCACTAGGGCAGCCACTCTGCAATGGAGACCAGCAATTGGCTGCACAGGAAGATAAACTACTCTTACCCCCATTATATGAAATCTACTGCTGCTTTCCTTCACAGAGATGGATTCAATTCAAAGAGCCACTCACCTTCTGTAGCCACAAGTTTATCAGACCTGCCAAGCTTTGCCAAGATGAATTTCATTCTTTGCTGTGAGTTTCAAAGTTTGAGCCAGATGTCACCCATCATATTTCTGCCAGTCAAAGTCTGGCTGCTTCTGAAACATCCTGGTGTGAATAGACCATCCATTTGGCAGCACTTAACTCACAGCTTACAGCATTTTTGCTGTATGAAGGAGTGCAAATGCTCAGAAAAGGACTCTGTTACTCTACATTAGAGCAAAGCAATCAAAATGAAGCAAACCGCTTCACTGCTTGATTTTGTGCCTAGTTCTGCAGTCCTTTCAATGTAGCAGCAGAAAAACCTTAGTCAAGGTAAATAGCATAGTACTGCTAATGCTCAAGACTTCGTCACAATGCTGATAGTCTATGGCCACAGTGAGTTCTAGGCTCACAGGATTATACACTATCAATTCAATACTCAGTAAAAAGAACACTGCTAGTCCCATTTTTCTGAAGAAAAGCCTGAAAACATGAACTGTAGAAGCCCCAAATCCCAGTTATGTAGGACCCCTACACTTCACAGGTTCACAGGTTACTCCGAGATGGAAGGGACCCACAAGGATCATCGTCCTTAAGTCCAACTCTTAAATGGCGCCACTGCCTCCCTGATGGGAATCGAACCCCGGGTCTCCTGCATGAGAGGGGGGACACTCACCACTGTATTAAAGTGGATCTCTGTTTTACAAGCCAGTCTCACGATTTCTGCACTATAGTTAGAGCTAACCAAAAAAACGAAGTTTTGAGGTGAACAAATTCATTGGCAGTTTCAGATCAAATTAAGGAAATATTTTCTCCTTAGGCAAAAAATGGAAATTTCCATTAAAATGTCAGCTCATTTCAACTTTCATTTCAATTTGACTGTTTTCTTTCAGAAGAAACAATATTATAAAAAGGTAACATAAAGGGCAAACAAAGCTTTTTGTACTGACTGGAATAATTCTTCTTCTGATGCAGTCAGTCATTGAGTGAGCCAGAAATCTCTCTTACATTGCTCTACTGCTGTGTAACATTTAAGTCTAGCAATACACCATGATTTTTTTTTTCTTTCCTAGTCTAAAAAAAGCAAATGAGATAAATACAGTCCAACTATCAGTTGCAGTTTCACGGAAGCATGTTTTCAGAGATTGTTACTCAGCTTTTTTTGGTTGTTCATTTAAAATAAAATCACAGCATGGGACATTTTCAACAGATAAGTTACATTTCATGACATGAACAAAAGCTGAAGAGGACTATGTGGTTAATAGAACCACTGGTTTTTTACCAGTGTTTCTTCTTAATACAGGAGGAAGATGTAAGGGACATACTAGTACATCTAGACCCTCATAAGTCCATGGGACCTGATGGGTTACATCCTAGAGTGTTGAGAGAGCTGGCAGATGAGCTTGCTAAGCCTCTCTCAATCATCTATCAGAGGTCTTGGCTTACTGGGGAGGTCCCAAAAGATTGGAAGTTGGCCAATGTGATACCTATCCATAAGAAGGGTAGGAGGGAGGACCCGGGAAATTATAGACCTGTTAGCCTGACCTCGGTGCCAGGCAAAATTATGGAGCAAATCATCTTAAGGAAAATGATGTTGCACCTCCAGGAGGGTAAGGAGATCAGACCTAGTCAGCATGGCTTCAGGAAAGGAAGGTCCTGCCTGACCAATCTCATTTCCTTCTATGAACAGGTGACCCGCCTGGTTGATGAGGGAAGAGCTGTTGATGTGGTGTACCTGGATTTTAGTAAAGCCTTT
>WEKX01026508.1:28503-57579 GCA_013390025.1 Pitta sordida
ATGTTGAGATCCTTGAGCGTGTCCAGAGAAGGACGACGAGGATGGTGAAGGGGCTGGAACACGAGCCCTATGAGGAGCGACTGAGAGAGCTGGGGTTGTTCAGTCTGGAGAAGAGGAGGCTGAGGGGAGACCTTATTGCTCTCTACAACTGCCTGAAAGGGAGGTGTAGCCAGCTGGGTGTTGGTCTCTTCTCTCTGGCTACAAGTGATGGAACAAGAGGACACAGTCTTAAACTGCGTCAGGGGAGATTGAGACTGGACATTAGAAGGAATTTTTCACAGAGAGGGTGATCTCTCAGTGGAATGGGCTGCCCAAGGAGGTGGTGGAGTCACTGTCCCTAGAAGTCTTTAAGAAAAGGTTGGATGATGTATTTGGTGGCATGACCTAGATATTAGGGTAGTGTGTTATAGGTAGGATGGTGTGTTGGTAGCAGGATGGCAACAGGTTAGGTAACAAGTTTGGCTAGATTAGGTAATAGGTGATAGGTTGGACTTGATGATCTCTATGGTCTTTTCCAACCTTACTGATTCTGTGATTCTGCTCAGAATCTAAAGCATCTTACATTGAAAGGGCAGGTGTTTCCGGGATCTCCTAAAAAAAAAAAAAGTCACACATCCTAATGTTCCCCAGCGCATATTTCAAAATCATTAGTTGCTTTTGAAGACTTAGATAAGTGTCACCCCTTATTTCCAACATCTATTTCACCGCAAAACTTGTGTCCAGCTCTGGGCCTCTCATTACAAGCAGGGTATTGATGGGCTGGAGGGTGTCCAGAGAAGGGCAATGGAGCTGGCAAAGGGTGTGGAGCACAAGTCTAATGAGAAGTGGCTGAGGGAGCTGGGGTTGTTGAGCCTGGAGAAGAGAAGTCCCGGGGGAGACCTTACCACTCCCTGCAACAACCTAAAAGGAGGCTGTAGCAAAGTAGGGTCGGTCTCTTCTCCCAGCTAACAAGCAACAGGACAAGAGAAAATGGTCTCAAGTGGCACCAGGGAATGTTTATGTTAGATGTTACAAAACGCTTGTTCACAAAAACGGTTGTCAAGCATTGGAACAAGCTGCCTAGGGAAGTGGTGGAGTCACTGTCCCTGGAGGTATTTAAAAGACACACAGATCTGGCACCTGAGGATATGGTTTAGCAGTGAATGCGGCAGTGCTGAGTTAATGGTTGGACCTGGTGATCTTAAAGGCCTCTTCAAACCTACACAATTCTATGATTCTATTCCATGCAACATCACACAGAATAGCAGTTAGGAACCAAAAAATGTGCCTTAGGGACTCCTCAAAGAAAGAGGAAAACGTAAAAGGCCTGCGCTGCCATTCTAGAAAGCACTGCACTGAAAGAGATTATCTAAGAAGACACTGTGTGCATACACACAGCTTTATGCATTTATGCAGGGTTTGACCAGATTCTACTCCATTCCAGATGAATTATTTCTGTTATATACACGTAATAGTATATATGTGTGCCTTACAGTGGCACACTGAACATTGGAAATATCAATACATACAACCAAACCAATGCCAAAGGAACCACACTGACTTACTGCCATTGATCATTTGACCCACAGACAGAAAATCAATGTGGGAAAACAGAAGCAAAAATTGCCTCCTTTGTACTGCCAAAACAAGTTCTTAACCAGGATGAAAAAAAATTCAGCTCCGGATTCAGATTTGCATTGTGCCACAAACTACAACATCCCTTCCTTTTCAGCCAAAAGGTTTTCAGAATTATTTAGTTTACTGACACCATCATTAATTTTAAGAGTTGAGTCAGTGTTTTCCTAACTTTTGCTGAAGTGCCCTCACTGCCAGGTATCTTTCACTGTAATGATTACTGCTTTGGGGGTTTTTTTTGCCAATTACGGTAATGATCAAAACATTTTACTAAAGTAAGACATAAAGAAAAAAATGCTTCATATTTTTCCAAATAACAGCATGGACTAGAAAAATCATTTCTATTTTTTAAGCCACTCCTTCACACTGTGCTCTGTATTTTTTAAGCAGTGAAGCCTCTGCCAGTTTCTTTCACTCCGAGTTCACAGAACACCTGCCAAAGTGCTGTCTCTGCCAATAAACAGGATCCTTAAGTGCCACGACAATTAAAAAAAATGCAAAGATCAATACAAATAATAAGTACTATTATTATTACTAACATTTATGCTCTTTTTGCTCTGAGCTTTCATCTTCTGTAAGAGCTGCCTCTAGAAAAGATTGAATTAAAAGAGCAAGTGCCAGCAGGTGGCACTCCAGAATATACAGTAAACCATTAAACAGCACTGCTCCCAAAACCAAGAAAGCCAGTTCTGCTTGGCTGTCCCAATATCGAGGTTTGGTTTGGTTTGGTTTAGGATGATGGTCTCCACCTCTCCCCTCCCAAACAGCAGAGGGACAAAAGTTGCTCTCCTCCCATAGCAAAGTCAGTCAAACCAGCACTTCTTGCGAAACACTGTCAGTAAAGCCTCTGTGTAGAAGTTTGATTAGGCAGAACAAATACATAAATCCACCCAAAGACCTGTGGCCCATCTGGTCTTTGCACCTCTCATCCAAATGTAAGAGCAATTGCTAGTTTTACTCTTTCTGGAAACCCTCCCAATCCTTCAGTCTTCAAAATTAGGCCTTTTAAAACACTGTGTAACTTCAGGGGGATAGGAGGTATCCTTAAACCTAGAAAAGATTGTGGCATTCGCTTAGAAAATGAAATTTTAAAGAAAACAAGCGAGTTGTTTCATCCAACTCTAGGCACCAAGCGTAACAGTCAACATTTAGAGAGGTAATGAATTGGTTCAGTTTACAAAGATGCAATTCTCACATCTTTCTCCCCTGGAAAAGTTCAGAGATTAAAAAGACTGAAGGGTGCAAAAAAAAAAAAAGCCTGTATTTTTGTCATAAATCTTTATAAATTACCTAAAAGCTATAAAAAATATGGAAAATCACCAGCCCTCTTGCAAAAAGCAAAGTATTAACTGCTTAAACCCTCCTTAAAGGCAAACAGGTACCATGAGATCCATCTGTTCATGTGGAAATACACAGCAGAAAAGACATGTCAAAAAGTAATTTCCTTTCCTCTCCTGTACATGTCAGTGGATCACTGGCATTTCCCTACCTTCCTCCCCACAAACTGACCTCAAATATAAATAGACACAAAACTGGAAAAGTTTAAGGTCGTATCTGTGGATATAAGCAACAAATAAAACCACAGTTACCTGCCCTTCTTGCAGAACAGGGTCCACAATCAATGCCATGATATCAACTGTGTTTAGGAAATTCCTTTTTATCTAGAATTTATCCAGAATTTATCTAAAATTCCAAACTCATTTCATCACAAGCAATAAACACCTTTTTTCCTGATGGTTCACTAACAACTCCCACTGAAGGAGGCCCAATTCAGCTCAAGGTTTATGTACTATACATGCTGCACAGAAGTTTGCTCAAAACATGTTTTTTCAGTAAGTATCCTTTGATACACAAAGATGGGCTGAAAGCATGGAAAGAAGAACACAGCAACTTGTTCCTGCTTAGTCTGCCTTCCTAGCTGCTATCCCAATGTGGATTTGGTTCATAAAATATTCATCCATGGCAAAACAAATCATGAAGCGTAACTGTAACCCGTACCAATCTTAACCCTGAGCAACAATGAAGCATGTAACTGTCTGGTGATCATCATGAGGTATCAGAAGTATTTCCAAGTTAGCAAGTTATACAACTGTTGCTGTAAGAACTTTTTTGGATCTCCTGTTTCCATGGACATCCCTGAACACATGCATGGATGCTCTCCTCGATATTCCACCCACCTGACCAGGAAGCAGAACTAAGTGATGATGAGGTTTCTGTATTCTCCTTGCTACTCCATACAATAAACTACCTACTCCAATGAGCAGGACTCTGGAGAGCTTTAATGCTCCCAAGCACCAAAATGTAAGTACGTACATTGTAAGTAGGTTCAGAACAGCACACAAAATTCTCTAGCACCACCTAGTCAATAGATATGGAAAGGGCCAATACCCTTAGTAAGTTTTAAATTTAAATTTAGAAGAAAATATCATATATGTAATGGAGGTGGCAGACCAAAGAGGGACCATTAGAACAAAGGTTTCTTGTTTTAAAGATGATAGTTCTATCTGCCGATATTCTTTTTTTAGTTTGATTTTTGTAAATGAGCTCAGATTTTGCAAGCAGACTTTCAGGCTCCTCAAAATAAAGAGTGCAGGTGCAAAACACAGCTGCTTAAGTGTGTGTTGTACAATCATAAAAATAAAAGCATATGACCTCTTTTAAGGAAAAAAAGTCATTAAATATTTCCATTCTCTTATGTTGATTGCATAATCCCTCTAAAGAAAGCAGTAAAGGTCACTGAAATGCACAGGCCTTTCCGGATGGAAAAAAGGTACTGTATACTGTTTAAAATGACACAAAAGAAATCAGTATGAGTGCTAGAATATGAGACCTTTAAAGGAGTGAACCAAAAAATTCCAACTCAGCATTACATCCTGATTAAAAAATGCATGTGTACAGGTTACGGCCACTTCTGTCTCTCTTCATTTGAAAAAGCAGCAGTATTATACTCTTATTAAAGGACAGAGTTGTAAATTCTTATCACTTCATTAAATTGCCAGTGAGTGATATTTAAATTTTCTGTTCTTATTTCATAACCATCCATTAACACAGAAGATAAGAGTTTCTCCAACAGACCACATAAAGGCGTTTCAGCCAGCAGAGCAATAAGTAGCACAGGAATGTAGTTCTGTAACACAGGAAAAAACTAGTCAGGTTCCTCAAAATATAAAGGTGTTTTTGCTGTAGCTCCTCCAAGAGCAAGTTCTTGTAGTTGTGGGGACATGCTTCCACTACACCTCACCAAACATTAGCACTTGTTTTTGAGTCACATCAATTCCAAACAGAAGGACAAAAAGAAGAAAGCAAATGTGCCACACAATTCTAACTTTTCTTCAAGCAATTCCTCATTACCGAGGTGAGACCCTGTAGCTCACATCTTCTTGTGTCACAGTTGTGGCTGCATCTGAAGAGACAAGGACTGTAAATCAGGACTCCAAGAGGTAAGTAAATCGTGAGGGTTTGTTTTCCCATAAACTGCTTTTGAACATGGGCAAAATACCCTTTTAATATGCACATTTCCCTACCAAAATGCTTTTCACTTGCTTACCTTGCCCTTTTGGAAAGATGTTTAGGAGCACTAGCATGATAGCACAATTTAATTTGTTATATATATGAAAATAATTCTAAATTTATGCATGAGTTAAAAAAAAATTATTTCAGGGACTTTTTAGGTGGATAAACAATTTATTTAAAGCTGTGAAAACCAGCCTGGGCACAGTTCTGCAAGCATTTCCTTCTGCCAGTTACCCCTTCATAGGAAGCAGTTCCGCTGAGCTGGGCAAACCCTCTTTCACAATAACTGCTCTCAAGAGCAGATTTGCGCTGGACTTGCCCAGGAATCCTTCCAGTGGAGGAGAGGTCATTCCACAAGCAGTCCTAGTCAAATTCGCAACAGCCAACACATGTGACATGCACTGTCTGAGAGGAAAGCCTCACTCTTCCCAACCTTCAGAAAAAGAGAAGGAATGCTAAATCTCAAAATATTCAGGAAAAGCTTCCAAAAAGACAACTACTAGATTTTTTAAGACCACCTCAAAATCATCCTGACATGCCCTATATTTTATGATCTATTTTAAAATTCCCTTTCAACTGCTATTACTTGTATTTTCCACAGAAATCACACAAACAGAGAGCGGCAGCTTGCAGGAGATCATAAGCTGAAAGGCAGAAGACACCACGAAATTGAGAGAATTTTAAAAAACCCAAGTTTCTGTGTGTTTGAAGACTTTCAGAAGGGTCAGAGGTTTTTTCTGAACAAGGCTGCTAATTAGCCAACGACAGCAGCAGCAGTTGTAAACAGCCCCTGTAAAAATAGCTCTCTGCTTATTAAAAGCAAATCTAGGAATAATACAATTTCACGGAATTCTTATTAATCTGCTATTGCTGACCAGCTTCTGTCTTCCACACTTTCTTAAACATCATACACCGACACATTTACTACTACACACATTGATAATGTATCAGTCTGCTCAATTAACACAACTCCACCATTTCTGTTAATTTCCATTTTAAGAAGGGAATCTACTTCAGAAAGTAAAATTCAAAGTCTGAAGGTAACATTACTTTACTCCTGTTCCAAATATCTATCCATTCCACCCTCCAGAAATATTTATGCCAAATGAGGTCTTCTCAGGCAAATCAAATCACATCTACTACTTGCTGTGCTTTGAACTTACAACAAACTCCAGTATCCCAGTATCACATTTCATTAGTGCTAGGCAAGCCCCTAAAAATGGTATTTTGCAAATTAAGCCTAGATGCTGATTTAAAATAGAGAAAAGTAAGCTTTCATATATTTAGGGTTTCAAATAAACACCTTAGGAAATGAACAGCTATATCACCTATACTACAGGAAGTGCTGCCTTTCTACTAAATATTGGCAATTTGGCAAGCCATTTTCAGACTGTGAAACGCTGCTTATGCCAGCTCAAGGTATTTGCATACTGGATGAACCATGCTCCCAATCTCCAACAGGGATTGGGCTTCACAGCTAGACTGCATCTCCCATAATCACAATGGCAACTAAATATTGAAAAGAGGAGATGAAGTCAGACATAATGCCAAGCCCCCGGGGAAGAATGGGAAAATGAAATATGCTAATTACAGTTTCTATGGGAGATGTTGCTAGCATTCCAAAACCTAATCCTTCAGTTCCATTTTTCAGTGAAAGGAGTTGTGTTTTGGCTTTCTTTTTCCTCCATAAAATAAACCAAGAACTTTGACAAAATTAGGATGCAGAAAAACTCTCCCGGAAGGCCATGCAGCTCTTCAAACCAGCTGTAAAGCCAACTGAAGAGGTAAACACCTTCATACTTTTACCTCTTAGAAGCTAAGGAGGAGGGATTTTTGTGGCCCAAGGACAATCTTGAGACATTGTAGCAATATACCCCTGACTCCACTCTTCGCCATCCAATTCTTCCCATTTTCAGTTTGAAAGAAACCCACTACACAGGACTGGATCTTTAAACCTTTATTCACCAAAACCCCTCAAGGCTTTAGCATCTGCATGACAAAAAGACCATGATGTATAGTCTTCATGGTGGTCCTCTAACGTGAAACTGAATTACAGGGGCTCATGGCTTCTCCATGTTACAAACACCCCATTTCCTCAAGCTGATAACTCCTCATCCTCAAATTAGAATATAAATGTGTCATGGGTTAGCAATGGGACAAGAAAGGTGTACCAAGTACCCTTTTACCCAAGTACCCAATTAAACATGAGGGGAAAGCAATCCTTTTCATCATCTCCAGATCCCTGTGCAAGTTACTGCAATGAAAAAAAAATATTCCGAGAATTAGGCACAACCAACCTAATCTGATTAAAAAACTCGTTATTTCAACACAATTCAATAATCTAGAATACCAGTAGTGCTGGTAACTTGCTCTCTTCAATGGTTCCTTGTTCTTCTCCTTACACGAAAAAAAAGTGCCATTCTGAGCTGCAATACACCTGGAGAAGCAATGGATTTGTCAAGCATGCATTCATCATAGGACTGGCTGGAGAACTGCTGCAACCTCTCAGAGAGTTAGGTCATGCTTATTTTCCTCAAGGCAGAAAATAAAGTTTAAATTAACACTTTTGCAGGTAGTTCTCCAGTAGAGTCTCAACACCAGCTACCTCAAAGGGATCTGGGGAAGGTAACTAAGAAAGTTAAGCCTGTTGACAACAAGCTTAAATTCTGACCAGAGATTACACCAGCACCAGTAAAAAAAAAAATTAGGGGGTACTACTTAAGACAAAGTTTAAACACACATAGTTGCAATACTGAGACTGTGATCTCCAAATTAGAAAGCACATCTATTAACAGTTAAGCACTGAAACAAGCATCTGAACTATTAATACTGCTGTTAATGGACATCTCAGCTTTACTGGCAATAGCAGGATCTAAGCTGGCCTAAATTTAGCTTCAAATAAGCCTTCTGTCCAAATTAATCTGGACACAACAGCATCAGGACTTCCCCAAGCCACATGGCAGTGGTAGACTTGGCGAACCCACACAAGAACCTAGGTATGCTCATGGTAAAAGCAAACTTTCCTTCACCAAGGGTGAATCTGACTCTATTATATTCTTTTCCCTTCTCTAGATCAAAGTTTTAAGTACTAGAAACTTCAGTAGTTCAGCAGAGCTCCAGTGCCTCCTCCTAACTTCATTCCACTTTGAAGTGCATAATTCAATATCCAGGTCAGAAAGCAAAAGTGAGTGTGAGGGGAATGCAGGATCCTGTCCCTGCTTCAATGAATGTTTAATTATTTTATATTAAAAATTCATTTGGAAAAGGGCTAGAATCCAGGCAGTCTAACACATTTACCTATGAAGACAAAAAAGATCCATGATCAAATGCTCGTAGACAAAGGTGGGAGCTCAGTCTTAGCTACCTTTGGGCTGAGTATCAGACCTAACTCCAAGAGTGACCGGTACCTCCTCCTCTGCTTACAGCTCCGCAGAAGGTAGCTAACTCTTGAAAGAAATACAAAGGAGCAGTTCAGCAGGTCTTCCTGGAACAGAAAGAAGGCTACCAACTTGGTTCTTCCTTGTAGCCAGCTCATGTGTCTCCCAATTCGGGATGCCAACTCCAGCAATTCCCGTTCCTGGGCCAACTTTTCTCCTGGAGTTGCACAAGAAGCTTTGTTACCTGCACTGCATAGAATACAGTTCCCAGCGGTTTGATACTGCAGTACTTAAGGTCTTCTGTGGATCTACTCTGCCAAAAATCTTCCTGGGTTGCTTCAGTGTTTTGGAAAATGTGTGATTGATGTTACAAATGACGGCCAACCCAACTGAGCTAAACACTGAGCATCAAGTGCTGTACCCTCCCATCTGCTGTTCTTCCGCGTTGAAAGAACTCAGGGGGTGCAGGGTTTCAAATACTCATCTGAAGTCACATCTGAAGAGTCAGTTAGTATAAAGAAAAAATGAAGCTATTCACAAGCATTTCAGAAGCCAAAGAAAAAAGTCAGAAAATGAATTCTGTAGAAAACAGCCCACATACAGTTAGTTTTTGATTTAACCTGTCTCAAAAACAGGACAAGCTAGCAGATTTTCTTGCCACTGAATGAAAGCCCTCTGAATAATCACGCTGCCACACAAAGGTTAAAAAGGGTGGGTGCGAAGAGGCGTTCTCAGTAGAAATCAGGAGCTGCATCTCCTGTGCAAACAGGAAGCCACAACCCAGGCTGTCCCTCCGGCCAGGAGGCCAGTCAGGGACTCACTGGGCTGCCTGTCCAGTCAGCCAGCGCCAAGGCAGCCAGCAGCTCATCAGTCGATAGGCAGGATCCTGAAAAGCTCCAGTAAAAAAATCCACCGTAAGGATGGCTACCTTCTACCAAACACTGGGGTATGCCTTTAAAATCAAAGCGTAAGTCTCCATTTCAACCACAAGTGTCCATCCACAGCAGACACAACAAAAATTAATTTTCAAAACAAGCTGCTTGATTAGTTTTTAGTTATTTTATATGATTACTCATTCATGGAGGACCCCATAATTGCCTTCAGCTAAAGCCACATGTAAAGGACAACATCCCAAGCGGTTTTCACTGTGTGACATGAGGGTAGACAGAAGTGGGCACTTCCTTTACTTCCTAAAAGTAGATGAACTCCCAGTGAATTTTTAATTCAGACGCTAAGCTATTTTCACCAATCAAGTGAAAGTTAAATAATTCTCCCATTTAAAGAAATCTAGCAATTATATTTTGCATTTCCCTCCTCCAGCAGCTATTGCTCTTGTGACAATATTCATCTTGTCCGTGACGACTATTATCTGCTATATAAATATTGATGATCTGAGTAATTGCTGTTCTGTACATATGCTTCTCACAGATATAAATTTCTCTGCCTGAAGTAGGCTGCTGACAAAGTGCTTTCCTCCTTTTGCATGGCAATGAAACATTACTGGAGGTGTCATTGGGGGGGAGTGAAGGGGAAAAGAAAGAAAAAAAGCAGGGAGTAACAAGAGCCCTTGAAGAGGAGATATGCAGTGATGCTTGTCTGTGCTGAAACTGAATTGCACCAAAGAACAAGTTAGCTAAGCTGGTATTCAGGAGGCTTAAGTTTAGCTTACACTGTACCAACACCAGGCACATCTGAAGAGGAAAGAACTGCTCCAGACTCAATGCTGGTCACCACTGCTAAGCTGGGATACTGCGCTCTTGGGACGTCTTGTATACAACATGCACATTGTACCCACCTTGTAGCACCTTGTACCATCACTGATGGGATGGGTTTCTTCTTCTTGATCAAATTCCAATCAGGAAAACAAGCCAGTTTTGCACTGGAGGAAGAGCACCACACTGGACATCGTGCTGGGACAAATGCCCAGTGCCATCCTGTAACCTTTGCCAGCACAGGACCAACGTGCCACACAAAAGCAAAAGTGGTCTTGATGCACCCAACACCATGGATACTACAGGCACAAAACACAGCATCACTTCAAACTCTTTTTGTTAGTTTAATGTGTTTGCCCAGCAGGTAGTTCTCTGTCTTCCTGCAATATACAAAAATCACTAAAAATATCTCACTGCATGGCCTTGCTCATCTGATCATACTGTCCCCTAGTCTGAAAGTACAAAGATCTGATTTTGACAAAGTCCTCCCACTGGCACATGGCCACACACTTTCAGGTGTGAAGTTTGCCTCTGGACAACCAACAGTATGAGAGATTAAGGCTTTTCCTACGTGAACACAGGCCTCCTACAATATAAACCTGAGTCGGAACCTCAGTAAAATTATCCCTCCAGAATCATGGGCCAAGAGATTATATTTTTCAGTCATGTAGAATATGGCAAGGTTTATATTAAAAGTTTGCTTGTAGAAATACTCTAAGGTCTTTACCCATCATTTACAGTATTTGGAAATAACCACTGGACAAATACTTCTTTTAAATTTAAAAAAAAAAGTATCAGATTTATATATGCTACAGAAATTAATGGGAAACTAAAAATCTGCCTGATTTACATCTGTGTTACTGAAGATTAGGGAGAGTATGAAGTGGATGGAGAAAGTAGCAGGAGAAAAGATACCAGACTCTCCACGGCAACTGGAGGCCACGGCAGGGACTAGAAGTGGGCAGGGGCAGAGGGTGAGCAGGAAGCAAGGGGGAATTCAGATAAGTGGAGGAACTCAATGCTTGTAATGAGCCTAAGTAACAAGAGTCTGGAAGTCTTTCTTTCTCTGTTGTCTTGTTCATGTAACTACATAGTAAGATACATAATCACAGCAGCCACATATTCTTAGATACATATATTATATGCACATGAACAGACTCATTCAAAGTAGTTACTAAACTATTAGGTTACTCATGCAATCTAGCTTCTCCCTGAGACACTGAGTTTTAAGCCATCTAATTGTTCAGTGTATCACTTGTCGTATCATTAATTCCCCTTCTACTTTCTGCAGCTTTTCTCCTTCCCTCATAATTTCTACAGTGCATTGAGGTTTATACATTATGATGTCTATCAACAACTGCCGTAGATCTCTGAATCTTGAAGGAAGTTGCTTCCAGCAAAAAATTAAAGGTTGAACTCTTACCAGTAACTCTGGGCATGCTTAACTAATAATAAGCCACATAACACAGCCTAATTAGTCCAACAGGTCTTTTAAAAATAACCCACATGACCTCGGTTCTTACACTGAGTCATTTGGGAGGCCACTTGAAACACAGCCCTAAGTATTATCGTCTAATACCAACCGCAGGCTGCATTACTTGAAGCAGACTGTAACCTAACTACAACTACGTAACCCTCACCATCTGAACTCTGCCTTGTTTCCCCTTCTTCTGTATAAGACACAATTTAGTGACTGCCAGTAAGCAGCCAGTCTTACCAACACAGCCTCCTACATTTCTGAGACCTACTTCGTTTGCATGCAGACTAGTCGTAACACATTCTGTATGCACACAGAATGTCCTATTGCTAATGCAAATTATTTTGCATGCAAACATAAAACGCAGGTGGGCCAAGCCACTAACTGGCCAATTCACAAGCACAGACTTTGGACTCTCAAGCTTTTACATGCATATTAATTTCAATACAATGAAATGTACCTGTAACTTTGAAAGTCATGTTAAAACAACGTTAAGAAACATGACTCAAATCTTAAGTGTTTACATTCCTGAGTCACTAAAAAGTAGGATTAAATTTCTATCAAATAATATTCTTATTTTCTAGGTAGTTCTTAACCCCATATTTCACCATGAAATCACAGTCACACAACTTCATTATAGCTATGCCTGTCCAGCGCATCTTTTCCTGCACAGCAATGTCAATCTGGAATGTAAAGAAATACAATCTCCATCCACCACATGCATTGCCAAATTTCCCTAGAGAAGATGCAAAACAGCAGTATTCCCAGCTCAGTGTGTTTTCATGAAGAGAGTAGCAAGTGTCATCACATCTGTGCCAAAGTTGCTATGTCCACAAAGAGAAACGCTTCAGTGGGTTTGTATCCTGCTACAGTCTCTCTCACGGAGATATGAAAATGCAATTTCACTATAAAAATAAATAGAGTGAAGTGAATAATTTCTTCCACTGGGCACATGGCCATCTATTTTCATTGCTTTCAAAAAGTCATTCCACTAAGACCTAGGAAGCAGACAGTGTAGATTACAAGACTCCACTTCTCTAGCTCATTCTGATTTGCCTCAGCTTTCTTGGGGAGAGCAAGGGTTGAAACATATGTAGTAGGTACAGTTATACCTCCTCCATCGCAAGGAAAGGGACAGGCGACAGCCCTCGCGAAATATTAATCTCGCAAAGAATGGCAGGTCGTTAATATGCATGCAGGTCACGCCCATTGCCCCACCCCCCGGAGCTCCGCAGGGCTCCGGGACACTTTTTGGCTTCTCCCTTCAGACTCTGNGGCCGGGCCAGCACCGCCCCATGGGGAGCTCCGGCACCGCCTCTCGGTGGAGCAGAGTCAGTACGCATGCGCGACTGGTATAAATTCGCAAATGGTGGAATCAAAACTGCAATAAATTCACATCGCAAATGCGCGAGGTCGTGAAGGAGAAGTCGCGATACAGAGAGGATTCACTGTATTTGGGCATCCCACATGCCAAGCACACTTTCTTAACAGGTAAAGGTAGGTGGATGCTACATTTACCTTGCTTTACTGGTGTGAGATCTGTAAGCAGCCCTTGCAGTTGCAGCCAAGGCACAGTGAAAGAGGGACCCTTGAACTGTGATGAAGCAACAGCTAAATCATCATCATGCATCCTAAGAGTGGCACAGAGATAAGTATAAATTTAGGAGATGCAACACAACTACTAATCTTTCCTTTTGTTAGGGCACAACTGCTCTGTGCCAGCTTTTTACACAGAAGTCATTCACAAGAAGAGATTTGCTAAATACAGTTATACCCCCTCATTTGCAAGGAACGGGTCATGCCAGGGCTTTTGCAGAACGTCAAATTCACAAACACGTGCAGGTCATTAATACGCATGCAGGCCACACCCATTGCTCCACCCCTGGCACTCTGGCTTGCTGGGGACACTTTTCCGCTCCTCCCCACGGGCTCTCTCAGCACAGGGGAACAAAGGGAAGCGTTTCTGAGCCCACTCTGATTCAGGAGACCCCCCCACAAGAATTACTGGGCTTCTCTTCGGCAATGCTGCCATATCTGCAGCCAGGGCCAGGTTGTTGCAACCATGCGTGCTGGCAGCCCAAACCCCGTGCCACTGCTCCCCCTCCAGCCCCCCCCGCCAGCCCCAGTGCTCATGCCCGCCGTATCCCAGCCCCGTGCAGCATGGGCGGGCTGCAGCTGCAGCAGCGGAGTGAGCATGTCCCGCCGGCCAGCCCACTTTCCTGGGGCACTTCCCTTCCCCGCCTATAGCCATGGAATGTAAAGAAATACAATCAAAGTAACACACCCCTGGAGTGGGGGATGTGGGGGGGGGGGTGTCAGTTCCCCTGCTGCGCTTAGAGTAATAAGAGACAGCGTGACTCCTGGCCCTCCCCGCGGGGCGAGGCCAGTCCCGTCCCACAGGGAGCACCGGCACTGCCCCTCAGCAAAGCAGAGGCATTGCGCATGCGTCAGCTGGTGAACCTCACAAATGGCTGAAATAAAATTGCGAGAAATTTTCCTTACAAATCAACGAGGTAGCAATGGAGGGGTCATAATGCAGCGAGGATATACTGCACCAGTAGTTTTGTAGTTTACAAAGGTAGAAAAACCCAGTCAACAGACTGGCAGAAAGTGTATCACCACTATTCTAATTAAATTTATTGACATTATGTAGTTCTGATACAAAACACCAGCTATCAAATACATCACCCAGTAACTCAAAGGAACTTAATAAGCAGTCTGAGATTCCAAGCAATCTGCTGAAACTGCTACTCCTATAAACCTCGTTCTTCTGGATTTTTCACAGAATACTCTGAGCTGCAAGGGACCCACACGGATCATCAAGTCCAAATCTTAAGTGAATGGCCTGTACGCGGATTGTACCCACGACCCTGGTGTTATCAGCATCAGGCTCTAACCAACTGAGCTAATCTTAGCAGTTTTGGTCACAGAAGGTAAGGTGCCAGCAATATATGTTAGAACAGAAGCTGATGAAATGGGGACATTTACAAAAGAAATAATATTGTACAGTTCACAAACTGGTTTGTTTCCCAAAAGAACATGCTTAGCAGTTTTCTTTTATGCAGCACTTAAGAACTGCAACTTGCATTACTTTTATTACGTATTTTTGAGGCCTAAGACCTCTTTTTTCAGCTAATGCCTAGGTGACTCCCAGTTTTCACTTTGAGAATATTCCAAGAATATTCAAGCTCCAGAGAGTCTAAACACATGTATCCTGACATAAAAACCCACTTCCTAGGAGCACTACAAACAAACCACAGTTCTGTTTGCTGATGAAGCTGAACTTCAAAAAGTTTAAAAAAGCATTGAAATAAAGCCAGCAATAAATGTGGGATTGTCCTAACAAAGAACAGGAGTGATCAGTCCTCTTCATAATTACAGTCAGCTCTCTTCCAATTCGCACCCCCCATATTTCAGCTTCACATCTTAGCGGTGTGATTTTCCAGGAATTAAGGATGCCCCTTTTCACAACCGTGCATGCGCGACCTGGCACACATGAATATTCAACTGGGCAGTTATGAATATTCAAATCAACCCCCTCCCCTCCGCTGCGAGCAAGAAGGCTACAGGGGGTCCCCCCGCTGGCACACCCGTGCCACACCAGCACTCCCCATCCCACTCCGCTGGGAGCGCAGCAGCTGCAGAAGGTCTGCTCCGACCGGCCCCCGGCCCCCCTCGTCCCGCTCCCCTGGGAGCGCAGCGGCTGCAGCAGGTCCGCTCCGAACAGCGCCTGCGGCCACTCCTCTTGGAGTGAAGCGGCTGCATGCAGTTATGAAAGATTTACACACTCTCAGATTAGACGTGGTGTCCGAGACTTTCTCAAATGACTCTCCGAGACAGATTCGTCTACCCCGTGCATGGAGAGACCAGGTCCACCCATGAGGAAAGACACTGAGACAGTGGCGTGGGCAGCTCCCCCGCACCAGTGTTCTTGGCCGAGTGGAAAAGGGTTTTTTCCCAGCATGGGGTGGCCGTGGGCACTGGGAAACATCGACACACAGCAGGGCAGTGCCAAAACAGCGCCGGAGCGTCAGGGCCTGTGTGCACCAAGGGTGTGGGGCAAATTTGCATATTAATGAGCTGCCAATCAACACAGAAGGCAGGCTTCGCTTATAGCGGGGAAGACCCATGGTACCATGGTATAGGAGACCTGACTGTATCTCCAAACACTGAAGGTTTAGTGTTGTTTTCCTTTTTTCCTTTGCAGTAAAGCTCAGCTGGCTTAAACAATTCCCCTCAATGTTCACCAGCATGGGAGAAAAGAAGAAGAGCTGATGCAAGGTGCTGTTCCTTTTGGGCAGCTCAGCGCTCTCAGGGCTCTGCATGTAGATTTCTGCCTGCTTGGAGGGCTCTGAATGGAAAACACTGATTAGTTGCACTGAAGGCCACAAAACGTTGTCAGGAATGAGATACAGAAAAGATGCATTGAAGCAGTAAAACAAACAAAACCCCCAACAAACTGCTCCCTTATATTATTTTTCGGTTTTAGCTTCTTGCCTGTAAATCTTACCCCAATTGGAAAAGTGGAAAGAAAACAAAATGTTCATGTGATCATAGAGTAATTATTTAACCCACAGTTTCATAATATGTTTTGAAAGTACTGTGAAGGATTCTCTTCTCTTGGAAGAGCTATATTTCACATAGAGAAGCTCAGGATTTCTGTCGTGTGATATTAATGGAACACTCAAAGATGGTTTCATCCACCTAACCAACTGCATGCATCCTTTCCACTGAATAAGCAAGCCGTGCTCAAATAAAACTGGATCTGCACCTTACCCTATTTGATTTGATTTACAAAAGGGGGAAGCTGATACATCTCAAAAGTATGCAGCACATCACACCCATGACTTCAGACCCTCTGAAAGCTGGCTTTTGCTCAGACACACATATCACGAACGAAAGGGAGAAGAGAGGTTCCCAAACTGTGATGCAGGGACAGCTAAGCAGCACGCACGTCAGGACACTCAAAAAGCACATTGCGCACTTCAGAGATAGGAGGTGCCACCAGTTGTGGTGGCCACATTATTAAAAAAAAAAAAAAAAAGCTAATCAGCTAAAAGAAAATTGGACACAGCTATTTAATATGCTGGACTAGTTTTAAATGAATTCAATGGAGCTGTAAGTTAAAAAAGGATATGCAAGGGCAAGAAACCGGAGAATTAAACCTATGTTTATATACCACCAGAATCCAAACAACTTGCAAAGTTATAGCAAGTTGTGAAATGCTTCTTATTCATAAAATGCATTCTTATTCATAAAAGTTTACATAAATCACTGATTTTAACTACCCTACCTGTGGTAACTAAAAACCATCCATACATTTTGGGGTTTGCCTCTATACATTCAAGTGTGAATGCCCATACAAAACTTTTTGCGTGATCTTATACTTTTCTCATTTTGCCATTAAGAAAAACACAGAAGAAAGAGGGTGAGAGAATGACGCTGAGCAGACTTTCTGTATTTTGCTTTTAAATTTAAAAAATAGGTGAAATACATTCTTTTTTTCATGGAAGCTTTTTGGTTTGCAAAAAAACATTTTCCCTGTGATTAATTCATGTGACAAATACTCAGAACATACAGTTTTGGACCAAAGAGCCTGTCCCTTTGACTTCACCTATAAAAATATGGATACTTCTATATAAAGAAAGCCAATTTTCAGTTCTAAACAGACATTCAGAGGATAGAAAATCAGATCCCCCACAGTCTTTATACATGGGCCCTGCAGTATGCTGCTGATCCATGGCATGGAGAAGCATCCAAGACTCTGCAGAACACATGCCACAGCCACCTTTGTTTCCATTTGGGAGCACAAGACATAATTACCAGCTTCCAGCTTCGTTTCTCCACTGCCAGTGTGGAACAATTATGAGTATGAATAAGGGGTTCAGCAGGTCCCATAAATTACACACATAGACACAGATCCTTTCTGTTCAACCCCAATCTTCCACAGGTCTCTAATGAGAGTCTACTAATCATCTCATCAGTAATGCAAATAACCATCTTGACCCCTCATCAAGTGTCTCTCCAGCTTAAACACTATGCCCGCACACTGCACACAGCTCTGCTTGGGTGCAAAAGCTGCCATGTCCCACTGAAGGAACCTCAGTGTGACAATGCTATGTACCTCACATTTCACGGCAGCAGCCCGTTGAGCACAGCCACATATCGGGAGCCAGAGATCCCTCACCTACTGGAAGGGCTCACAAGCACTTCTGTCTCTAGCTCAGTACACACAAAACAGCCAGATATTGCAAATGCAGGCATCTTGGATCTCATGGAGGAGGCATTATTCAGCTACAGCTGAACCTTCAGACTCCCTAAAATGAAATGCTAAATAAGCAATACAGTAAAATGGCTACAACACAGGATTGGCACTTAAAAAATAGAAACATGACCATGTTTTAGTCCAAGCAGGGCCATCACACCTGCTCCAGGGATGTCACAGCAGTGCTATTACTCTGGGGAGATCTCACTCACCTCACACTCACATTTGCCATGTCCCCAGTCTTGTCTGTGTCCCCATCTCCTGCTGCTGAATGGACCCTGGATCTGATGCATTATTTGCCATGCCTAGGCCTGTGAATAGATCCTGTTAGAGCACGTTGAAATCAAAAATATGAGAAAGGCATTCTTCCGTGAAACACCACTACCTCCTTGCCAGAAAAGTGGGAATTGCAAGAGATTCCAAAATGAAAATAAATGTATTTATATTAGTCCCTTACCCTCAGCATGGGGCCCATACTGACGGTTCTCATAACATTTACAGGGAAACTGGCATATAGAATGGTGCAGCAAACAAACGGAAATCCTACTAGAATCAGGTAACAAAATACCAAAACAGCCTTGATCCCACAAAAGCAAAGACAAGCTACACCTGGACAAGCAACTTGTAGCTACGGTCACTGATGCTAACAGATATACTATGGCAGAAGGAAGAAAACAAGTTCTCGTGCATCTGCAATATAGCACAATTCAGATTTTCTTTTAAATAATTATATTTGGGAAGTACTGCTAAGGGAAAAAAAAAAAAAAAGGTTGAAAGAATGAAAATACTCCAAATAACAGCGCCAGCACTTCAGCATCCCTGATCCTGCTGTCAGCGTGCAGGCGCACACTGCCGAGCACCTCAGCCGCCGCTGGCAGTTCCCTGCCTCGCTGAAGGGAGAATTGCTGGGTGTCCAGTGCCACTCTCAGCAAATTTCTACTTTCTAAGCAGCGAGCGTCAGTTCAACACAAACCCTCCTATCAGCATTACCAGCGGTGCCTAAAGCACAAAAAGCACAAGCACGTACATTGTACAATCTCGGTGTTTGCTGTGTGTAAACAACGCACTTCTGGAAAGGCAGAGAGAATATTTTCAGAGTAAACTTTGCAAACATTTTGTGTCCTTTAGGATGTCAGAAAGCCGCTGTCGTCCACTGCTCACCTTCCTCACTTAGCACTTGCTCAGCCCACATGCCTCTGTAACTCACAGGGATCACAACCACATCTCACAAGGCTGTTTTACTGCCTGCGAGAATGCAAGAAACTTTCCTCCTACAGCAGTTCAGTTCCTTGGTGTGTTACCCTCCCTAATGTTAGTTTACAGCCATTAAAATACCAACCAACTCCAGAGGAGGAAATGAAGCAAGAACACAGTTTCTAAACCCCACCACTGGGATTACAGCTGCTGCCCTAGGGAGGTAAGTAGGGGAAAATAGAGGAGCTCCTCACAGCCCGACTGTATCCCAGAAATCCTTACAGAAGTATGAGAGTGGTGGAAAAAATAGGCATGCTAAAGTACTGAAGCAGAAGACCACTTCCACCCCAAATTATTCACTTTCAGAAACCAGAGCAGGCCTTCAAGCCCCTGAAGCTATCTTCTCTTAATGAACTTCACCTGCAGCTCATGGGAACAGAGGGCTTGACTGATGAAGTTGCCAGGATTTTGAGACTGGGACTTTAAAGAGCCCACACCTGAAGGGTCTCAGCTATCCACTTGGGAGAAGGCAGGAGGAAGCCAGAGAAAAGACTTATGTTTTGTTCTCTTCACTCAATCACCTAATGTGTAGTTTTTCAAAACATGCAGAATTAGGACAAGTTACGTTTGAGTTAAGGAGCCTGCAGAGAGAAGTTCCCAGTCCCAGAGGAAAGGAAAGCTAGGAAAAATACTATGAAGAAGATTGTTTTTATTAAAGCCTGAATTAAAACAAAATTTAGATGGAGAGCATTTTGGTTCAAGCCTGGATTAAGCATATTCAAGGAAAAAACCTCTCCAGAAGAAAACTTCATGCAGCACAACTGCTACTTGCAAACTGAGCAGGAGGGCAGAAGCTGAGAAAGTATTTTTCCCAGGTTATAGGCAAGCAGGTCTCAGCGCCACGAGGCTGACATGCAACATGGAGGAAACACAGACCCACACCACTGGTCACCACAAGCCACATGGCTCCAGCATCTTCATTGCTTTCCATGGGGATGACGGGCACAGAAGGGAAATTACAAGCCCAGAACGCAAGTACCTCTCACAGGGTTGGGCACCTTGACACCACAGGTGCTTGCAGGAGACTCTTTTTTTTCTCTAGCTGCACTAGGACAGTATTTCAGATCTCATTTACTCTCTAGACACACCATGCTATCACGCAGTACTACAGCTTAAGAAGACTGAGAGCACCAGAGTGTGGAAAACAGACTGGCCCAATCTTTCTCTTTCTTTAAAAACAATACATTTGGCAGTCTATGTCAACATCCTCCCAAAAATGCTTGATCTGTCCTGCATCGCAGAAGCCGGCTGCTGAAAACAATCCAGAATACAATTAAAACAAGGATTGCCTTAAGTTTCACTTCCCTCTGCAATTTTATAATCGTCTCATCCATCAATTTTGAAAGAATATTAATAGTGGCATCAGTTGGCTCTCCCCCTCCTTTGCTGAGCCAGCTTTTTCCAAGCCCTGTCCCTGCCTTTCAGCATCTGACCACAGATGCTGTGAGGAAGAATAGGTTAGACAAACCAGGGGTCAAGAGAGGACAGCAGGGTACACCATACATGGGGGCCACCCCACAGACGAGCCACTTCTTTCCCAGGAGAGCTATGGCAGTTTATAGTGCCTGAAGATCCGCCTATATGTGCTTGCTTCAAAAGAAAACCACACACAAAATACACAGAACAAGGTTGTCAAGGATTAACTGAAGCCTACTCAAGCTTAGACCAAATCCCAGGAATGTAGGCTCACAACTCCCTTCCAGGCTGAAGATGGTCTAGGCCAGTGATATGCATTCTTTTTTGGCTTTGTTTTTGATTTTTCTTCTCCCACAAAACTTCTTCCTCCTCTCCATAAGATTTCAGATCTCTCCATTGACACAAGCCATTTCTCCCACTAACTTTCCACAGACTAAACAAAGTCCTTGGATCCTCAAGTACCTTCAGACAAGAGCTGAAGACCAGTCCCATGCTCCTTTTAATAATCTCTCCTTTTCAAATATGTACTAGCTCTTGGACTTACACGTGGTGGTAACGCAAGAAGAAAAACTGGTTGGTGCCAGTCTTCAGCATCCAATTTATTAATTATTTTGTAAAGGTGTACAATCCGTTGAGTCATCTGAAACTTTTTAAGACACTGACATTACTTTATGAATCTAGTTTGACATGGTTTATAGCGATCATGGCCACGATTTATATCACAAACTCCCAAGAACAGAAGTATGACTTTTAAATCATTGTCATCCCAACTGTTTTATTGCAGGTCACTCTGGTCTGTTCCAAGACCAGATTTTGTTGGCAAACATTTTCTTCGTGGGTACATCCACTTTTACTCATCTAGTTTGAGAAAACAAAAAAGCCCAAAGTACAAAAAGAAAGGCAATTGGTATGCTCATTTGAACAAATCCAGAAATGCCTACTTCACCTTATCTCATAGGTTAGAGATTAGCCCAAAGGCCTATGCCCTCTGGATTACTCAAGCCACTGCAGGTTCATGTGACACAGACTAACTTTTATCTCTCCCCTTTCCCCTTGTACAGTTGTAAAATTACATTTAATTACATTTAAACCTAGCTATGTTAATTTTTTAATACAAAAATGCAAACTTCATAATTTCAAAATTAAGAGGTACCATAATGAAGACTACCTATACAATCTTCACCCAGCTCCTGTATACACCTGCACTAACTCTGTCTCCAATTCAATTATCACAAAGCATTTCAGCCCTGGAAATCAACAGCTTGCGGGAAAAGATTGTGCGATAAAAGTAACTAGCTGTCTCAAACCCTGCCTCATTCACGGGAGGTCAGGAAAATTAGTGATCAAAGCAATGCAAGAAGAAAAATAGACAACCACCCTGCTTGGGGAAGTTGGACAACCACCTGTAGGCAGGAATTACCTCCTTCTTGGCTCCACAGTCTTTTTAAGATACCCAGCAAGTCTCTGAAATCAAGTTTTTTTCAGGTGACCCCTAATGGGGTAGATCCTCTGCAAAGCCAAGGTATTTAGGGCTGATCTACAAAAACACCTGACACTTAACAGCTGAGGTCAGTTGCTCCTGTGCTTCCAGCAGATGAACTGCTATGTCATGCCAGATACTCTAGTACAAGCGGAAAATTAAATCACAGAATAATGATGGAATATTCTGAGTTGGAAGGGATCTACAGGGATCATTGAGTCCAACTCTTAAACAGCTCCGCTGCCTCCCTGGTGGGAATCGAACTCCTGGACTCCCAGGTGAGAGACAGGGACACTCACCACTGTACTAAAGCAGAAATCATCCCCAAGTATCTCTTTGAGGCAACCAAAACTGAAGGCCTTTCAATCACTTGAGGTTTATTTGCTCTTTGACTCCATTCCTTAGCTATGAAAATGAAGGCAGTACCTGTACCTGAGATGCTGCAAGATTAAGACGTTCCCTACCTGAGGAAGCCTCCCAGGAAGGAATACGCAGCACTCTTCAGTTCAAGGTCTGGATGGAGTGTAAAATAAACATGTAGATGTAGAGACACATGCAGAAAGTAAATGTGGGGAACAGAAAATGAATAATGCAGCAAATACCTATCCAGTGAAAGAGGGACACTATGAAAGAGAAAAAATGATGCAATTACAGAATTAAAGATTGCATCATAATGCAGAGTTCTGCAAACTTAGTCCTGGCACTTCATTGTTTTAGTCTGCCTGATTTTGTAACCCTGTTGTTCTCCTGATCTCATTATTTTGTAAGTAATTTAAATCCAACACAATCACATGTTCATCTCTTTGTATCTTTTCATCATTAATAACGTGGAAAAACTGGCAGTCTCCACTCTCAACATGATTGATACCTCCAGCAGATGGCTGTGAACTAACTCCCTTTCTTCCACCTTTATCTGAGGTAAAGAGCAGGGAGTAGAGAGGGAAGCTTTATATTTAAACTTCAATTCCATCCACAAACATTTGTGGATATTGAGATTCTTCCAGAGGAGGAAACCAAGACCAATCTCAATCCACTACTCTGAAATGTCACAAATCAGATTTTAAGAACAGAGGCACTGAGCAGCTGATGTGCTTTGTCCAAGGTTAGAAGGAAAGCTCCCAAGGCCCTGGGCGCCACTAATAGCCTTCTGCCCAAGCCACTGAATCCCTCCTACTTCTACATTAAAACTTGTTCAAGTGTACTTATTGCCATTAACTTCAGGTCAGGGAAGAAGCCTGTCATCTCTTGACCATGTTCATTGGTGAATGCAGTCAATGAACAATTGCAGGTAGAGTGTCATATAAAACACAACTACAAGCAAACATTACAGTTGTGTTTATCCTGGATGCTAATTGCTATATCGGGTCTTTTAAGTAAATTACCCTGCATACCTTGGACTTTAGGCAAATAGCCAACACATTTCTTAGCATCAGACCAGTCTGGGTCACCTCGCTTCACAAGGGAAAGCAGCTACAATAGCAACAACCTAACTTATTTTATTTGCAGATGGTATTAGCTGGCAAGAGGCAGGGCGTCTGACAGCACGCTCCCTACGCATGCCTCGTGCTTTTTGAAAAGTCTCATTTGCCTTTATATGCCCTCACCTGCAAACACACACCCAGCTTTTCTTTTAAGCAGTATTTTTACCTTGTCTAACTAACATAAGCTTTACATGCTTTTTTATTTCTAACAAAGAAAACTCCACTTCCATTTTTTCCCATCCTCAGAGAGAGGAACCTGCAAAACCTGGGGCTATCAAGTCCCTGAGGTGCAGTCAGTCAGAGCCCACAGTGTCCCAGGCACTCAGGGCACACCAGCCCTTTCCGGTGCATATCTTTTGGAAAAGCTCCACCATGGAAAAGTCCATTGTGGTGATGAAAGCACTGCAATCCTTTCTTCTTGGCATGCAACCTGCTCAGTTCAGTTTAAAACCTAACAGAGAAAGAACTGCACCACCACTAAATGTATACAGTTAGCACAATACATTTAACAACAGGCAGAGATGGTACCAGAACAACACTTTACCCTACAGCTGCCTCCTTCAGGATTTCTGACACGGAAGCTTGG
Organism: Pitta sordida; assembly: GCA_013390025.1. NCBI lineage: Eukaryota > Metazoa > Chordata > Aves > Passeriformes > Pittidae > Pitta > Pitta sordida. The sequence goes on from WEKX01026508.1 coordinate 52,679, forward strand.
GTGGCTGGCACCAACAGAGGAGGCACCTACACAGGATGTCTTGTCCAAGTCCAAGAGCCCTTTCTTGCCTACCACAGTCATCCACCATGCCAAACTGCCAGTGGTCTGAGCTGGTGACCAGGGAGAAGAAAGGAAGGGAAGATGAGTGTTATTTCACTGAGTAACACATCTCTAATAGCATAGAGACTTAGATGCCAGAGGTTCCCAGGTAGGGCTTGTGTATGGGGAGAGGGGAGAGCATCCCCCCACTTTTGCCTGGTTGGCATTACTTGGTGTTCCACAACCTCCATAACCCATGATGGGCCCAGCTTCACAGTTCCTCCCTTCATCTCACCTTGACAGATGCATTCGGTTTTAGCTGCATCACAGGCTGTCTGAACAGGAGTGGTATATGGATGTTTGAGATTTACCTGGGCACTCTGAGGTATCCCATAATGTTTTGACATTAGTGTGTGACACTGGTGACCTCGAAAGAGCCATGCTCTATGCCCCAGGAAAACAGGCATGTATTATCTGAAGACCCACAGCAACAAAGAAGGTATCAAAACACTCACTAGCTGAGGATGGCTTATGCATCCCGCAAATGCTCTTGACACCTCTGACACTCCTATTTCTAATGCTGATACTTGCCTATTCCTTCAGTCCAGGTCTGGAAAAAACGCATCCACCGCATCCAGCACAGCATACTGTCTAGCACAGACAGACTGGGTGAAGGTAAGTTGGCTTTTCTGAGTACAATGTTGTCCAGTTGTCCTAGGCAGACCACCCAAGACACCCATGCCAGACCAGCAGCCATCTCTACTGAAATGCTTAGCAACACAGAAGCACATCAGCCCAAGTGCACACCTGCCTAAAGTAACCATGGGGAGGGGCTGTGGGGGAATCAGACGCTATATTCACTCACAAAGCTATTTTGGGAGAAACGTATGGCACTGAATGTTATCAGTGTCAAATTATCATTGAATTCAACAGGATGATGGCAGTGAACACCCAGATTATCATACAGCCAGTGCACATGTGCAAGTTTGTGCACAAGTCCTGCCCAGGATGCACATTTCTGTCTGCTCATTCCTCACCTCCGTTCAAGCCCAAGGTGTCCTGGAGGTCAAAAAGCTGGCTCCAAGCTATGGCTGTCATCCTGCAAGCTTACCTAAATCTCAGGGGGCTTCAGCTTGACAAACCAAAGGGTTGCCACACAGCAAGGAAGAGTAACAAATGGGACCCACATGTGGGAGATCTACATCCTCTGCTCTCCTGCCCCCAATGTTGCAGCCACTGTGGCTCCCTCTGATGTTACCTCACACCCACACCTGCCCTGGAGACAGACCATGCACACCCTGCAAACCGGCCAGGGCTACAGAGGTGCTGTACGCTTGACCACCACACATGCAATGTCTAGCCAGGCAGCTGCTACCAGGCAGAACAGAGCAGAGCTGTAAACAGCCTAGTTTTTGTCAGAGAGAGCACTCCTTTAAAGATTGCTCAGACAGCCACTAATCTTAACAAACACAAGTAGGAAATTAGTGATCTTCCAGGCTGTCAACCTGGTTGAAACCGGTCAAACATGAGACAAAAGCACTCATTTCCTGGGGAAACTAAGATGAAATTGAACAAAATAAAACCAGATGAAAACTACAGTATGTTTGATTAGTGGTATTTTCCATGTTTCCCTATGGTCCAGAAAACAATGCCTTGCTCAATTGAGCCTGCAAGCTGCACATCACACACTGCAGTTCAGCTCTGTAAGTGTCCAGCTGTTTTGCATCTGGAGGGGGAAGGAGCAAATTGCAAACTCATTTATATGTAAGGGTAACTCCAGAGAGCTAAATTCTGCAGCAGAAAGATAGACAGGGCAAGAAGATTTGTCTCTGAAAGGGGTGGAACGCCTTATTTGGGCTAAAGGACTATTACTCAGCTCCTAAGTACAAAAGCAGCTAGGGCTCCTCTCTCCTCCACAGGCACTAGCCCTGGAAATGAACTCATCCTAGAGACTTCAGCATCCTTGCCATCCCCAGTGTCCTTCAGCCCATGCTTCTGGTGCTTGGCCATCAAGGGTGCCTTTGAGGCAGGGGGAAAAGGACACTGGGAGATGCTGCACTGATGAGAGCTGGTTTTCTCAATTCCTCTCAGTTTGACAGATGATGCTACAGAGCCACAACAGTTCAGAGGACTCCTCTGCTCCCTTCACAGAACACAGTTTAGCAGCAGAAAACAGCATCGCCAAGCAAGCAGGCAACTCCAGACAGGCTCGGAAACAGCTGTGGGAATTTCTCTCGAAGAGCTGCTTTCTGTAAAGGGGAGGAAAGCCCAGCCTCCCATCTCACTTCCAGCCCACCCACCCACCGGATAGAGGCAAAGGGCGTAAGAACGGGAGAGAATTTAAGGCATGCCAAGATCTCAGGCTCTGGAAACTAGTTTCCCACATGCTCCATAAAAAGAGCACTCACGCCCAAAACCTACTGGTTTGAACTGAGATCACACAGCATTTACTCAGCTGAATAACCACACTCATGTCAGTGAACTTACTTGCTTGAATATTTGGATGCACAGAAGGGCTGCAATACTGACTGACAAATAAACACAGGTATACAAAAGGCAATGTAAGAATGCCCTTCTTTAAAAGGCTGGAGCCTTAGGCCAGGCCATGAAGTCAAGAGCAACGTGGCCAAAACCACAAATGACCAGGTCTTTTGTAAAGTCATGTCAACTGATCACGGTCCATGATCAGGTCCATGATCCCTCTAGACCTGTGTCCTCTGGGCACCATCAACTGATTGGGGTCACAGTCTGAAAAATATTTCATTGACTGACAAAACTAAATTCTGCTCAGAAGGATGGCTTGAGCATTTAGGAGTATAAGCTTCACTAGCTTCCAGCAAGACTTCAGGTCCCAAGTGCAAATTAATCCTCCATTAAACCCCAGCAGGGATGCACCACCGCTCCTATTCTGCTGGTATTGGTCCCAAGAATGATCAGCTTTTCTGTACAGAACCCAAACATGATACAGCATTTGTTCCCAGCCCCATGCAAGTAAAAAAGATGTGCAGTTCACACCCTGGAAAGCTTATGAGCGGCAGCCCTGAGGTTAAAATCCTCCCAGGCAAGCTTGCTTGTGACTATCCCTCTAATTTCACGGGGACAGCTCACATGACTGAAGTTAAAACTCCGCTGAAGCCTTCATCAGACTGTGGCTGATGGAAGTTCTAACCCAGTTCATCGAGGGGTCAAGGTGAGAACCCTGAACTGGAGGCAGGAGCAGGTATGACAAAAACATATCCAGGGACTTTGGCAAAGCTGAAGGCCCAAGAGCGTCACTTGGGGAAGGGTGACCAGCACCCGAAAGCATCTACTTGCCTGTTCCCTGGGCGCTCTGCTAAGCCACAACATATCTTTGTATGAGACATTCATTCTGAGTTATTGAATTTGCACATATAATTTAAACACACTATATTAAGGCCAAAACAATATTTGTTATCTTTCTGGCATTTCTGATCTGGATATTCCACAGCACTGGCCAGTGCTCCCAAGACTTCCCAATGCACATATAAAAGTTCCATCAGGTGTGGCCCAACCAACTTTCATCCCTGCAGACAAGCAGCAGAAATAAAGACATCATTTTCATATGTCTTCACGTACCTGGCCAGCTGTCCAAACCCTCTGACGGACCTTCACAGCTTTGAACCAGATGTTTGGGCTTTTCAACTGTACTGCAAACAAAAGCATGTGTGTGGTGAGAATTTTCCACAGAGCTCCACTCTGACCACCATGGGCACACCAATGCCACGACCAGTAAGAGCACAGGGCTGTCCCATCTTTGCACACCTCGGCCAGGACTACTTTTATGTTTCACATTTCACACAATTATTAAGCTGAAATCCAGTCACGCACCATTACATAGCCAAAAAGAGTGTTTTCCGCAGAAGGGGTTTTCTTTTCCTAAATTGCTATTATATTATTATCCCACCGGCTCTACATTACTGCAGACTCGGTGGGCATTTCAAAAAGGCCTGCGACCCCATGCTGGGCACAGAAAGGCCAAAAACAGGACTTTCACAGACATCAGAAGTTGGAAGGTTACAAATACTTTCCAACAGCCTCAATCAGATCCAAAATCTAAGCAAAACTGTACCAAAAGCTCTCTGAAACGCATTAGTAAAAAAAACAACAACAAAAAAAAGCAAACAAAACCAAACCATGGGCCACATCGGTGAGGAGGAGGAAGAGTTTCAGTGCGAAAACAAGAAGAGAGGAATTATTATGTTTACAGTTCAATTAATGGGACCTTATCAAAAGCCTGCTTGCTCTTTTTTTCTTTTTTTTTTTTAAGATCCCTATTACACAAATACACACTCTTAATGTCTCCCCGGCTAGCAGCCTGGTGCACACATCCTAAGCGTATCTACATTTCAGGAGAGGCAGAGCTGCTCCCGAAGTCCCCCCGCCGGACGGCGTGTCGGAACAAAGCGCTCGGCCGACGGATGTCGCCAGGGTCCGTAAATCACATTTTTGGCAGCTCGACCTGAGCCGGGAGACGGCATCTAACGCTGTACGGAACTCCGAACGCGGCCGCTCTGCGGAGCGACGATCGTACCTGAGCAGGAGGATTCACGCCTCTCCTCCTCGCCGGCAATGGAAAAAAAAAAAACTCAACAAAAAAACTAAAGCCGATTCCTAAAAGCCCGGCGAGATGTCTGGCACTTAATGACAGCACTCGAGTTTACCGCATATTTTCTCCGCTAACTGTCGGCGCAAGGAAGGGAGCGGAAAATCAACCAAAACCAAAAAACGCAACGCAAAACCAGCACCAAACCTCCCGCAGGAACAAAGGACCCCACCAAACCCCGTCTCTAAGTTATGTGCATTTACTTGCTCGCAAAGCACACGGATAAGGCTCCTCCGCT